>PYUH01000550.1:71937-296683 GCA_016808085.1 Suaeda aralocaspica
CTTGAAACTACTAACACATAATAGTAAAAAGAAAAATTGGAAAAGTATGTAGAGGACAGTAATTCATTGTAATTTGATTAATCTAGTAAGAATTTTAAGTTGTTTAATTTTAAATTTAAAATTATTAAAACCTAATTTTGTTATTTGATAAAAAGTTCAAGTGCGCGAAACCATAAATCTCGTGCAAAAACAAAACCTAATAGTAACAAATTCTAAGACGCTGTTACATGGACACTTTTGAGTTTGGATAGAATGAACTCAAAAACAATATGTAACTTGCTGAATACATTTATTGGAACCCATACGCAAATAAACTTATGCACTTTATATCCCAAACCCATATTATAACATCCCCGACACCAAATTTTTTTTCTACCTAACATAAACATCAACATACATGAAGGTTATAGTAGAATAACGTAACATCATAGTCTCCACAATACATAATTTGATGACACATAATAAATGATTGGGGCTAGTACCATTTAAAGAAACACTATACACGAGTATCATAGTTGCAACTGGATTAGCACCATTCGCTTGTTTTTACAAAAACCACACATTACTAAGTTCATATCAACACCCGGATAAGGAACAAGGTCCAACACATATACCATTGTGATCATTTTTGCACCATCATATATTGCCATTATGTTGTCCATTATGAAGGGTGTGTCACACATTTCACATCACTGATCATGTGTTTCATCATTTTTCATTTTCATTATTAGCAGGGTGCGCAAGGTGTCATACACTTACTTCCACCAATCATGTCTGCACCATTATAATAGCCATTACATAGCATGATGCGTATGGTGTGCCATATTTACTAGTATTTTCATTGTTTCCACCCGGGCCCATATATATGTTGTCGTTCTTTACAAGGTGCAGAGCATTTACCATATTTTCCATTGTTGATGTATCTTCATGTACAAAAGTTTCCATGACTTGCAAGGTGCACATGGTGAACCATATACATCAATAATCATATCCCACCACTATCAAAAGTTCCAAATAATTTAAATAAGCTTATAAATTGTGGGGTAGTAAAGTATATTCAAAATAACCAATGAATGTGTATAAAGCATGATTATAACAGTATTGTTGGATCGATAGTATGTAGTAGAGAGGTTGTGAAATCATTTGCAAATATCTAATAAGAAAAATTTAGTAATACAATTCCACCTTTACTTAATTACTAGGTCTTCTTGTTAAAATCTCATGTTTATGATATCAAATAGTCTCACCTTTAACACCAATTTTTAATTTATAGACCCTTCAATTTTACGTGTTACTTGATAGTACAATAGTCACCCTTCTCCTAATTTTTCATTACATTCCTTAAAATTGAAAAGCGGCACAAATATTTCTACAATTAATATTAAATCATATCCTATATTTCTCTTCCACCCTTCCCCTCAAAATCCAATACCAACCACGCCTTCAAACATCCCTTCTACCAAGTGCTCAACTTCTTTCTGCCTCAACAACTTTCTTATAGGATAATATTAAAGGCTAGTGGTGGTGGTGGGTTTAGTTATCCATCATTGCATAGATAAAAAATTAATGGTTGAACATAACGATTATCTACTATGAAATTCAAAAAATCACTAATAATTTATGTGTTACTTTTTTTTTCTTATAGTGGCAGTGTTTTTGGTTCGAGGGTTTGTTGGTTGTAGATATTGGCGTGTTGTGGCGGGTTGTCCAACCTCATCCAATTTTTTCGGTTTTAAAGGGTGGGTTTCTTGTGTGGGATTTTAGTGAAGGGATGTGTTTGATTGGTAGTGTATGGTGGTGGGGTCGTCTAGGTTGTGGTGAGTTAATTTTTTGGGTGAGTACTTTGACTATGGTGATTGATTGTGAAGAGTGAAACAGTATAGTAGGTTATGGGTTTTCTTGGGTGGAGATTGTTTTGTTGTGGTGATGGATTTATTTATTGGTTGAGGCCTGGGTAGTGACTTTGTTTTGGCTCTTTGACTTTTTTTTTTTTACGACGGTTTATGAATTGTTTTAAATTGAGGGTAAAGGTGGTGTCGAGTTTGGAATCAACGACGGTTTTGGTTTTGAATGATAGTGGTGGTGGAGGGATTAATTATTGTTATTTTAAACAAAAGTTGATGGTAATTGGGTGACGATTATAATGTGTTAAGTACTGAAAATTTTCTAAAATTCAAGGCTCGATATTATTTTTGATCAAAGTGTTAAAGAAATGAATAAATAAAGAAGAAAACAAGAAATTAATAAAACTACTTATTCAAAAGAAGTTTTTAATTTGTAAATTTAGAAATTCCTATTAATGCACACATCACGTGTACAAGGCTCAGTCGTTACATGTCTCAAACCCAATACTTATCTACACAATGATGTATTAGGATATCATTGATAATGTATTTCAATGCTAATAATATTAGTCCAATGATGATGAACAATCTATAATCAAGCAATTCTGTTTTGATCTTTTGATTGATATTATTACCTTAAATGGTATATTTGATCGACAAAAAAAAAATTAGGGGAGTGGTGTTAGGAGAGAAAATGAAACTAATTAGCCCACAATTTGGCTGTACAAAATTACATTGAATTGTTATTGTAAGTTAATACATTAGTTGTCAATATGATGCTTAACCATTTAGATTTTATTAATAATAATTATGACTTTTTGATTATATAGTTCCCACAAAATATTTTGTTTATATATGTTCCTTAATTCCCCTTTAGGATAAGCGTCCCAAAATATGCAAGAGTGGAACCATTGAGAAACAAGAACCAAACATGAACTAGATCATATACATGGAACACCTCATTAAAATATATAAATTCCTAGATTATTATTGATTTTCTTTTTATGTTTTAACATCATAATAATGAAATTAGTTAAATAGCTCACTAATTGTAGGCCGTTATGAAAATCTAATTCACAAATTATTTCGGGTGCTTAGTTGTAGTTTTCACTTCACCAATATGACAAGAATCATCTTCGTAATCTTGCTCGAAGAAATGCCGATTAACAACAAAAAAGCTAGAAAAGCACTTTTTTATTTGAAAATGTATGAACTTCGAGTTAAAATAAATAATGACACATAATATATTTACTTAAACAACCTCTTATTGTGCCACACCACCCTTTTGTCTCTTTTTCATTGACTTTGGGGCTACCACAACATTAGATTGATGGGTAAGCCCCTTTTTCTTCTTTTACTATTTATATGTTTTTTTTATTTTGTTTAGTAAATATTCCTTGTGAGATTTACAATTTCCTTGTGAGACTTCTTTTGCGTGTTTTTTCTTCTCTTATATTCAGATTCTATTGTGATTTTACGTTTAAATCATTGATAAGGATTAATGCGGTGTGTAAGAACTGTCAATCCAATAGGTACGTGAAGATGGATTAGGGGACGATGTCTCCATGGCTACATGCGCAAAGGCAAAAGTTGTTCCATAAGTAGTCTCTCCTTTAATATGAAAGCTTTGGCAATATAAGCGGGGAAGGCTCCGTTGTGGAAATTCCATGCAGTGTTTGTAGTTTTATGAGGAAATGGCATTGATTCATTATGTAATGTTCTTGTTGAGGTCGAATGTCTTTGTAGATGTGGTATGACTTAGTCATTAACGATAATTTTCTTTTTGAAAAAATAAAATACAATTTATTCTAAACATATCTTATATAATGATAAAACCTCCCATGATCTTTATAAAAGCAAGACCCAATTAACAAAATTTTAGTTAGCATAGTCGGTAATTTTTTTTTTAAAAAAGTTAACACCATTGAACTTGGGATGTGAAACCCAAAATCAACTGATGACATAAATTGCAATTCATTATACACTTTCCCTCCGATTAACCTCTTTTTATTTTAGGTGCAAAAGCTTTATTTGATCTTGTTTCCCTTGTTTAATCAAATATAACTCTTTCCTTTTTCAACTCTACTGTCTCATTATTTCTATTGATAAATCAACTTTGATTTATTTTTTTTGTATTTTCTTTTTTACCCGTTGGTTCAACTAGATTGTTTTATTTTCTCATTTAAATGATAATGTTTTACAAATTTACATAATCAACATATTAACAAAAGTATTTGTTTTTATTAATATCCACATAAATATTTTACAGTATAAATCAAGGTGTCCTTGAAAATAAAATAATGCTCTTTACTTCTAAGAAATAATATCAAAATACACACAACATAACTTCAAAACCACAAATCTCAAACTCAAGAAATACTAGGAGATAATGAAATTATTGAAAGATTCTAAAATGCAAAACTTTATTAATTTAATTTGTACTATTATTTCACAAATAAAGTCACAAAGGAAAGAATTTAATGCTTACCAAAATAAAGGTATTGGAATGATGCTGAATTCTTTAGCAAACTATTTTAAAGAAAAATTTCAATGTATGTGTTGATTTTCTTAAACAAAAAAAAAGTATCTTAGAATTTATAGGGAAGAAATTTTAAAAAACGATGGACAAATACGAGCATAACGTGAAATGTTAACTTGTAACGTACAATTTTGCTTTAGGAACCAAAATACCCTTGTAACTGACAAAGGATAAACAAGAGTTGTAAACTTGTAATACTAGTCTAAAGTTTTCTACAGTTTCACATTAAAATTGGTCTACAAATAAATTGCAGGGTTTTCAACGATTCATAAAGAAGGATTCACACTATTTAGTAATGATAGTTGTTATTTTAAATGTACTATTTTATGGGAAAAACATTTAAAGTAGGAAAACTGTATAAAAAAATCCCAACATTTAACCATAAGCTATTAAAAGAACCAACTTTGATTTATAATTTGGACCCATATTTGTATATGTTATATAATATACGTATTTGGTGGATGCCCTTATACCCTATGATTATCTGGATATTTAGATACTAGGTTTATAATCTTTAAGGAAACCGTAATTGTTCCTATGTGTATATATACGTACTCCCTTATGATTTTTAGATGATCGAATATGAATCTATTACTTCCTACTCCTCCCCAAACTCTCTTTTTAAACATGATATCAGCACGATCTCTGCCTCTAATCGGATCACATGGTGAATGCATCAATTAGCCAATCTTCTTGTAATCGATCTTTGTAGAGGTACGCAAATAAAATTTTCAATTCAGTGATCAAATTCATAAATTTGTAAGATTGTCGGTCAATCGTGACACTGGTGAAAACAATGAATCATATCAATTGTTATCGTCGTCTGATCTGCACCATGTATCATGATTTTGTCCCTTCTTATTTGTGTGATAATTTCAAATTCTCATGGGTTGTTTGGTTTATTCTGTTAATGTATTAAAAATAAAACTAGGCTCATGCTATATCAATTCATCATTAATCTACTTTCTTATAATTCATCATTAACATAAAGTGTTGATATACTATTTTACACTGTGGCAAGAAGTGGATGCGATAAACATAGTATAAAGTGTCTAATGGTTACATGAAAACTTTCACAAATCCTTCTAAGGGATCGAGGCATGTCATCACAAACAATCTCATTAATGACATTAATTCTATAGCAAGATGTTCTAACTGGGAATTTTTAAAGCATTATCAAGGTTGAAAGTAACCTTTATCACTTACAAAAGAGTAGACTACCATTATTCACATCGATAACTCTAAAGTTTTCAAAAATGTTCTACCTAATACAAAGGGGATGTGGGCATCCTTATCCATATCGAGCACAACAAAGTCTACGAGAATAAAGTTTCCCAACTCTTATCGGACATCCTCCAAAATACAATTTGGCTATTTCACAGTTCTATCAGCATATGCGAAGTAATGTTAGTAAATTTCAAAGAATCCATATCCAACTTCCTGCAAATAGAAATGGCAATACACTAACATTGGCCCCGAAATCACATAATTCTTTATCAATAATTAGTGGGCCAATGTTGCAAGGAATAGAAAACTTCCTGGATCCTTGAGTTTGATGGTGACTTATTCTGCAAAATTGCACTACGTTCTTCAATTATAGCTGCAGTCTCTACAAAACTCAACTCACGTTTCTTGTCGATATGTCCTTCAAATTTTAGTATATATGGGCACCTGCGTGATTTAATCAGTAAAAGGCACAGTAACCTGCAAAAAATATTGAGAAATTACGAAAATGGTTGTCATTCTTACTTATATCTGCCTAGTGAGGGAAGGGTAGTGGCTCCTTGGGAGGTGTAAACGCATCGCAGGCTTATCAGTTACTGGGCTCTTTTTCCATGACTTCATTCCTTGGAAGGTGTAGGCTCTGCAATATCTCAATCACCACATTGTAGTCTTTCATCTTGCACTGTCGTCTCGAATCAGCTCATCTTTTGGTAACTCAGACCCTCTTAGTAGGTCCCTCTTTGGTGGTAAAAGAATGACATGACCTTGGAGTTGGCAGATTAGGTTGAGGAGGTAGTTGACCCTGTTGCCTCTGAGCTATGGACTATGCAATTTAATCAGTGGGTCCCAATTGCTTGTTGTGAGCCTGCATTACTTCCATGTTCTTCGCAACTGTTGCATCATATCTTCAACTCTGATCTCATTGCTTGGTTGAGGTGGTGGTGGTCTAGCGAACCGTGGTGCTATGGTTTGCAAACCACTGCATCTGCTAATATGGTTGCTGTGGCATTAATGGCTGCAGATTCTACAACATTGTTGTCTTGTATGAGAGTATGGATGATCATCTTTTCGAGCTTTGAATAATAACATCGATCGTGAAGCTAGAATGGTCATACTTATCATTTAATACATGCTTTCCACCTCTCTTCGAATTCTCTAGGATTGCAAATTGGAGTTTTAAATTGCAATTTCTTCTATTAATTATAAGCAGCATTAACCTCCTGGTTCATGAACGACCACTGAATCTGAATGAAGCAAAGTATGACTCTCATTCCCTAATCCATGTGAACGATTGGACTAGGAACCATTTCAAGACCATAATGTGGGCACAACCTCAATAGATCCTTGAACCTTTCCCATGCTTCATACAATGTCTCATCTATCTCCTTGTTGAAAAATTGTGATCTTGCTTTGAAGGGTTGCAGTTCACTCTGGAGGGTAGTTACTTCCTTTGAAATGCAAGGCCAATCATCCCAATTGTTGATGTTGTCCATATTGAGACTGTTCAACCAAGTACGAGCTTGTCCTTCAATGAAAATGGGAACCATCTCTCTATGTAGTCTTGAGGAACTTCATGTTGCTTGATCGTCCTATTGTTGCGAACCGGCGGAGAATAATCCCTCAATGATCGTAATAGTGGTGGTGGTGGCGGTGGGATGTTTTTATTGTTCTCGGAACCCGACATCTCTCTTCTATCAAAAATATCCAATTTAGCCAAAAGTCGTGATAAATCAGTTAATGTCTGTTTGGAAAGAAAAGACCTCTGCAATCTCCACTTCCTCTACAATTTCGCTTATGGAATGATCTTCTTGGGTCAGTATAAATCCAAACCAGCATGCAAACCAAGTACCTGCACAAGCATAGAAACTACAGACAACGTAAGAACAGCCTCAAAGAATGGTATTTCTTTGAGACGACAAGTAACCAAAATAAACAAAATAACCCGAATTACAGATTTACAAAATATCGACTTATATTACAATATAGATATTTTCCACTAGATTGAATTATTTGAATCGATGAAGGATGAATACGTTGTTACTGGTTAAGGTATATTCAATGAGGATGGATCTAGATTTGGAAAAATAAATATTTGGAAGCGATGAATGTGATCAAGTGATTAAGAGGTTGCAAGAAAATTGGAAGGAATGATTAATCATAAATTTAAAATAGAGGTTTTTAGTTATGTTAATTAGGCAAGGTTAATAAGCGTATTAATTTTTAAGTGAAAAAGGTTTTGTCATTTCGTTTATAAAAGTTTACTCGAAAAGGAAGTTTGAAACTACTAAACATAATAGATAAAAAGAACAAATTGGAAAGTATGTAGAGGCAGTAATTCATTGTAATTTGATTAATCTAGTAAGAATTTTTAAGTTTGTTTAATTTTAAATTTAAAATTACTTAAAACCCTAATTTTTGTTATTTGATAAAAAGTTCAAGTGCGCGAAACCATAAATGCTCGATGCAAAAACAAAACCTAATTTAGTAACAAATTCTAAGACGCTGTTACATGGACACTTTTGAGTTTGGACTAGAATGAACTCAAAAACAATATGTAACTTGCTGAATACATTTATTGGAACCCATACGCAAATAACTTATGCACTTTATATCCCAAACCCATATTATAACATCACCAGACACCAAATTTTTTTTCTTACCTAACATAAACATCAACATACATGAAGGTTATAGTAGAATAACGTACACATCATAGTCTACCACAATAACATAATTTTGATGACACATAAATAGATGAGGCTAGTACCATTTAAAGAAACACTATACACTGAGTATCATAGTTGCAACTGGATTTAGCACCATTCGCTATGTTTTTACAAACTTAACCACACTTACTAAGTTCATATCACATCGCCTCGGATAAGGAACAAGGTCCAACACATATACCATTGTTGATCATTTTTGCACCATCATATATTGCCATTATGTTGTCCATTATGAAGGGTGTCACACATTTCACATCACTGATCATGTTTTCATCATTTTTCATTTTCATTATTACGCAGGGTGCGCAAGGTGTCATACACTTACTTCCACCAATCATGTCTGCACCATTATACATAGCCATTACATAGCATGATGCGTATGGTGTGCCATATTTACTAGTATTTTCATTGTTTCCACCCGGGCCCCATATATATGTTGTCAGTTCTTTACAAGGTGCAGAGCATTTACCATATTTTCCATTGTTGATTGTATCTTCATGTACAAAAGTTTCCATGACCTTGCAAGGTGCACATGGTGAACCATATACATCATTATTAATCATATCTCCACCACTATCAACAGTTCCAAATAATTTATAAATAAGCTTATAAATTGTGGGGTAGTAAAGTATATTCAAAATAACCAATGAATGTGTATAAATGCATGATTATAACAGTATTGTTGAATCGATAGTATGTAGTAGAGGAGGTTGTGAAAATCATTTGCAAATATCTAATAAGAAAAATTTAGTAATACAATTCCACCTTTACTTAATTACTAGGTCTTCTTGTTAAAATCTCATGTTTATGATATTCAAATTTAGTCTCACCTTTAACACCAATTTTTAATTTATAGACCCTTCAATTTTACGTGTTACTTGATAGTACAAATTAGTCACCCTTCCTCCTTAATTTCTCTTTCATTACATTCCTTAAATATTGGAAAAGCGGCACAAATATTTCTACAATTACTATTAATCATAATCCTATATTTCTCCTTCCACCCTTCCCCCTCAAAATCTAATACCAACCACGCCTTCAAACATCCCTTCTACCAAGTGCTCAACTTCTTTTCTGCCTCAACAACTTTCTATTAATAGTGATAATATTAAAGGCTAGTGGTGGTGGTGGTTTAGTTTATCCATCATTGCATAGATATAAAAAATCTAATGGTTGAACATAACGATTATCTACTATGAAATTCAAAAAATCACTAATAATTTATATGTTACNCTAATAATTTATGTGTTACTTTTTTTTTCTTTACTAGTGGCAGTGTTTTTGGTTCGAGGGTTTGTTGGTTTGTAGATATTGGCGTGTTCGTGGCGGGTTTGTCAACACCTCATCCAATTTTTTCGGTTTTAAAGGGTGGGTTTCTTGTGCTGGGATTTTAGTGAAGTGGATGTGTTTGATTGGTAGTGTATGGGTGGTGGGGTCGTCTAGGTTGTGGTGAGTTAATTTTTTGGGTGAGTACTTTTGACTATGGTGATTGATTGTGAAGACGTGAAACAGTATAGTAGGTTATGGGTTTTTCTTTGGGTGGAGATTGTTTTTGTTGTGGTGATGGATTTATTTATTGGTTGAGGCCTGGGTAGTGACTTTGTTTTGGCTCTTTGACTTTTTTTTTTTTTTACGACGGTTTATGAATTGTTTTAAATTGAGGGTAAAGGTGGTGTCGAGTTTGGAATCAACGACGGTTTTGGTTTTTGAATGATAGTGGTGGTGGAGGGATTATATTATTGTTATTTTAAACAAAAGTTGATGGTAATTGGGTGACGATTATAATGTGTTAAGTACTGAAAATTTTTCTAAAATTCAAGGCTCGATATTATTTTTGATCAAAGTGTTAAAGAAATGAAATAAATAAAGAAGAAAAACAAGAAAATTAATAAAACTACTTATTCAAAAGAAGTTTTTAATTTGTAAAATTTTAGAAATTCCCTATTAATGCACACATCACGTGTACAAGGCTCAGTCGTTACATGTCTCAAACCCAATACTTATCTTACACAATGATGTATTAGGATATCAATTGATAATGTATTTCAATGCTAATAATATTAGTCGCTAAATGATGATGAACAATCTATTAATCAAGCAATTCTGTTTTTGATCTTTTGATTGATATTATTACCTTAAATGGTATATTTGATCGACAATAAAAAAAAATTAGGGGGAGTGGTGTTAGGAGAGAAAATGAAACTAAATTAGCCCACAATTTGGCTGTACAAAATTACATTGAATTGTTTATTGTAAAGTTAATACATTAGTTGTCAATATGATTGCTTAACCATTTAGATTTTATTAATAATAATTATGACTTTTTGATTATATAGTTCCCACAAAATTATTTTGTTTTTATATTGTTCCTTAATTCCCCTTTAGAGATAAGCGTCCAAAATATGCAAGAGTGGAACCATTGAGAAACAATGAACCAAACATGTTAACTAGATCATATACATGGAACACCTTCATTAAAATATATAAAGTCCTAGATTATTATTGATTTTCTTTTTTATGTTTTTAACATCATTAATAATGAAATTAGTTAAATATGCTCACTAATTGTAGGCCGTTATGAAAATCTAATTCAAAATAATTATTTCGGGTGCTTAGTTGTAGTTTTCACTTCACCAATAATGACAAGAATCATCTCTCGTAATCTTGCTCGAAGAAATGCCGAATTAACAACAAAAAATGCTAGAAAAGCACTTTTTTTATTTGAAAATGTATGAACTTCGAGTATAAAATTAAATAATGACATCAATTATAATTTACTTAAACAACCTCTTATTGTTGCCACACCACCCTTTTGTCTCTTTCTTCATTGACTTTGGGGCTACCACCAACATTTAGATTGATGGTAAGCCCCTTTTTTCTTCTTTTCTACTATTTATATGTTTTTTTTTATTTTGTTTTAGTAAATATTCCTTTGTGAGATTTACAATTCTCCTATGTGAGACTTCTTTTGCGTGTTTTTTTCTTCTTCTTATATTCTAGATTTCTATTTGTAGATTTTACGTTTAAATCATTGATAAGGATTAATGCTGGTGTGTAAGAACTGTCAATCCAATAGGTACGTGAAGATGGATTAGAGGGACGATGTCTCCATGGCTACATGCGCAAAGGCAAAAGTTGTTCCATAAGTAGTCTCTCCTTTAATATGAAAGCTTTTGGCAATATAAGCGGGGAAGGCTCCGTTGTGGAAATTCCATGCAGTGTTTGTAGTTTTATGAGGAAATTGGCTATTTGATTCATTATGTAATGTTCTTGTTGAGGTCGAATGTCTTTGTAGATGTTGTATGACTTAGTCATTAACGAATAATTTTCTTTTTTGAAAAAATAAATTACAATTTATTCTAACATATTCTTATATAATGATAAAACCTCCCATGATCTTTATAAAAGCAAGACCCAATTAACAAAATTTTATGTTAGCATAAAGTCGGTAATTTTTTTTTTAAAAAAGTTAACAACCATTGAACTTGGGATGTGAAACCCAAAATCAACTGATGACATAAATTGCAATTCATTATACACTTTCCCTCCGATTAACCTCTTTTTATTTTAGGTGACAAACTAGCTTTATTTGATCTTGTTTCCCTTGTTTAATCAAATATAACTCTTTCCTTTTTCAACTCTCTACTGTCTCTATTATTCTATTGATAAATCAACTTTGATTTATTTTTTTTGTATTTTCTTTTTTTACCCGTTGGTTCAACTAGATTGTTTTATTTTCTCATTTAAATGATAATGTTTTACAAATTTACATAATCAACATATTAACCAAAAGTATTTGTTTTTATTAATATCCCAATAAATATTTTACAGTATAAATCAAGGTGTCCTTGAAAATAAAAATAATGCTCTTTACTTCTAAAGAAATAATATCAAAATACACACTAACATAACTTCAAAACCACAAATCTCAAACTCAAGAAATACTAGGAGATAATGAAATTATTGAAAGATTCTAAAATGCAAAACTTTATTAATTTAATTTGTACTATTATTTCACAAATAAAGTCACAAAGGAAGAGAATTTAATGCTTACCAAAATAAAGGTTTATTTGGAATGATGCTGAATTTCTTTAGCCAAACTATTTTAAAGAAAAATTTCAATGTTATGTGTTGATTTTCTTAAAACAAAAAAAAGTATCTTAGAATTTATAGGGAAGAAATTTTAAAAAACGATGGACAAATACGAGCATAACGTGAAATGTTAACTTGTAACGTACAATTTTGCTTTAGGAACCAAAATACCCTTGTAACTGACAAAGGATAAACAAGAGTTGTAAACTTGTAATACTAGTCTAACTGTTTCTATCAGTTTCACATTAAAATTGGTACAAAATAAATTGCAGGGTTTTCAACGATTCATAAAGAAGGAATTCACACTATTTAGTAATGATAGTTGTTATTTTTAAATGTACTATTTTATTGGGAAAAACATTTAAAGTAGGAAAACTGTATAAAAAAAATCCCAACATTTAACCATAAGCTATTAAAAGACCCAACTTTGATTTATTCAATTTTGGACCCATATTTGTATATGTTATATAATATACGTATTTGGTGGATGCCCATTATACCCCTATGATTATTCCTGGATATTCTAGATACTAGGTTTATAATTCTTTAAGGAAACCGTAATTGTTTCCTATGTGTATATATACGTACTCCCTTATGATTTATTTAGATGATCGAATATGAATCTATTACTTCCTACTACTCTCCCCTAAAACTCTCTTTTTATAACATGATATCAGCACGATTTCTCTGCTCTAATCGGATCACATGGTTGAATGCATCAATTAGCCAATCTTCTTGTACATCGATCTTGTTAGAGGTACGCAAATAAAATTTTCAATTCATGTGATCAAATTCATATAAATTTTTGTAAGATTGTCGGTCATATCGTGACTACTGGTGAAAACAATGAATCAATATCAATTGTTATTCGTCGTCTGATCTGCACCATGTATCAATGACTTTTGTCCCTTCTTATTTTGTGATGATAATTTCAATTTCTCATGGGTTGTTTGGTTTTATTCTTGTTAATGTATTAAAATAAAACTAGGCTCATGCTATATCAATTCATCATTAATCTACTTTCTTATAATTCATCATTAACATAAAGTGTTGATATACTATTTTATCACTTGTGGCAAGAAGTGTAATGCGATAAACATAGTATAAAGTGTATACTGGTCTACATGAAAACTTTCACAAGATCCTTCTTAAGGGATCGAGGCATGTCATCACAAACAATCTCATTAATGACATCAATTCTATAGCAAGATTGTTCTAACATGGGAATTTTTAAAGCATTATCAAGGTTGAAAGTAACCTTTTCATCACTTACAAAAAGAGTTAGACTACCATTATTCACATCGATAACTCTACAGTTTTCAAAAATGTTCTACCTAATACAAAGGGGATGTGGGCATCCTTATCCATATCGAGCACAACAAAGTCTACGAGAATAAAAGTTTCCCAACTCTTATCGGACATCCTCCAAAATACATTTTGGCTATTTCACAGTTCTATCAGCCATATGCGAAGTAATGTTAGTAAATTTCAAAGAATCCATATCCAACTTCCTGCAAATAGACAATGGCATTACACTAACATTGGCCCCGAAATCACATAATTCTTTATCAATAATTAGTGGGCCAATGTTGCAAGGAATAGAAAAACTTCCTGGATCCTTGAGCTTTGATGGTGACTTATTCTGCAAAATTGCACTACGTTCTTCAATTATAGCTGCAGTCTCTACAAAACTCAACTCACGTTTCTTGCTCGATATGTCTTTCAAAATTTTAGTATATATGGGCACCTGCGTGATTTAATCAGTAAAAGGCACAGTAACCTGCAAAAAATATTGAGAAATTTACGAAAATGGTTGTCATTCTTACTTATATCTGCCTAGTGAGGGAAGGGTAGTGGCTCCTTGGGAGGTGTCAACGCATCAGCAGGCTTATCAGTTACTGGAGCTCTCTTTTCCATGACTTCATTCCCTTGGAAGGTGTAGGCTCTGCAATATCCTCAATCACCACATTGCTAGTCTTTCATTCTGCACTGTCGTCTCGGAATCAGCATCATCTTTTGGTAACTTCAGACCCTCTTAGTAGGTCCCTCTTTTGGTGGTAAAAGAATTGACATGATCCCTTGGAGTTGGCAGATTAGGTTGAGGAGGTAGTTGACCCTGTTGCCTCTGAGCTATGGACTATGCAATTTAATCTAGTTGGGTCTCCAATTGCTTGTTGTGAGCCTGCATTACTTCCATGTTCTTCTGCAACTGTTGCATCATATTCTTCAACTCTGAATCTCATTGCTTGGTTGAGGTGGTGGTGGTCTAGCGAACCTTGGTGGCTATGGTTTTGCAAACCACTGCATCTGCTAATATGGTTGCTGTGGCATTAATGGCTGCAGATTCTACACATTGTTGCTCTTGTATGAGAAGTATGGATGATCATCTTTTCGAGCTTTTGAATAATAACATCGATTCGTGAAGCTAGAATGTCATACTTATCATTTAATACATGCTTTCCACCTCTCTTCGAATTCCTTCTAGGATTGCCAAATTGTGAGTTTTAAATTGCAATTTCTTCTATTAATTAATAAGCAGCATTAACCTCCTGGTTCATGAATCGACCACTAGCATCTGAATGAAGCAAAGTATGACTCTCATTCCCTAATCCATTGTAGAACGATTGGACTAGGAACCACTTCTCAAGACCATAATGTGGGCACAACCTCAATAGATCCTTGAACCTTTCCCATGCTTCATACAATGTCTCATCTATCTCCTTGTTGAAAATTGTGATCTTGCTTTGAAGGGTTGCAGTTCACTCTGGAGGGTAGTACTTCCTTTGAAATGCAAGAGCCAACTCATCCCAATTGTTGATGTTGTCCATATTGAGACTGTTCAACCAAGTACGAGCTTTGTCCTTCAATGAAAATGGGAACATCATCCTCCTAATGTAGTCTTGAGTAACTTCATGTTGCTTGATCGTCCTATTGTTGCGAAACTCGGCGGAGAATAATCCCTCAATGATCGTAATAGTGGTGGTGGTGGCGGTGGGATGTTTTTATTGTTCTCGGAACCCGACATCTCTCTTCTATCAAAAATATCCAATTTAGCCAAAAGTCGTGATAAATCAGTTAATGTCTGTTTGGAAAGAAAAGACCTCTGCAATCTCCACTTCCTTCTACAATTTCGCTTATGGAATGATCTTCTTGGGTCAGTATAAATCCAAACCAGCATGCAAACCAAGTACCTGCACAAGCATAGAAACTACAGACAACGTAAGAACAGCCTCAAAGAATGGTTATTTCTTTGAGACGACAAGTAACCAAAATTAAACAAAATAACCCGATTAGCAGAAATAAAACAATTGCATCCCCGACAATGACGCCAAAATTTTCTATAGGCCATCGCACACCTAATTAAAAATAAACCTACAACTCTAACTAATATAGAAAGGGAAGCAGGGATCGAATCCACAGGGAAGGAATGAATTTCTACTAATTCTAAAATGTTATTTCGTTAAATTGGTAATTACCTAAGACACTAATTACTGCTAAAACAGAAATCAACACGAATATATATCAATAATTCAATCTAGGACATCGATTCACTACGAATCAATCAATGAACTGACTAACAATTATTTTACAGATTAATGACTTCTTGAATCAAGGCAAACTAATTTTTTTGAATCTAGACTCCTTCAAAACTCCTCTAATGGCTCTCACACAATTTAACTCGTTTTGCCTATTATCCCTATGATCTAATTGTGGTAAACTTACCTCTCGGCATCAATTTCGACAATATAAAACTAACAATCAAACCTGGCCAAAATTTAATTGAAAGCAATATCAAACTAACATTGAAATTAATTCATAGATCCCCTAGCCCTAGAAACTAAACTACTCACACATATTAAAAACTATGAAAAACAAATGAATGATAGAAACTAAAACTAAAAACATAATTAAACCAACTAATTAATATGAATTAAACAAATCAAAAATATAAATTCTAGGGCATATAAATTAAATCTAAACAATTAACTAATACTAAAACTAATACTAAAAACATAACTAAGACCATATATTAAATAACATAGATTAAATAACAATAAAGGAAGAATTTGAATGAAAACCTGAAATTATATTGAATGCTTGAAGGTTTCCAAAACTTAGAGAAAGAAAACTAAAGTTTAAGATTTAGAAAATTTGCTCAAAAAGACGTACAAGTGCTTAGGTATACAAGCAATATATACTAAAGCCCAAACAAACTCGAAAAACATGAAACCCGGCCTTTGGAGTGGCCCTCCCGGCCGACCCGGGCGAAATACCAAGCACCCGAGCGGAATACCCTCTGACCTGGGCGAATGGCTTCGTTGCCTCGTCTTCTTCGTTCTTGCTCGTTTGCTTCCTAAACTCTTCCAAGACCTCTTAAATGATCTGTAACTCTTCACTAACTCTCCAAATGCTCCAAAAAGCTCGGAATATGACGATAAATCATCAAAAGCTGCTCAATATCGTAAAGAACACAAAAGACACTCGAAGCCAAAGTTAGTAGAAACGACTCAAAAGAGCCACGTTAGAGCTAAAAATCACTCGGGATCAAGGGTAAAACATTTATAAAATATTAACTTATCAAGTATAAGGAGTAGAAGAAGAAACATTGGAAGACGAAGCACTCTCAAGCCTTTTTATCCCCTCTCTATTTGACAGGAAATATCAGATAATATCAAATCTAACTCCTTGTTTTGGTCAATGGCATAGATCACTTTCTTTTACTTCTCAATCTCCTAACTTTGCCAATTTTGATAATTTTGTAAAACATCCTTTATCATCTCCTTCATTTCGTCCTTACTCTTGCTCACGATAGGAGCACCGACTGCGACATCAAAACAAGTCTTCAAATGAGGACTCAGACCCTAACAAAATATTTTCAACAAGAACCACCTAGGGACCCCATGGTGTGGGAACTCCCTTTTATACTCCATAAATCTCTCCCAAGCATCACAGAGGCTCTCATCATGGCGTTGTTGGAACTCTTGCATATTACCTCTCACTTCGGCCGTTTTCCTACGAGAATAGAACTTCTTTAGGAAAGCTAAAGTGACCTCCTCTTATGTGGTAAGAGAGTTGGCCTTAAGCTACTTGTCCACCCAATCTATTGCTTTCCGTTTCAAAGAAAACTGGAACAACATCCATTCGAAACTCCTTAGGCATATTATTCACATTGAAAGTATCACAATATTTCTCAAAATCCTTTAAGTAGTTGTGTGGTGTCATAGGAGATAGACTACAAAAAGGAGATGATTGGACAAGGATAATAAATGTCGGGCGAATTTTAAAATCATTAGCCTATGTGGTTGGAGGTCTAATGCCACATGAGGTTTGGAAGGAATCAGGGGTTCTCAACTCTTTTAAAGAAATATTAACATTTTGCATGATTAGTGGTTTAAACACTATCTCACTTTGTGGTGAAGTGGATCTCTCAACTCTCACTCTAGCACTTACACTCTTTGATTTCCTCAAACCACTAATGGTCCTCTTAATTCCCGGATCAAAAGGTGTAAGATACCTTGACCTTATGCTCATTCAATTCCAAATTTCCAAGAACGAACTCCAATGGAACGAAAGAAAATAAGCAACAACGAAAAAAACTTTATATCTATATACATACATACATATACATAAATATATATATATATATATATATATAAACCTTGCTTAACAACCTCAATCCACCTCCAATTGAAATCTTGGTTACCAAAACGTTTTCAACTAGGTCAAAAGGTTAAACAATAATCATTCGTGGATCATCTCCTGAGCGCTCCACGAAATCTCACCCAATTCAATCCAAAAAATCCTAGGTTGTCCATTCTTAATTTCAAGGATTCCTAAGGAACGACTAGTCTTCAAAATTAGCCACGAAAATTTCACATTTTATCCCTCTAAATTGCAATTGCATAGTTATTCTATGGTTCACCACAAGCCCCTAAACAAAGTCAACTACTTATTCATGGTGAAATTGCAAACAATCATGGAAATTAATTTAGGCAAAACAAGTAAAATTTTTTCATTAGTAACCATTATTAAATACAAAACTAAGACCAAGAAGAACTCATATTCAAGAACAAT
Source organism: Suaeda aralocaspica (assembly GCA_016808085.1). Classification (NCBI taxonomy): domain Eukaryota; kingdom Viridiplantae; phylum Streptophyta; class Magnoliopsida; order Caryophyllales; family Amaranthaceae; genus Suaeda; species Suaeda aralocaspica. Next base: position 90,438 of record PYUH01000550.1, read on the forward strand.
AGCTACCAAAACAAAATACAAATTCAATGACAACTACTCAAAATTGCAATTGTTCAATGTGGGATAGTGGGAGAAGTGGAGTACTCTCATTACCTTGGCAAAATTGCACATATAATTAAGCTTTTTCTTTTTTTTTATTATTCATTCGCTTGTACCATCAACATTAAATAATAACCTCAATGATCCATGAAACCTAAAAACATAATACCAAGTAATTAACTAATTTTATTTTATACATAAATTACAATACTCCACAATTGAATTAATTAGGATAAAGGTATGTAAACCATGAATATCTTGAAAGGTTATTAGTCTCATGTTCAAGTTGGGTAATTTCTTAATAAAGAATTTATAGAAATTCATACGTTTATAAAATATTTACATATAATTTTTAAAGAATCAAGCTACTCGCGAGCTTTTTGAGTCGAGTAGTGAGTTGCTTAACTTAACTCGTTATAGCATCGAGCCGAGTTATAGCTCGTTCCGAGCTTTGACCGAGTTGACGTCGAATAGCTCAAACGAGTTGTGTGGTACCATAATTACTCCTAATTACAGATTTACAAAATATGGACTTATATTACAATATAGATATTTTCCACTAGATTTAATTATTTGAATCGGTGAAGGATGAATACGTTGTTACTGGTTAAGGTATATTCAATGAGGGTGGATCTAGATTTGGAAAAAAATATATTTGGAAACGATGACTGTGATCAAGTGGTTAAGAGCTTGCAAGAAAATTGGAAGGAATCATTAATCATAAAGTTAAAATATAGGTTTTCAGTTATGTTAATTAGGCAAGGCTAATGAGCGTATTAATTTTTAAGTGAGAAAAGGTTTTGTCACCTCGTTGATAAAGGTTTAGTCAAAAAGGAAGTTTGAGAATACTAAACATAATAGGTAAAAAGACCAAAATGGAAAGTATGTAGAGGCAGTAATTCATTGTAATTTGATTAATCTAGTAAGAATTTTTAAGTTTGTTTAATTTTAAATATAAAATTACTTAAAACCCTAATTTTCATTATCTGATAAAAAGGTCAAGTGCGTGAAAGCATAAATGCACAATGCAAAAACAATATCTAATTTAGTAACAAATTCTAAGAAACTATTGCATGAACACTTTTGGGTTTGGATTAGAATGTACTCCAAAACAAAATGGAACTTGCTGAATACATATATTGGAGCCCATACGCAAATAAATTATGCACTTTATCTCCCAAACCCATATTATAACATCACCAAACATCAAATGTTTTTCTTACTTAACATAAACATCAACATACATGAAGGTTATGGTAAAATAACTTACACATCATAGTCTGCCACAATAACATAATTTTGATGACACATAAATAGATGAGGCTAGTACCACTTAAAGAAACACTATACACTGAGTATCTAGTTGCAACTCGATTTAGCACCATTCGCTATGTTTTTACAACCTTAACCACACTTACTAACTTCATCTCACATCGCCTCGGATAGGGAACAAGGTCCAACACATATACCATTGTTGATCATTTTTTCACCATCATGTATTGCCATTATGTTGTCCATTGTGAAGGGTGTCACACATTTACCATCACTGATCATGTTACCATCATTTTTTATTTTCATTATTGCGTAGGGTGCGCAAGGTGTCATACACTTACTTCCACGTATCATATGTGCACCATTATACATTGCCATTACATAGCACGATGCGTAGGATGTGTCATATTTACTAGTATTTACCATGTTTCCACCCGGGCCCCATATATATGTTGTCGGTTCCTGACAAGGTGCAGAGCATTTACCATATTTTCCATTCTTGATTGTATCTTCATGAACATAAGTTTCCATGACCTTGCAAGGTGCACATGGTGTACCATATACATCATTATTAATCATGTCTCCGCCACTATCAATAGTTCCAAATAAATTATAAAGAAGCTTATAAATTGTGGGGTAATAAATATTCCAAATAACCAATGAATGTGTATAAAATGCATGGCTATAATAGTATTGTTGAATCGATAGTAATGCAGTATCAATTTCTCAAATTTCTGCATTTTTAACAAGGGAAGAGGTGGTTGTGAAAATCATTTGCAAATATTTAATTAGAAAAATTTAGTAATACAATTCCACCTTTACTTAATTACCTGGTCTTCTTATTAAAATCTCATGTTTATGATATTCAAATTTAGTCTCACCTTTAACACCAATTTTTCATTTATAGACCCTTCAATTTTACGTGTTACTTAATAGTACAAATCAGTCACCCCCTTCCTCCTTAAGTTCTCTTTCATTACATTCCTTAATTAAAAATTGGAAAAGTGGCACAAATATTTCTACAACCACTATTAATCATAATCCTATCTTTCTCCTTCCACCCTTCCCCCTCAAACTTCAATACCAACCACGCCTTCAAACATCCCTTCTACCAAGTGCTCAACTTCTTTTCCGCCTCAACTACTTTCTATTAACAGTGATAATGTTAAAGGCTACTGGTTGTGGTGGTTTATTTTCTCCATCAAAGCTTAGATGTAAATAGTCTAATGGTTGAACATGACGATTATCTACTATGAAATTCAAAAAATCAATGATAATTTATATGTTACTTTTTTTTCTTTTCTAGTGGGAGTGATTTTGGTTCGAGGGTTTGTTGGTTTATAGATGTTGGCGTGTTTATGGTGGGTTTGTCAACTACTCATCCAATTTTTTCGGTTTTAAAGGGTGGGTTTCTTGTGCTGGGAATTTAGTGAAGTGGATGTGTTTGGGACTTTCAGTGGTAGTGTGTGGGTGGTGGGGTCGTCTAGGTTGTGGTGAGTGAATTTTTTGATGAGTACTTTTGACTGTGGTGATTCATTGTGAAGACGTGAAACGATATATTAGGTGATGGGGTTGTCTTTGGGTGGAGATTGTTTTTGTTGTAGTGATGGATTTATTCATTGGTTGTGGGTAGTGACTTTGTTTTCGCTCTTTGGCTTTTTTTATGACAGTTTATGAATTGTTTTAAATTAAGGGTAATGGTGGTGCCGAGTTTGGAAACAACGACGGTTTTGGTTTTTGAATAATAGTGGTGGTAAAGGGTTTATATTATTGGTATTTTAAAGATAAGTTGATGGTAATTGGGTGACAATTATAATGTGTTAAGTGCTCAAAATAGTTCTAAATTTCAAGGCTCGATATTATTTTTGATCAAAGTGTTAAAAAAATCGAAAATTTAAAGAAGAAAATCAAGAAATTTAATAAAACTACTTATTCAAAAGAAGCTTTTAATTTGTATAATTTAGAAATTCCCTATTAATGCACACATCGCGTGTACAAGGCCCAGTCGTCACATGTCTCAAACCCAATACTTATCTTACATAATAATGTATTAAGATATCAGTTGATAATGTATTTCAATGCTAATAATATTAGTCGCTAAATGATGATGAACAATCTATTAATCAAGCAATTATGTTTTTGAACTTTTGACTGATATTATTACCTAAAATGGTATATTTGATCGACGATGTTAAATATTAGGGGGAGTGGAGTTAGGAGAGAAACTGAAACTAAATTAGCCCACAAATATGGCTATACAAATCTACATTGAATTGTTTAATGTAAAGTTAATACCATAGTTGTCAATATGATTGCTTAACCATTTAGACTTTATCAATAATAATTATGACTTTTTGATTATATAGTTCCCATAAAATAATTTTATTTTAATATTGTTCCTTTATTCCCCTTTAGAGTTAAGCATCCAAAATATGCAAGAGTGGAAACATTGAGAAACAATGAACCAAACATGTTAACTAGATCATATACATGCAACACCTTCATTAGAATATATAAAGTCCTAGATCATTGTTGATTTTTTTTTAATGTTTTTAACATCATAAATAATGAAATTAGTTAAATATCCTCACTAATTGTAGGCCTTTATAAAAATCTAATACGAAATAATTACTTCAGGTGCTTAGTTGTAGTTTTCGCTTTACCAAAATGACAAGAACCATCTCTCGTAATCTTGCTCGAAGAAATGCCGAATTATTGACAACAAAAAATGGTATTAAAGCACTTTTTTTTACAATGTTTGTACTTCGAATATAAAATTAAATAATGACATTAATTATAATTTATAAAAACATCCTCTTATTGTGTCCACACCACCCTTTTGTCTCTTTCTTCATAGACTTTGGGGCTACCACCAACATTTAGATTGATGGTAAGCCCATTTTTTCTTCTTATCTACTATATATATGNTTTTTCTTCTTATCTACTATTTATATGTTTTTTAATTTTGTTTTAATAAATATTCCTTCGTGAGATTTACAATTCTCCTCTGTGAGACTTCTTTTGCGTTTTTTTCTTCTTTTCATATTCTAGATTTCTATTTGTAGATTTTATGTTTAAATTATTGATAAGGATTGATGCGGGTGTGTGACAACTGTCAATGCAATAGGTACATGAAGATGGATTAGAGGGACGATGTCGCCATGGCTACATGCGCAAAGGCAAAAGTTGTTCGATAGGTAGTCTCTCGTTTAATATGAAAGCTTGTGGGAATATAAGCTGGGCAGGCTCTGTTGTGGAAATTCTATGCAATGTTTGTAGTTTTCATGAGGAAATTGGTTATTTGATTCATTATGTAATGTTCTTGTTGAGGTCGAATGTCTTTGTAGATGCCTATGACTTAGTTATCAATGAATTATTTTCTTTTTTTAAAAAGTAAATTACAATTTATTCTAACATATTCTTATATAATGACAAAACCTCCCATGATCTTTATAAAAGCAAGACCCAATTAACAAAATTATATGTTAGCATAAAGTCGGTAATATTTTTTTAAATTAACAACCATTGAACTTGGGATGTGAAACCCAAAATCACGTAATGACATAAATTGCAATTCATTATACACTTTCCCTCCAATTACCCTCTTTTTATTTTAGTGATAAACTAGTTTTATTATTTGATCTTGTTTCCCTTGTTTAATCAAATATAACTCTTTCCTTATTCAACTCTCTAATTATTGTCTCTATTATTTTATTGATAAACCAACTTTGAATTTATTTTTTTATTTTTCTTTTTATTTTTTTTTGCCCGTTGGTTCAATTAGATCGTTTCATTTTCTCATTTAAGAGATACTGTCTTACAAATTTACATAATCAACATTTTAACCAAAAGTATTTGTTTTTATTAATATAACAATAAGATATTTTACAGTATAAATCAATGTGTCCTTGAAAATAAAAAAACGCTCCTTAATTCTAAAGAAAAAAACATAAAAATACACACTAACATAACTTCAAAACTAAAATCTCAAGCTCAAGAAATACTAGGAAATAACGAAATTATTGAAAGATTCTAAAATGCAAAACTTTATTAATTTAATTTGTACTATTATTTCACAAATAAAGTAACAAAGGAAGAGAATTTAATGCTTACCAAAATAAAGGTTTATTTAGAATGATGCTGAATTTCTTTAGCCAAACTATTTTAAAGAAAATTTTCAATGTTATGTGTTGATTTTCTTAAAACAAAAAAAAATATTTTAGAATTTATAGGAGAAGAAATTTTTAAAAACGATGGACAAATACGAGCATAACGTGAAATGCTAACTTGTAACGTACAATTTTGCTGTAGAAACCAATATACCCTTGTAACTGACAAAGGATAAACAAGAGTTGTAAACTTGTAATACTAGTCTGACCGTTTCTATCAGTTTCACATTAAAATTGGTACAAAATAAATTGCAGGGTTTTCAACGATTTATACAGAAGGAATTCACACTATTTAGTAATGTTAGTTGTTATTTTTAAATGTACTATTTTATTGCGGAAAGCATTTAAAGTAGGAAAACTTTATAAGAAAATCCCAACATTTAACCATATTCCATTAAAAGACCCAACTTTGAATTATTCAATTTCGGACCCATATTTGTATATGTTATATGATATATGTATTTAGTGGATGCCCATTATACCCCTATGATTATTCAAGGATATTCTAGATACTAGGTTTATAATTCTCTAAGGATACTGTAATTGTTTCCTATGTGTATGTATATGTACTCCCTTATGATTTATTTAGGTGATCGAATATGAATCTATTATCTCCTACTACNATCTCCTACTAATCTCCCCTAAAACACTCTTTTTATAACACGTTATCAGCACGATTTCTCTGCTCTAATCGGATTACATGGTTGAATGCATCAATTAGCCAATCGTCATGTACATCGTGTTAGAGGTACGCAAATAAATTTTTCAATTGATGTGATCAAATTTATATAAATTGTTGTAAGATTGTCGGTCATATCATGACTACTGGTGAAAACAATGAATCAATATCAATTGTTATTCGTCATCTGATCTGCACCATGAATCAATGACTTTTGTCCCTTCTTATTTTGTGATGATAATTTCAATTTCTCATGACACTCGTTGTTTGGTTTTATTCTTGTTAATGTATCAAAATAAAACTAGGCTCATGCTATATCAATTTATCATTAATCTACTTTATTATAATTCATCATTAACATAAAGTGTTGATATACTATTTTATCACTTGTGGCAAGAAGTACAATGCCATAAACATAGTATAAAGTGTATAATGGTCTACATAAAAGTTATTTTATCATGAAAACTATTTTATCATCATCATATACTTTGTATGATTGATGATTATTTATCGCTCATTATATTGCTTTATACTTTGAACTTTATGTTGCTTACATCATTTCTTTGTTTTTTTGATTGATATACAATATTTATATGTATACCGGTCTTTGGTTGGTAATAGATTAGAAGGTTAACAGTAAGTTTTATGTATCACCCTTAGGATTTGATTAGTTGATTAAACTAAATAACTAATGTAATTGTTCACTCTTTCTTTATGGTTAACGATAATTCTTTGAATTAATGTATAGTATTCTAGGTATACTGTATATGTATTGACTTTGAGCATTAGGATCATGAATATCAATTTTTACATGTAACAAATTATTCTCTTACCACGCGTGATTATGTGGGATGCTCTCATTTATCTCTACTATTAGTCTTTGAGAATTCTGACAATATTTTTAATTAAAAAGGTGAAGTTGTTATGAGACGATGTTATTGACAACCTAGACGCTATGTGTTCATTGTTTGAAATTCCTTTAATATGATTTTGAAACTATCATTTTTCAGTCTTGAGGAATGTGATGATTGACGTACTCATTCAAATAATAATAAAATAGATGGACTATTTTACTTTTCATATTAATTGAATCGAGTGGTCTATTTTAACGGAGTTATAGTTTGGCAAGTTTATTTTGTTGCTAGTCTTCTTACCAGATGCTAAACCCATAAGACTAATTGAGTATATACAGAAACTGCACTTCAATTAATCATACTCTGTATTTACTTTTTGATGGTTTCCTCCACTATATCATATGTAATGCATGTTTGGTTCTTGATGGTACATTTAATTTTGTACCACACTCCACTCTTTAATAACTTTTTTTGTCTAGCTTCAAAATTACAATTTTCCCCCTTTCAATCTGACAAATTTTTTTTGTTTGTTTGTATATATGCTTCTTGCTACTTTTAAGAAGCATATGTCAACATTAAGTTGGTTTGCTTTGCACTACTAATTTAAGTAGATTAATAGATTCTATATGAAATATGTTTTAATTTTGTTTTGAAGTATTTTATGCTACTGTTTATTGCAAATTTTACTTTAAGCAAGCATGGTGTTACGTAAGCCCCTCCCTTTCATTTATGGACTATATGTTCTAGATTTTGTTTATGTACATGCATTATATTTACCTTGATTAACTTAATAACCTAGCCAAGTTATTAGTATCCTATAAGTCAACTTTATTAAAGATTGATATTTGATTAAATTCAATTATAATATTAGTCCTATTAATATGGTTGGATTTATTTATTTATTATTTATATGAAGTAAGATTATGGTTTATAATTGGCATAATGAATAAATTACATAAATACATATATTTTTGGACCTAAAGTTTTTGGAATTATGAAAATACTATACCCATACATATGAAAATGATGTTCCTTAAATTTATAAAGGGTCAAGAATACTCAAGAATGATATGATGATATTTTCATGACTGAGGAACTTCTATAGCTACGATACCTTTATATATCTCATCATTCATAAAACAACTATGTTTTATATACAGAATGTCATGTGACAGTAATATTCAAAGATTTTGAATAGTTGAGATATTGTCTTCTTGGTAAATATTCTCAATGTCACACTATCAGTGAGAAAATAACTAATTAGACTCCTGTATTGCTAGAAGTGAATGACAAATTGCATATATGTTGGCATAAAATGATGAACTTGTTCGCATGGTATTTACCTTAAGATAATTCATAAAAGGTTCATAAGAACGAACTACAAACATGAATACACAATATTCTATTAGCAAGGGAGTTTTATGAGTTTAAGAAATTTAATATGACATTATGAGCAACTAAGTTAAAAATTNTTATGAGCAACTAAGTTGAAAATGTATCCATTATGCCCACATATATTTGAGGATTTTCAATATAAAGATTGAACATTTGGGCAAGAATAACATGCAAGAGTTTTATAAGAATAATAATTCAAGTTGCTTGATACATGCAATGCCAAAAGAATTTATGGCTTAAGAGATACTTCGTATATGACTATATGAGATATAAATGTTGTTGGATTAATTTCCTATGCGAGGATTAGGATGGGGGGGGGGAGTTAGATAGCATTTATTCCATGAATTGTAACATACATTGATGGTCAGTTTAGTACATATAATGATTTATTTAATAAAGGTCGCCACATGATATTTAAATATACTAAATGATATCATCCTGGAAGATGGATATGAATGAATGTCATTGATGATATATCTCTCATACGTGTTATAATTAAAATATATGTCTTAGAAGGAGAATGTGAGTTGCTAATGAATATAGAGCACAACTGAAGCGTGGTGGACAATTGAGTTCTAAAGATAAGCGGGGTAAAATTGATATGTGCCAAGATTATAAGAATACTCCAGAAGATTATGAAATGTACAACACAAATAGGATGTATCATGATAATAACCAATGCTCTAGCAGAGTATGAGTGATTATTGGATAAAGTATTAGTCTTGCCAAGTATAGAAATAAAGAAACACGTGTTAGTGTTTTTATATCACATCATATTAATGTTCATGGCTATGCATGAAGTATGTATAATAAAAGTAATCACTAGTGTTCGAAATTGACCATAATTTAGAAAAATATTTAGATTTGGTAATTAAATTAGGCCATCCGGGTTTAATGTATAATCACTCGTAATAGAAACCTGAAGTTTCAATTTAATATGAAAACAGTGCTGACGCTCTCTCATGTTAGATATGTACTATATTTTGAATGGCAAGACATAATTAATGAACATTGATATTGAGCTATATTTGGATTGTGATTTTTAAAAATATTTCAAGAAAAAAAAAATTATTTTTGAACAACTTTGGATATAAATATGTAATGGGTGACCAGAGTTCACTAAAATATCTTATATGTTGTTCCATATTATGTGATTAAAGGCTTACGAAGTTACCTTGTATGCTATCACTTTAAGTAAGTAAAACTCATTATCAAAGTTGTTGGCAATCCAGAAGATCATCATTGAGTGGAGTTACATGCGTATAAGCTAAGTCATGATTATGTTTATATATAATAATCGTTTTTGATTGGGGCTGTTGAATGTCAGCACACAAGAAAAAACCGACAACTGACAATAACTATCTCCCCATTATTATCAATCTCTAGAAGAGAACAATTTATGATGAATTTATAAACACATGTGCGATGTAAATCATAAGTTAGAGAAGAGATGGTTTTCATTGATTATTCTCCATAAGAGACAAATAGTTTGTTGAATATATCTCTTCTAAGCAATGAAATTTGTTAAAAAAAAATCTTCTACTGGATGAAATGTTCTTGCACATGAAATTTTATACTAAGTTGGTTAATAATATGATGCCTCTATATTAGAAAATTTTACCAACTTATGGGGAGAAGAATTTTGATAAGTTGGCAAAATTACTAAATTATAAAGTGATGATCCCTATAATGACTATTTGAGATATTATTGCCAGCTTTTGTCTATAAAGTGGTGATCCCTATAATGATTTGTATTCAGTTATGTCTCATGTACGTTACATAGCGTTGAAGATAAATTTTTGCTCATATTATATATATACATAGAGATAGATCTTGCCAATAATACTTGAATCACTACACCTGAAGTGTAGGTTGAATGATCGGTTCCAAAATAAATATGTAATATAAGGCAAGAAAGTACAACTAACACTATTGAAAGTGTAACAGTATATTAACGACATAATGTATGCCTTGGAAGTGGTATAGATATCTGAATTATAACAAATGGCCTATGATATAAGAACTTATATGTTATAATCAACTAATGGTACCAATGGGAAATTTATTCAGATATCATTGTAAAATAACATACAAATTACATCTTGAAAAATGTAATACCTGCATATAATGTGCCGGGACCGATGGATTATATGCATATGCAAAAGTAGTGGGTTTGAGAATAGGAATCTGAAATAAAAGTCCACTTTTATGTCGACATATTGACAACAATCAAAGATTATCATGGACTTGAAGTCCAACTAAAGGTGAATAATGATGATTATTAACGACCAGAAGTCCAACAATGGATTTTTGAAATCCACATCGTACAGTGTCTTGCATTTTTGAGTCTTACATTTATGTGCATGTGTGACTCGTAGATAAACACATCATTCATTTCATGTGTAGATAGTAGTTAGATGCGTCACTCATTATATACATGCTTTATGTTCAATATCTTATTAGTATACATATTACATCTCATCATTTACATGCACTAATTCTATACAATAATTGGATGTACGTGAAATTTGGTACATGATGTAGTATGTTGTGTTTACAATAGTATGAAGACTTACATGACAAAATTATACACCAACGAGGATATATTTGTGATAATATGAAGGCATTTTAACATGTTATGAATCATGTATAAAAGTTGCAGAAGAATTTATATATGACATATTCAAATATCAAGTCCTTTAGGTTCTTTATTTAGAATACAAAACTCCAATAAAGTATTGATGACTAGATTGTCAACACCAAACTTGAAGTTTGAGCATGTGAGAGATAATTAGAATCTTATATTCATTGGAGAACTTTGATATTATAAGGATAATTCTTTTATGGTCCCAAAGAACCATAAACAAAGAATTACTTAAATGTAATTACTAATTTACATAAGATTAGACAATGATGTTGATAATGTAACAAGTTGGCACAAATTATGATCAATTATTATCAATATGTAATTACCAATAGCCACTTTGTATAACTTCCAGAAGAAGGCATATGTTTAATGATGTTGATAATTCAACAAGTTGCCACAAATTATGATCAATTATGATCAATATGTAATTACCAATAGCTACTTTGTATAACTTCCAGAAGAAGGCATATATTTAATATTTATGGCAACTTGACAAATATGAAGTAATGACAAACAAAACATATGTATTATTTTCAAGAGTAAGTGAAATAAATATATCTCATGTTGAAGATTGAAGTCCAATCAAGAAGGATCAACTACCAAGGAATTGAATGTTATTTCACTTCAAGTGCGAAGTTACTACCAAAAACGTTGGATTCATTATTCTGATAGATCTCAAGTTATGCATTTATCATGGAGGAGAAAATACGCGTTGTAATCTTTTTCAAATATTGGGTTTTCCAGGTAAGGTTTATTAATGAGGCAACATCTTAAATTATTACGAAAGTGATGTACTCTTTCTCCTTCACTAGGTTTTTGTTCCCACAAGGGATTTCTTAGTAAGATTTTAACGAGACATACTATTCGATAATGGTCATCCAAGGGGGAGTGTTATATAATATATGTATTTAGTGGATGCCCATTATACCCCTATGATTATTCTAGGATATTCTAGATACTAGGTTTATGATTCTCTAAGGAAATCCTAATTGTTTCCTATGTGTATATATATGTACTCCCTTATGATTTATTAAGATGAATATGAATCTATTATCTCCTACTACTCTCCCCTAAAACACTCTTTTTATAACAGTATCTCATTTTTTAGTTCTGGACCCAATAATTTTTTACCAATAGCATTAGGTGAATTTCATTAAATAACCGGTGAAAATCGTGTAATAGTACTTGTTAACTCTTGACTTTTGCTTATTTTATTTAAATTCCCTACTTCACTTCTACTCTTTCTCATGGTATCGTTTTCTCCTTTGTTTTGCTGAATTGCTTCGTCCTATGGTGTCATTTAGTTCAAGATAATCAGATAGACAAATAATTTTTTAATGTAAACATAGACACATAACTAATCCAACACTACTCCCTTTCTTAGTTCTCACAATTGAAACGAGTGAGCAATTCAACCTCCACCCCTCTCTTGGCAAAACATTCTTCTATCATTATCATAATGTTGAAATTATTCAGCAACAAAAAAAATAATGTTGAAATTATTGATTTTTTTTGTTCCTTACCTTAGTGTTATATTATCTGTCAAACACTTGCTTCTTTTTCCTAAGGGTGCATTATTAGATATTCCCAAAATTAGCCTTTTTGGTTGTGAAATTTTCTATTATTCCCTCTTTACTTGATTACCACTTTTTTTTTTATTGGGTATTTTATCGGTGAATTCATATAAGAATTTCATAAAATATTCTTTTTTTTTTAATTTTAAGATGAGAAATTTGATGGTTTTTTGGAAATTTATTGAATTTTTGTTTACGATTCTCAAATTTTAGCAAGATATTCAACAAAGAAAAAGGGAGAAAGAATTTAATAATTCTTACAATGAATTGTTCTTTCTACTTCTCAGTATTCAATGACTAAAGAAACAATCGACAATAAAGGGTGCCCTTTTGTCCCTAATGGCGTCATTTCTTTGTTTCACTTCAATTTCTGTTCAATTGAACAATTTAAAGTAAATTTCGATAATTTTATGTGTTTCATTTCCCTTTATTATTTGATGGACTTTGCTAAACTTTACTACCTGCTTTGAAACACCAGAAAGATATCGAAAATGTATCCACAATTTCAAGGATTTGTTTTCCTTGTTGGCGAAAAAAAGGATTACAGATAAGAGAAGAAAAGAAGAAGGTGAAACAGTTAAATTCAACAAGTAAAATATAATTTTAAAAAAATGGATATTGCTATTGAAAGGCAACCAATTGAACAATTCACCGGTAATAATGTCTAAAACCGGAAAATGATGCCCAAAGGTAGGTCCAAAATTAAATTAACCAATGTTGGATCCTGAAATAATTTATCGTTAAAAGTTGGGATTATTTTTATAATCTTTCCTTTAAATTAATATTTCATAAGAAAAATTACCATTGTTGCACAAGTGAAGTGATCATATCTTGCAATTTGTTTTAAGCAACCTATCTTACATGTACAAGAAAAAGAGGCTTAGGCACCAAAATTTTTAGTTGCCCATGCATAACAATTTGCTACACAAAGTTTTGTGCTACAAAATCCAACTCATCGTGGGTTTGTCGCCCAATCATCAACGCCCATGGTTGTCTAAACCTATGTTTTTGAGTCGAATAATGTTGGTGCCCAAAAACTACTTTGTGCAACGAGTTAATAAATTCGTCACCCAAAACTAAGATAGTGCATCAAATTGTCTGGTAGCCCAAAATCCTATTTCCTGCAATGAGAGAAAATTTTTTTCTCTCAAAACCTTGTGTATCCTAGTTGATTTGGGAACTCAATTCACTAATTAGGCAACATCGTTTAACTCCTTTCATTTTTATTTTTACACCTTGCATCTCTTTGTCAGACCATTGATATAATATGATACTATAGCATAAAAAAAAGTGCTATATAAGCTAGTTAATATAGATGGTCATTTATTATTTTTTCTCTAATGTGAGTAGGCAATTCAATGATTATAAAATAATCACATATTTTACATGAGATTGACAACTAAATTTTACTCCATAGATAAACTTATTCTTCAGTCCTAAAAATTTCTAGTCCATTAGGCTCCGATCCATTAAATCCACCTGTATAAAAAGAAAGAAAAAAAATTGAATCTCAAATAATGCAGCTAACATATTAAATTAATAGTACTTAGCAGTTAGCAATGGAAATTACTCTTTCAAAAAAAAACGAGAGCATTATATGACTTGCAATTTGTTCTAAAAAATAGTGAAACTACACAAGCTACCCTTTTCAAAGGCACTAAACCAATCTTAAGTAAGAAAAATAAATGCATTAGAATCTAAATAACTTACAACTAACATATGGAATTTAAATATAGAAACGATTGAAAAACAAACAATTTTTCCACTTAATTGCATATTTTTATACCAATAAATTCTAACTACTCTCATCTTTAAACAAAATCACATCTTTAATCAAAATCAGGATATATATAATCTAACAACATATGTAAAACAAATCAGTTGGAAGCAAGAGACACATATACGAAGTATTTACCTACTCAAAAGATTTTGATTTTGTAAACAAAAAAAAAATGCAGTTAGGATTTTGATTTGATCGAGTGAATTCGATTGGTTAGTAAATTTAGGATAAAATAGAAAAGATAGATTAAAATTTCAAGGTGAGCACTATTAATAATTATCCATCACGAATGGTAGATTTACTTGTAACTAATAATTTTAAAAATAGATAAGTAAGAGTTGAGAAAAGGCGTTATGGAGGATGTAGTAGGAAAATAATAAATTGTGGTATTTATGAAAGGGGTGCTCGTGCTTATTCTATTGAAACTCAAAACTTAGAAGAGTGGGATTTTTAGGTGCGTTTTTTATTTTTGATTTTGTGCAATGAAACTACAAAAGCCGTAGCCCAACCTCTCTATCATGGGCAACAAGCCCTAAAATTGTTGCACTATTATCTCATAGGCGACGAATTTTTCTAATTCGTTCCCCAAAATTAAAACACGTGCAACGAAAATAATTTCAAAGCCTATATGGCAAAAGATTATGCTACTTGTTTAATTTTCGCAGCCCATGCTATCTTGAATCATCGTCCAAACCTGTTTTTCTTGTATCATTGTTAGGTACAACCGGTTGTAATATATGTATCCTCATACTTTATTTGATTTGTAATTTTTGTGATTTAACGATGGATAATTTAAATTTGTACTATTATGAAAGTTTAAAATTGGTTATTGGATAAAGCGCCTACATCTTCTTTATAATAATTTTAATTATCATATATTCTTCAATCTCAAGTGAACAACGAGAGGAGAAATGTTGTTGGAACCTGCACTACTATACTTTCATCACTTTGCCTAATTCATAATTACGATGAAAGTCTCAATAAAGCCTTGTTCTTTTGGTATTATGTTCATTACGTTTTATTTCATTTTGGTTCAATTCAATTAAACCCACTAAGTTTCAGTTCACTTATTTTTAATTATTTATATTTTAGATTTAAATAAATTAAAATTTAAATTATAAAATATTAAAAATTTAAATATAGTAAAAGGTTTAAAAATATAATTTCAAAATTAAAAAAAATAAAAAATTAAGAATGTAAAAATAAGTTAAGTTTTGTTTAGTGTCTTTCAATTCGGTTCGTTTCAGTTCAATTTAGTGACTTTCCGTTTAGTTCAGTTACAATATGCTCAAAGAATATGGCCTAATTTATCAATACAAAAGAACCTACTACCTCCGTTTCACAGTGTTCGTTACAAATTTTGTTTATAGTGCTTCTTTTTTATTTGTTACATTTGGAAACTTTCCATTTATATCAAATATTCCTATTAGTTGTAAATTGGAAGCATTAACTGTGGCAAAGTCATGGTCAATTTTTTCTTATTTATGATTGACTAATGTAAATACAATACCCAATAAATCATCATGAGCATTAATTATAACATTGAAATCATATTCCCCAATTAAATTAATGTATACTAATCCTATTAAGGCCCTGTTCTTATCAACTTATTTTTGCTTATCTGAACTTAATTTTGCTGATACGAACTTATTTCTACTTATCCGAACTCATTTTTGCCGAAATGAATTATTTTTGCTGAAATTATTAATAATTTATTAAGGATTGAAACTTGTTTTTAATTTGCTTAACTTAACTTATTTTTGCTGAAAATAAGTAAAAATAAATTGAGGAGAACAGGGCCTAAGTCAATCATTAATACATGTGCAAGGTTTAAATCATTACAATCATTCTCAAACAGAGGGAGTATATTAATATGAAATTTAGAAAAGGAGGTAAGTTAATAAATTGGTTGAAAAAGAAATAATATTAGGGCAAAATACTAAAAAATGTAACAATATATACAACTAATGAGCAATTGTGTATATCAACATGTAACAAACTAGATTTTTTTGGGCACACACACTTTTAAATACATAGATTTAATTTAAAAAAAATAACGTTATCAATAGTAATGACTCCCCCTTTTCTTTTTGAAGCTCCATAACTCTTGATCTTCTTTTTCAACTCATCATCACTAGTCATTTGCCTCTCACTCCCAAACATCCTCCCACTTCTTGTCATGACCGCATTGCATTGCTTAGTAGACTCTAGACCTTGATGGGGGTACCAAAGGTTGCTAAGCTTGACCTTATATGGTATTAGGTAGTTGACCAACTTGAGTTTTAATCATTTTGTTGCTTGACTTGACTGTCAATCTTATCATTTTTCTTAGCTTGAGTCATTATGAAGTTCTCCATCAAAGCTTCCATGCTAGACTTGCGAGTTGGTGGAGGTTGAGTACGGTAAACAAATGGTCTTGGGGCATTAAAACTGGGAGGTGGGCTTATATTTGCAAATGTAGGTGCAAACCCCCTACCTTGAGCATTTTGAAAAGAGTTTCCCCATCATTGTCCATTTTCACCTTGAGAAAAATAATTTGATTTTTTTTCCAAAACCAACTTGGCCATTGTTACCACTAAGACCTCGATTGTCCTTAGCCTTGCTTTTGGTAACTATAACCACCTCCATTGAAAGCATTGACTGGAACTAACGTTTTTGCATTTTGATTGACTCCACCTCCTGATTTGTTGAAACTCGGTGTATTGCAACAAAAGAACCATCTTGCATTATATCAACATTGGAAACTTTCACAAGCGTACAATGGCTAGAGACTGATCATATTCACCTCATATGTTCGAAAACATACTAGCATTGGGCATTGAGGTACTTACCTTCCCCTTGCTTTGAGCAAGTGAAAAAGATAAAGAAGGTTGAGTAGAACGAGTAGATGAAGAAACATTGGCAGCCGAAGCACTCTCAAACCTTTTAATCCTCTCTTTATTTAACAGGAAAACGTGGTGATTCAATTCTAACTGCTTTCTTTGATCAATGGCAAAGATCACTTTTACTTCTCACTCCCCTAACTTTGTCAATTTTGATAATTTTGTACAACATCCTCAATTGTTTCCCCCACTTCCTCCTCATTCTTGTTCATGATAGGACCATCGACTCTGACATCCAAACTAGACTTCAAATTAGAAATCAAACCCAAATAGAATATTTGCAACAACAAACACCTAGGGACCCCATGGTGTGGGCACTTCCTTTGATATCCCTTAAACATCTTCCAAGCATCATAGAGGATATCATCATGGCATTGTTGGAATCCTTGAATTTTAGCTCTTACTTCATCCATATTCCTATGAAAATAGAGTTTTCTTTAGAAAAGCCAAAATAACCTCCTCCCATGTGGTAAGAGCTAGAGTTGGCCTTAACCTCCTTGCTCACCCAATCTATTGCTTTGCGTTTCAAAGAAAACCGGAACAACATCAACTGGAAAAGCTCCTTAGGCACATTATTCACTTTGAAAGTATCACAATATTTCTCATAATCCTATAAGTAGTTGTGTGGTGACTCATGAGATAGACCGTACGATAAATTAAAAAGAAGCTGATTGGACAAGGATAATCAATGCCAGACGAATTTTAAAATCATTAGCCTCCGTGGTTGGAGGTCTAATGTCACATGAGGCTTGGAAAGCACCAGGGATTCCCAAGTCTTTGAAAGGATTACTTACATTTGCCATGATTGATGGTTTAACCACTCTCTCACTTTGTGATGAAGTGGATCCCTCAATTCTCGCTCTAACACTTACATTCCTTGATTTCCTCAAACCACTAATGGTCCTCTTAATTCCCGGATCAAAAGGTGCAAGATACCTTGACCTTATGCTCATTCAATTCCAAATATTTAAGCAAAATCTCCAATGGAACAAAAGCAAATAAACAATAGCAAAAAATATTATTTTTGTATATATATATGAAAGGAATAAAAATGAACTATACTCAAACTCAAACAATAGACACCATCGTCCTCCCAGCCTCGCCATTTTTGACACCATTATATTTGTTCATGTGATGGGATAGAAGCACAAATAATCGATTAAAACAAATATATAAATCGTAACGTACTTCTGACAAGTTGTACAACTAGTTAGGGGCAAGCATGAGGTCGAACCCTTGGGAGTGCGGGAATGGAAGCTTAGTGTATAGTGTATGAGCGTGCTTAAGACATAGTTAGGAATCATAGCTTGGTTTATTTTAAGGTTGTGGCTACAAAAGCAAAATTAGACAAGAATTCAAAGTGATAAAAGTGCTAGGGTCATGTGGAACCACCTAGAACTCTTATCCATCTTAAAATTAGGGTTGATTTTTAAACTCCTATGTTTGCCTTTAGTACTTACGTACCTTGTAAAATAGCTGTGCTTCGCCACAACTCTATAAGTGGACTAAATCAAAGTCTCCTACACAAGGAAAACCAAACTAAATTAAAAAAATGTTGACTACATTCTACAACAACCTTAACCAACTCCTAAATTTGGAAACTTTGTCCAAAACATTCCTTATTTAGTCTCTATTCAATTCCATACTTCAATTTTCTTCTCTACTGCAATTCTACTTAGTTTTCGGGACTAAATTATACTTTATAAAACCTTAATAAAATTTTCATGCCACTTTAGAAAAGTGGACAGCAATCTAAACTTATCAAAATTCCTTGAAAACTTCCGAAAATGACACAAATCGATCATATAAAGGTTATTTAATTAATTTATAAAATCTGGACAACATGTTAAACATTCTTAAAACCACTCTTAAACATCATAAAACATACTAGAATTTATATATCTCATCATAGAATTGATGTGTAATCATATTAGTGCAATTTGGACACTTAAAACTTAAACTGCAATTACATAGTTATTCTAGGGTTCACCATAAGCCCCTAACCAAAGTCAACTACTTACTCGTGATGAAATTGCAAACAAACATGGAAATTAGGGAAAATAAGTGAAAGTTTATCATTAGTAACTATTATTAACTGCAAAACTAAAATCAAGAAGAACTGATATTCAAGAACAATAACGTTCGAAACAAAGTACAATTTCAACGATAACTACTCAAAAACTAGAAATTCAAGTAAGCAAAAGTAAAGAAAACTAAAAGATTAGCAAACATACTTGGAAATTGCAAGAAAATTAAAGCAAAACCAAAGAAATTCAACTACTAACTAATTAGTTTCTTCAAGATTCTCTAATGTTCTCTCTAAAAACTAGAAATGTGAGATTTTGCAAATAAAAGTATATCCCACAATTAAAGCCTCATACAAATAGATATGGGTTCAAAATCATCTTCCGGCGTAGGTCGTTGCTACCCTTTAAATAAAATCGTTGATTCAACGAACACGAAAAACACAATCACCCAGATTGTTGCTTCACAGGACCCTCGTCGCTAGCACGACACGGTGTCGCAGGTGCAAGCCTGGGTAGCAAATGGGGTATTCTTCTCTTCTTCTTGTGCATGTCGTGGTTGTCTTTCTAGGGATTTGATTAGTGACAAAATGTGCGAGCCGTTAATTGTTAACCATGGCCACTTTGAAAATCCTAATCATTTGCCATAGGTCTAATAAGCCTCCACACACTTTGAGGATGTCTAGGGCTGTAACGACCCGCCTTTAATGCAATGACATTAGCGGAAATAAAGTCAAGGCGAATGGTTACCAAAACATTAGCAAGCTAATATTGAAAGTCAAACCATAAGAAAGTGCTATAAGTTCCAAAATAGTCTTGTCCTAACTCAAAAATTAAATAAGGAAATCTAAACAAATATATAACTAGTAGCGAACAACTAAATGTTAAACTCCACAATAACTAAAAATGCGATTATCGGAAAGGGTCCACTCTAAAAATATTGACTAATAAATGGTGCAAGGGAATTGGAAGGTATCCTAAATCCTCACATGCACATCCCTGCTGCATCAAAATAATCAGTCTGCTCACCTGCAATATATATTAATTATTCCACAATCAGTGGGGAGCAACTAACATTTCCCTACTAAAAGTATGATTCGATATAACCTGATGTGAATTTTTGAATGAATACAAAACTTCACAAGGGATAGAACTAAAGTCACGAAATTCTAAAGGCTAGGCCACCAAAACAAACGAATTTAGGTTGATTAATTAGTCTTTGCTTAAAGCTCTGGGCACCGTCAAAGCTACGACTAACCAATCTCACAAGAGACTAAAGGAATTAACCACCAACTCAATTTTTGGTATTTTTGTTTTTCAAGTAAACAAAACAAAACTTTTTATTCAAATATCAAATTCTTACTTTTACATCCTAATGTTGAGATTATTTATAGGCACAATCATCAACATAAACCCTAACACAAGTAACTAAAACACACGCACAAAACAAATCCAAACACACCCCTAATGACTCACAAATGACTCACAAGATAAGATTGCCATATCATCACTGCATCTTGATCTTATCTTGCTAACAAACTTTAACTAATTGATGCAGGTTGTCGCACACCTCTCAAAAATAAACCAAACAACACTAACTAATATAACTAGGGAAGTAGGGATCGAATCCACAGAGAAGCAATGAAACACTACTAGTACTAAAAAAATTTAAACTGTGAAAAGGGCCGGTTATGATTAATTATTAACTAAAAAAATTAATAACGAAATTAAACTAAGAATTGACTCAAATTGATTAAAACCTAGGGCAATCGGTTCACCATGAACAATTAATAAATTCATAAAACATAAACCCATCAATTCCACAAAATTCATTAAACTAGGGCACTTTAATTCTCTCGAACTTAGACTCCCTGAAAACTCCTCTACCGGCTCTTGCTCGCATAAACTCGTTTTGCCTATTATTCGGCGGTCTTATTGTGGTAATCTTACCTCTCGGCCTCAATTTCATCAATTACCAAACTTACAACTAAATCAGCGCACAATTTAATTGTAATCGATAGAAATCAATAATAGGAATTTAATTACTAATTAGGAACTAATCGATTTAAATTAAACTAGTCGATTAATGAGTTCATGCATCCCCTAAACCCTAGAAAAAAATTACTCACCCATAATTATAAAAACTAAAACAATAAACAAATTTAAATTCATGATACTAAACAAATAAGAACAATAATTAACTTAATAAACAATCATAAACTAATTAATAAACAAAAACTAATTAACATGAACTAATAAAACCAAGAAACATAAACTATAAATAATTAAAAAAGAAAAAGAAAAGAAATTACCAAACTTCAATGGAAAAGAAACTTGAATTGAATTGTATTGAATTGAAAATTCTTCAACAAAAATAAACTAATCTAACCTAATCTAGAGAGAGAAAGTAATTAAGAGAGCTAATTAGGATTTTAAAACTGAAAAACTAATAATGAAAAGTCTTTGCCGTGCTCCTAGGAATTTGTGCCTTAAATACAAGCCTAATGGGATTTTTAATAATTAATTACGCAAAAAGTTGATCTCCCAGCAAAATAGCCAAAAAAACATGACCTGCGCCCGCATAGAACAAAAGAATTTTGTTCTATGCGCCCGCATCATGAAACATAAGCTTCTGAAATTCAGCATCATTTTGAAATCGCTATAAATTCTGCTACATGATGATCCACAAGGTGTATGACCTACCGTTGGAAAGCTATTTGAATCTTCTTTCCAATGCAACAAGAATCAGAGCAATACAATGTATAGATTTTGAGATATTACCAAAATAGTGGACAGTGGTCAAAATCTTCACTTCTAAATTTCATAATTCTTCACTTTACGTCTAATATTTCTCCAACTTGTCATGTGAGACGTCAAATTTGATCCAATGAGTTGTAAAATGTCTCTAATAATTCTACAAATTCTCATAAGTGATCTTTATCTCTCAAGTGCCGAAATTAGGTAGTAAAATCAACCGAAAATTGGTCGTTTCCTATAAAACTTTACAAAACCACACAAAACACTAAAAGAACACTATTAGCATGAAAATTGGCTCAAATGAGCCCAATCAGTCCATAAATCATTAGGGAATTGGGTAGAAAAATAATATAAATATTAGACACATAACTAATCAAGAATTTATTCTATAAACTTGCCTAAAAAATGAACAAACAAAATTATGAAAATAAAAATCACAAAACAAAACACTAAACACGTCCTGAAACAAATCTTAACTATACTTGGACTCTAGATAAAAGAAATCTAACTAAAAACTGATTTCCAATTTGATAGCCGTGCAGAAAAATGAATAAAACATTATCTTGAGTATTTTTCTGAATTTTTGAAATATTTTTCTATGAAATGAGTTTCAATAAGCTTTCCAACGCATATTCACACGCCTTCTAACTCAAAGCAAACTGTAAATGAAAAATCTTCAAAGTCAGACATACTGTACGGCTCCGAAACTGAAATTCTATCTTTAGAAGCTCCAAGAAACGTCCTAGATTGAATCTTTTAATGAAGAAACTTTCAAAAACGTGATCCTCCATCATTTTAGACCAAGTATAACTAAAAGACGGGAAACAAAAATACTTAAAAGCATTTAAAAGCCTGAAATGAGAAAAACCCTATCAAGTGCAGTGGGGAAAAACTCATAGGCAAAACCTCCAAGAACCCGGATGTGATGGCATCCTTATATTCGCATCATCTGTACATGTATAGCGATTCACACGTGTATCATAACCAGAACCCAAATCAGGTCAACCAAGAGGATATGTTATAAAAACACGTATTCACAATCACCATAGTACAAGTCAGGTCAAATACCTAATTTAATTTAAGCGTATGAGTATGACCAGATTCGATGAACTTTCTAGAAAGGCTTGTTTGGAATATGGTAACTTTAGGTTATGGAAGTGAATAAGTTAGGTTATGGAAGTGAATTTCTTGATATTTTATAATATTTTAGAATATGGAAGCGAATATTCGAAGTATGAGCATTTCGAAGATTCACAGCGTGAAAATCCAGAAAACGAGCTTTGAGCGACCTAGCGCCCAAGGAGCGACCTGGCGCTGGCTGCATGCCATGACGCCCACCCTTGGGCGTCTTGGCCCTCGGCTAGCATCTTGGTGCTCGAGGTCTTCTCCTGCTTCCCTATAAATACCCAACCTCATTCCGACACAATTCAACAATCGACATTCTTCATTAAAAGAGTTAAACTACTATTATTTTACATCGTAACTCTGCAGTGTTCAAAAATGGTCTACGTGGGGATGTAGGCATCCATATCCATATCGAGCACAACAAAGTCTATGGTAATAAAAAATTTCCCAACTCTTACCGGACACCCTCCAAAACACATTTTGGGTATTTCATATTTCTATCAACCATCTGCAAAGTAATGTTAGTAAATCTCAAAGAACCCATATCCAACTTCATGCAAATAGACGATGGCGTTACACTAACACTGGCCCCTAAACCACATAATGCTTTATCAATAATTAGTGGGCCAATGTTGCAAGGAATAGAAAAACTTCCTGGATCCTTGTGCTTTAGTGGAGACTTATTCTGCAAAATTGCAGTACATTCTTCAGTTAAAGCTGCAGTCTCTACCGAACTCAACTCATGTTTCTTGCTCAATATGTATTTCAAAATTTTAGAATATGTGGACACCTGCGTGATTAGATCAGTAAAAGGCACAGTAACATGCAAAAAATATTGATAAATTTACGAAAATGGTTGTCATTCTTACTCATATCTACCCTATAAGAAAAGGGTAGTGGCTCCTTAGGAGGTGTCAATGTATCAGCCGGCTTATCAGTTACTGGAGCTCTCTTTTCCATGACTTCATTCCCTTGGAAGGTGTAGGCTCTGCAATCTCCTCAATCACCACATTGCTAGTTTTTCCATTCTGCACTACCATCTGGGAATCAGAATCATCAGTTGGCAACTTCGGACCCTCATAGTAGGTCCCTCTTTTGGTGGTAATAGAATTGACATGATTCCTTGGAGCTGGCAGATTAGGTTGAGGAGGTAGTTGACACTGCTGCTTCTGAGTTGTGAACTATGCAATCTGAGCTAGCTGGGTATCCGATTGCCTGTGATGAGCTTGCATTGCCTCCATGTTCTTCTGCATCTATAGCAACATATTCTTCAACTCTGAATCTCATTGCTTGGTTGAGGTGGTGGTGGCAGTGATGGTGGTCAAGTGAACCTTAGGGGCTGTGGTGGTGCAAAGAACTGCATTTGCTGATGTGGCTGTTGTGGCATTAATGGCTGCAGATTCTGCACATTGTTGCTCTTGTAGGAGAACTATGGATGATCCTTTCAACCTGGATTATAAGTGTAAGAGAATGGATCGTTCTTGTAGGCTTGAAAAGCACACACTTGCTCCATAGAACAATGACATGATTGGGCATTATGACCAAATGAACTACATGAATCATAGAAAGGCTCAGTACATCCTGAAAGTGCAGCCATCGCAGCAACAGATGATGGTGGAGGAGATGCAGTAACCATCTTGTCGAGTTTTTGACTTATAACATCGATTCGTGAAGCTAGACTCTCATACTTACCATCTACTACATGCTTTCCACCTCTCTTCGAATGCCCTCTAGGATTGTAAAATTGTGAGTTATAAATGGTAATTTCTTCGATTAAATCATAAGCAGCATTAACCTCCTAGTTTATGAATCGACCATTAGCATCTGAATCAAGCAAAGTACGGCTCTCATTCCCTAACCTATTGTAGAACGATTGGACAAGGAACCACTTCTCAAGACCATGATGTGGACACAACCTCAATTGATCCTTGAACCTTTCCCATGCTTCATACAATGTTTTATCTTTCTCCTAGTTGAAAATTGTGATCTTGCTTTGAAGGGTTGCAGTTCGCTCTGGAGGGTAGTACTTCCTTTAAAATGCAAGAGCCAACTCATCCCAATTGTTGATTTTGTCCATATTGAGACTGTTCAACCAAGTACGAGCTTTTTCCTTCAATGAAAATGGGAACTTCCTCCTCCTAATGCAGTCTTAAGTAACTCCATGTTGCTTGATCGTGCTACAATACTAAAAAAAATTATTCATTTGCGAATTCGGATCCTCCATGAATGTACCTGCAAGCTGGTTCCTCTCCACCATATTCACCAAAGCTGGCTTCAATTCGAAATTAGGAACCTCCGTATCAGGAACTCGATAACCACCTCTTGTTGTTGCGGAACTCGGCGGAGAATAATCTCTCAATGATCGTTATGGTGGGGGTGGTAGCGGTGGATTGCTCTGATTGTTCTCGAAACCTGATATATCTTCTGTCAGAAATATCCAATTCAGCCAAAAGTCGTGATAAATCAGTTAATATTCGTTTGGAAAGAAAAGACCTTTGCAATCTCCACTTCCTTCTACGATTTCGCCTACGGACTGATGTTTCTGGGTCAGCATCAACCCAAAGAATGCAAACCGAGGACCTACACAAGCATAGATACTACAGACAACGTAAGAACGACCTCAAAGAATGGTTAATTCTTTGAGACGAAAACGTAACCAAAATTAAAAAAAATAACCTGATTAGCAGAAATATAACAATTGCATCCCCGACAACGGTGCCAAAATTTGATACAAGCCATCGCAAACCTAATAAAAAAAAACCTACAACTCTAACTAATATACAAAGGGAAGCAGGGATCGAATCCATGGGGAAGCAATGAATTTCTACTAATTCTAAAAGGCTATTTGGTTAAATTGGTAATTACCTAAGACACTAACTACTACTAAAACAGAAATCAACAAGAATATATATCAATAATTAAACCGAGGACACTAATTTTTCTGAATCTAGTCTCCTTCAAAACTCCTCTAATGGCTCTCGCTCACTTGAACTCGTTTTGCCTATTATCCCTGTGATCTAATTGTGGTAATCTTACCTCTCGGCATCAATTTTCGACAATATCAAACTAACAATCAAACCTGGATAGAATTTAATTGAAAGCAATATAAACTAATAATAGGATTTCAGAAATAACATAAATCGTATTAATCAATCAAAACATTGAATTTAATTCATAGATCCCCTTGCCCTAGAAACTAAACTACTCACACATATTAAAAACTATGAAAAACAAATCAATAATGGAAACTAAAACTAAAAACATAATTAAACAATTAAACAAACTAATTAATATGAATAAAACAAATCAAAAACATAAATTCAAGGGCATAGAAATTAAAACTAAACAATTAACCAATACTAAAACTAATACTAAAAACATATCTAAGAGCATAGATTAAATAACATAGATTAAATAACAATAAAGGAAGAATTTGAATGAAAACCTGAAATTATATAGAATGGTTGAAGGTTTCCAAAACTTAGAGAAAGAAAACTAGAGTTTAGAATTTAGAAAAAATGCTCAAAAAGACGTACAAGTGCTTAGGAATACAAGCTATATATACTAAAGCCCAAACAAACTCGAAAAACGTGATATTCGGCCTTTAGAGTGCCCGCCCGGGTGACCCGGGCGAAACACTAGGCACCCGAGCGAAATACCCTCTGACCTAGGCGAATGGCTTCGTTGCCTCGTCTTCTTCATTCTTTCTTGCTTGCTTCTAATTTCTTCTCTAATGCTTCCTAAACTCTTCCAAGACCTCTAAAATGATCTCCAACTCTTCACAAATTCTCCAAATGATCCAAAAAGCTCGGAATATAACGATAAATCATCAAAATGTGCACAATATCATAAAGAACACTAAAAGCATTCAGAATAAGAAAAGTTAGTAGAAATAGCTCAAAAGAGCCACGTTAAAGCAAAGAATCGCTCGAGATCGGGGGTAAAACATGTATAAAATATTAAGTTATCAAGTATAAGGAGTAGAAGAAGAAACATTGGAAGCCGAAACACTCTCAAGCCTTTTAATCCCCTCTCTATTTGACACGAAATATCAGTGAATATCAAATTTAACTCCTTATTTTGATCAATGAATTAGATCACTTTCTTTTACTTCTCACTCTCCTAACTTTTCCAATTTTGATAATTTTGTTAAACATCCTATATCATCTCCTTCATTTTGTCCTCACTCTTGTTAATGTAGGACCACCGACTGCGACATCCAAACTAGTCTTCAAATGAGGACTCAAACCCAAACAGAATATTTTCAACAACAACCACCGAGGGACCCCATGGTGTGGGAACTCCCTTTGATACTCCGCAAATCTGCCCTAAGCATCATAGAGGCTCTCATCATTGCGTTTTTGGGACCCTTGAATATTAGCTCTCACTTCGGCCGTTTTCCTATGAGAATAGAACTTCTTTAGGAAAGCCAAAGTGACCTCCTCCTATGTGGTAAGAGAGATGGCCTTAACCTCCCTGTCCACCCAATGTATTGCTTTGCGTTTCAAAGAAAACTGGAACAACATCAATTGGAAACTCCTTAGGCATATTAGTCACTTTGAGAGTATCACAATATTTCTCAAAATCCTTTAAGTAGTTGTGTGGTGTCTCATGAGATAGACTACAAAAAGGAAATAATTGGACAAGGATAATCGATGTCAGACGAATTTTAAAAACATTAGCCTATGTGGTTGGAGGTCTAATGCCACATGAGGTTTGGAAAACATCAAGGGTTCTCAACGCTTTTAACGGAATATTTTCATTTGGCATGATTGGTGGTTTAAACACTATATCACTTTGTGGTGAAGTGGATCTCTCAACTCTCGCTCTAGGAACTTATACTCCTTGATTTCCTCAAACCACTAATGGTCCTCTTAATTGCCGGATCAAAAGGTGCAAGATACCTTGACCTTATGGTCATTCGATTCCAAATATCCAAGCAAAAACTCTAATGGAACGAAAGAAAATAAGCAACAACGGAAAAAACTTTATATTATACACACACACACACACACATACACACACACACACACACACACACACACACACACACACACACACACACACACATATATATGTTTGTGTGTGTGTGTGTATTTGAAAGCAATAAAAATGGACTAGGATCAAACTCAAACACGTACTAGATACCAATGCCCTCCCCGGCATCGGCGCCAGTTTTGACAGCTGAATATTTGCACATGCTGTTGGGATAGAGGCAAAAATAACAAGTTAAAACAAATTTATAAATCTCAACATACTTCTAACAAGTTTTACAACTATTTAGTGGCAAGTATGAGGTCGAACCCTTGGGAATGATGCGATAGAAGCTTAGTGTATAGGGTATGAGTGTGCACAAGACATAGTTAGAAATCGTAGGTTGATTTATTTTGAAGCTATGGCTAAAAAAGCAAGATTAGACAAGAATTCAAAGTGATAAAAGTTGTAGGGTCATGTGGATCCACCTAAACTTAGGGTTGACTAGTGTTAAATATGTAACAGTTAAAAGTGAATGTGTTGCAGTCAAAAGTGAATGTGTTGCATCTCGCCTTTTCTTATAGTTTAAGATCAACTCCTTAGCCTCCCAAAACCTTACTTAACATTATCAATCCAAATCCCATTGAAATCTTGGTTACCAAAACCTTTTCAACTATGTTAAAAGGTTAAACAATAAGCATTCGTGGATCATCTCCTTTTTTTTATTATCAACAATACGCATCGTGGATTCATCTCTACGCCCAATTCCATCCAAAAAACCTTGGTTGTCAATTCTTAAGTTCAAGGATTCCCAAGGAATGCTAGAATTCAAAATTAGCGACAAAAATTTAACATATTATCCCTCTAAATTGCAATTACATAATTATTCTCCAAAAGCCCCTATACAAAGTCAACTACTTACTCATGGTGAAAATTGCAAACAATCATGGAAATTTGGGAAAACAAGTAAAAGTTTGTCATTAGTAACTATTATTAACTACAAAACTAAAATCAAGAAGAACCCATATTCAAGAACAATAACTACCAAAATAAAGTACAAATTCAATGACAACTACTCAAAAACTAGAAATTCAAGTAAAAAAAAGTAAATAAAACTAAGAGATTAGCAAACTTACTTGGAAATTGCAAGAAAAGTAAACCAAAACCAAAGAAATTCAACTTCAACTCAAACTTTGCTCGAAACTTTAGCCCGACCCACCCAAACTTAAACTCAACTCACTATATGAGCTCGACTCCAACTTGAAACAATACTTATACTAACCCGTAGAATAAATCCCATAATAATTATCCTTGAAAGGATACTTATGTTGCTATTATAACATTACTCTCCCACACTTTTTTCCAATTGTTCAATGCGGGATAGTGGGAGAACTGGAGTACTCTCATTACCTTCGCAAAATTGCACATATAAGCTTCTTTTTTTTAATTATGCATTCGCTTGTACCATCAACATTAAACAATAACCTCAATGATCCATGAAACCTAAAAACATAATACCAAGCAAATAACTAATTTTATTTTATATTATAGATTTACAAAATATCGACTTATATTACAATATAGATATTTTCCACTAGATTGAATTATTTGAATCGATGAAGGATGAATACGTTGTTACTGGTTAATGTATATTCAATGAGGATGGATCTAGATTTGGAAAAATAAATATTTGGAAGCCATGAATGTTATCAAGTGATTAAGAGGTTGCAAGAAAATTGGAAGGAATCATTAATCATAAATTTAAAATAGAGGTTTTTAGTTATGTCAATTAGGCAAGGTTAATAAGCGTATTAATTTTTAAGTGAAAAAGGTTTTGTCATTTCGTTTATAAAAGTTTACTCGAAAAGGAAGTTTGAAAATACTAAACATAATAGGTAAAAAGAACAAATTGGAAAGTATGTAGAGGCAGTAATTCATTGTAATTTGATTAATCTAGTAAGAATTTTTAAGTTTGTTTAATTTTAAATATAAAATTACTTAAACCCTAATTTTTGTTATTCGATAAAAAGTTCAAGTGCGAGAAACCATAAATGCTCGATGCAAAAACAAAATCTAATTTAGAAACAAATTCTAAGACGTTGTTACATGGACACTTTTGAGTTTGGATTAGAATGAACTCAAAAACAAAATGTAACTTGCTGAATACATATATTGGAGCCCATACGCAAATAACTTATGCACTTTATCTCCCAAACCCATATTATAACATCACCAGACACCAAAATTTTTTTCTTACCTAACATAAACATCAACATACATGAAGGTTATAGTAGAATAACGTACACATCATAGTCTACCACAATAACATAATTTTGATGACACATAAATAGATGAGGCTAGTACCATTTAAAGAAACACTATACACTGAGTATCATAGTTGCAACTGGATATAGCACCATTCGCTATGTTTTTACAAACTTAACCACACTTACTAAGTTGATCTCACATCGCCTCGGATAGGGAACAAGGTCCAACACATATACCATTGTTGATCATTTTTGCACCATCATATATTGCCATTATGTTGTCCATTATGAAGGGTGTCACACATTTCACATCACTGATCATGTTTTCCTCATTTTTCATTTTCATTATTGCGCAGGGTGCGCAAGATGTCATACACTTACTTCCACCAATCAGGTGTGCGCCATTATACATAGCCATTACATAGCATGATGCGTATGGTGTGCCATATTTACTAGTATTTTCATTGTTTCCACCCGGGCCCCATATATATGTTGTCGGTTTACAAGGTGCAGAGCATTTACCATATTTTCCATTGTTGATTGTATCTTTATGTACAAAAGTTTCCATGACCTTGCAAGTTGCACATGGTGAACCATATACATCATTATAAATCATATCTCCACCACATTCAACAGTTCCAAATAACTTATAAATAAGCTTATAAATTGTGGGGTAATAAAGTATATTCAAAATAACCAATGAATGTGTATAAATACATGATTATAACAGTATTGTTGAATCGATAGTATGTAGTATCAATTTTTCAAATTTCTACATTTTTAATAAGGGAAGAGGAGGTTGTGAAAATCATTTGCAAATATCTAATAAGAAAAATTTAGTAATACAATTCCACTTTTACTTAATTACTAGGTCTTCTTGTTAAAATCCCATGTTTATGATATTCAAATTTAGTCTCACCTTTAACACCAATTGTTAATTTGTAGATCCTTCAATTTTACGTGTTACTTGATAGTACAAATCAGTCACCCTTCCTCCTTAATTTCTCTTTCATTACATTCTTAAATATAGGAAAAGCGGCACAAATATTTCTACAATTACTATTAATCATAATCCTATATTTCTCCTTCCACCCTTCCCCCTTAAAATCTAATACCAACCACGCCTTCAAACATCCCTTCTACCAAGTGCTCAACTTCTTTTTTGCCTCAACAACTTTCTATTAATAGTGATAATATTAAAGGCTGGTGGTGGTGGTGGTTTAGTTTATCCATCATTGCATAGATATAAAAAATCTAATGGTTGAACATAACGATTATCTACTATGAAATTCAAAAAATCACTAATAATTTATATGTTACTTTTTTTTTTCTTTACTAGTGGCAGTGTTTTTGGTTCGAGGGTTTGTTGGTTTGTAGATATTGGCGTGTTCATGGCGGGTTTGTCAACATTTCATCCAATTTTTTCGGTTTTAAAGGGTGAGTTTCTTGTGCTGGGATTTTAGTGAAGTGGATGTGTTTGATTAGTAGTTTATGGGTGGTGGGGTCGTCTAGGCCAGGTAGTGGTGAGTTAATTTTTTGGGTGAGTACTTTTGACTGTTGTGATTGATTGTGAAGACGTGAAACAGTATAGTAGGTGATGGGTTTGTCTTTGGGTGGAGATTGTTTTTGTTGTGGTGATGGATTTATTTATTGGTTGTGGCCTGGGTAGTGACTTTGTTTTGGCTCTTTGACTTTTTTTTTTTACGACGCTTATGAATTGTTTTAAATTGAGGGTAATGGTGGTGTCGAGTTTGGAATCAACGACGGTTTTGGTTTTTGAATGATAGTGGTGGTGGAGGGATTATATTATTGACATTTTAAACAGAAGTTGATGGTAATTGGGTGACAGTTATAATGTGTTAAGTACTGAAATTTTTTCTAAAATTCAAGGCTCGATATTATTTTTGATCAAAGTGTTAAAGAAATGAAATAAATAAAGAAGAAAAACAAGAAAATTAATAAAACTACTTATTCAAAAGAAGTTTTTAATTGGTAAAATTTTAGAAATTCCCTATTAATGCAAATCACGTGTACAAGACTCAATCGTCACATGTCTCAAACCCAATACTTATCTTACACAATGATGTATTAGGATATCAATTGATAATGTATTTCAATGCTAATAAAATTAGTCGCTAAATGATGATGAACAATCTATTAATCAAGCAATTCTGTTTTTGATCTTTTGATTGATATTATTACCTTAAATGGTATATTTGATCGACAATAAAAAAAATTAGGGGGAGTGGAGTTAGGAGAGAAAATGAAACTAAATTAGCCCACAATTTGGCTGTACAAAATTACATTGAATTGTTTATTGTAAAGTTAACACCTTAGTTGTCAATATGATTGCTTAACCATTTAGATTTTATTAAAAATAATTATGAATTTTTGATTATATAGTTCCCATAAAATTATTTTATTTTTATATTGTTCCTTAATTCCCCTTTAGAGATAAGCGGCCAAAATATGCAAGAGTGGAACCACTAAGAAACGATGAACCAAACATGTTAACTAGATCATATACATGCAACACCTTCATTAAAATATATAAAGTCCTAGATTATTATTGATTTTCTTTTTTATGTTTTTAACATCATTAATAATGAAATTAGTTAAATATCCTCACTAATTGTAGGCCGTTATGAAAACCTAATTCAAAATAATTACTTCGGGTGCTTAGTTGTAGTTTTCACTTCACCAAAAATGACAAGAATCATCTCTCGTAATCTTGCTCGAAGAAATGCCGAATTAACAACAAAAAATGGTAGAAAAGCACTTTTTTTATTTGAAAATGTATGAACTTCGAATATAAAATTAAATAATGACATCAATTATAATTTACTTAAACAACCTCTTATTGTGGCCACACCACCCTTTTGTCTCTTTCTTCATTGACTTTGGGGCTACCACCAACATTTAGATTGATGGTAAGCCCCTTTTTTCTTCTTTTCTACTGTTTATATGTTTTTTTTTTATTTTGTTTTAGTAAATATTCCTTTGTGAGATTTACAATTCTCCTCTTTGAGACTTCTTTTGCGTTTTTTTTTCTTCTTATATTCTAGATTTCTATTTGTAGATTTTATGTTTAAATCATTGATAAGGATTAATGCTGGTGTGTAAGAACTGTCAATCCAATAGGTACATGAAGATGGATTAGAGGGACGATATCTCCATGGCTACATGCTCAAAGGCAAAAGTTATTCCATAAGTAGTCTCTCGTTTAATATGAAAGCTTTTGGCAATATAAGCGGGGAAGGCTCCGTTGTGGAAATTCCATGCAGTGTTTGTAGTTTTATGAGGAAATTGGCTATTTGATTCATTATGTAATGTTCTTGTTGAGGTCGAATGTCTTTGTAGATGTTGTATGACTTAGTCATTAATGAATAATTTTATTTTTTGAAAAAATAAATTACAATTTATTCTAACATATTCTGATATAATGACAAAACCTCCCATGATCTTTATAAAAGCAAGACCCAATTAACAAAATTATATGTTAGCATAAAGTCGGTAATTTTTTTTTAAAAAAAATTTAACAACCATTGAACTTGGGATGTGAAACTCAAAATCAACTGATGACATAAATTGCAATTCATTATACACTTTCCCTCCGATTAACCTCTTTTTATTTTAGGTGACAAACTAGCTTTATTTGATCTTGTTTCCCTTGTTTAATCAAATATAACTCTTCCCTTTTTCAACTCTCTACTGTCTCTATTATTCTATTGATAAACACACTTTGATT
Organism: Suaeda aralocaspica; assembly: GCA_016808085.1. Taxonomy (NCBI): domain Eukaryota; kingdom Viridiplantae; phylum Streptophyta; class Magnoliopsida; order Caryophyllales; family Amaranthaceae; genus Suaeda; species Suaeda aralocaspica. Next base: position 124,624 of record PYUH01000550.1, read on the forward strand.
TATTTTATTTTTTTATTTTTTTTTTTTACCCTTTGGTTCAACTAGATTGTTTTATTTTCTCATTTAAGAGAAAATGTTTTACAAATTTACATAATCAACATTTTGACCAAAAGTATTTGTTTTTATTAGTATCACAATAAAATATTTTACAGTATAAATCAAGGTGTCCTTGAAAATAAAAATAATGCTCCTTACTTCTAAAGAAATAATATAAAAATACAGACTAACATAACTTCAAAACCACAAATCTCAAACTCAAGAAATACTAGGAGATAATGAAATTATTGAAAGATTCTAAAATGCAAAACTTTATTAATTTAATTTGTACTATTATTTCACAAATAAAGTCACAAAGGAAGAGAATTTAATGCTTACCAAAATAAAGGTTTATTTGGAATGATGCTGAATTTCTTTAGCCAAACTATTTTAAAGAAAATTTTCAATGTTATGTGTTGATTTTCTTAAAACAAAAAAAAGTATCTTAGAATTTATAGGGAAGAAATTTTTAAAAACGATGGACAAATACGAGCATAACGTGAAATGTTAACTTGTAACGTACAATTTTGCTTTAGGAACAAAAATACCCTTGTAACTGACAAAGAATAAACAAGAGTTTTAAACTTGTAATACTAGTCTAACTGTTTCTATCAGTTTCACATTAAAATTGGTACAAAATAAATTGCAGGGTTTTCAACGATTCATAAAGAAGGAATTCACACTATTTAGTAATGTTAGTTGTTATTTTTAAATGTACTATTTTATTGGGAAAAGCATTTAAAGTAGGAAAACTGTATAAAATCCCAACATTTAACCATAATCTATGAAAAGATCCAACTTTGATTTATTCAATTTTGGACCCATATTTGTATATGTTATATGATATATGTATTTGGTGGATGCCCATTATACCCCTATGATTATTCCTGAATATTCTAGATAATAGGTTTATAATTCTCTAAGGAAACCGTAATTGTTTCCTATGTGTATATACACGTACTCCCTTATGATTTATTTAGATGATCGAATATGAATCTATTACTTCCTACTACTCTCCCGTAAAACACTCTTTTTATAACATGATATCAGCACGATTTCTCTGCTCTAATCGGATCACATGGTTGAATGTATCAATTAGCCAATCTTCTTGTACATCGATCTTGTTAGAGGTACGCAAATAAATTTTTGAATTCATGTGATCAAATTTATATAAATTTTTGTAAGATTGTCGGTCATATCGTGACTACTAGTGAAAACAATGAATCAATATCAATTGTTATTCGTCATCTGATCTGCACCATGTATCAATGACTTTTGTCCCTTCTTATTTTGTGATGATAATTTCAATTTCTCATGACACTCGTTGTTTGGTTTTATTGTTGTTGATGTATCAAAATAAAACTAGGCTCATGCTATATCAATTCATCATTAATCTACTTTATTATAATTCATCATTAACATAAAGTGTTGATATACTATTTTATCACTTGTGGCAAGAAGTGTAATGCAATAAACATAGTATAAAGTGTATACTGGTCTACATGAAAACTATTTTATTATCATCATCATATACTTTGTATGATTGATGATTTTTATCGCTCCTTATATCACTTTATACTTCGAACTTTGTGTTGCTTACATAATTTCTTTGTTTTTTTTGATTGATATACAATATTTATGTGTATACTGGTCTTTGGTTGGTAATAGATTAGAAGGTTAACAATAAGTTTTATGCATCACCCTTAGGATTTGATTAGTTGATTAAGCTAAATAAATAATGTAATTGTTCACTCTTTCTTTATGGTTAACGATAATTCTGTGAATTAATGTATAGTATTCTATGTATATTGCATATGTATTGACTTTGAGGATTAGGATCATGAATATCAATTTTTACATGTAACAAATTACCCTCTTGCCACGCGTGACTATGTAGGATGCTCTCATTTATCTCTACTAATAGTCTTTGTGAATTCTGACAATATTTTTAATTAAATAGGTAAAGTTGTTATGAGACGAAGTTATTGGCAACCTAGAGGCTATGTGTTCATTGTTAGAAATTCGTTTAATATGATTTTGAAACTATTATTTTTCAGTCTTGAGGAATGTGATTATTGACTTACTCATTCAAATAAGAATAAAACAGATGAACTATTTTACTTTTCATATTAATTGAACTGAGTAGTCTATTTTAACGGAGTTATAGTTAGGCAAGTTTATTTTGTTGCTAGTCTTTTTACCAGTTGTTAAACCCATAAGACTAATCGAGTATATACAGAAACTGCACTTCAATTAATCATACTCTATATTTTTTCTTCTTGATGGTTTCCTCCACTATATAATATGTAATACATGTTTGGTTCTTGATGGTACATTTAATTTTGTACCACACTTAATAAATCTATTTGTCTAGCTTCAAAATTACATTTTTCCCCCTTTCAATCTGACAAAATTTTTTTGTTCTGTTTGTATATATGCTTCTTGCTACTTTTAAGAAGCATATGTCAACATTAAGTTGGTTTGCTTTGCACTACCAATTTAAGTAGATTAATAGATTATGTATGAAATATGTTTTAATTTTGTTTTAAAGTATTTTATTCTACTGTTTGTTGCAAATTTTACTTCAAGCAAGCATGGTGTTACGTAAGCCCCTCCCTTTCCTTTATGAACTATATGCTCTAGCTTTTGTTTATGTACATGTTATTAGTATCCTATGAGTCAACTTTATTGAAGATTGATATTTGATTAAATTCAATTATAGTATCAATCCTATTAATATGGCTGGATTTATTTATTTATTTTTATATGAAGTAAGATTATGGTCTATAATTGGCATAACGAATAAATTACATAAATACATGTATTTTTGGACCCAAAGTTTTTGGAATTATGATAATACTATAACCATACAAATGATAATGATGTTCCTTAAATTTATAAAGTGTCAAGAATACTCAAGAATAATATGAGGATATTTTCATGACTGAGGAACTTCTATAGCTACGATACCCTTATATATCTCATCATTCATAAAACAACTATGTTTTATCTACACAATGTCATGTGAGAGTAATATTCAAAGATGTTGAATAGTTGAGATTTTGTCTTCTTGGTAAATATTCTCAATGTCACACTATCAGTGAGAAAATAACTAATTAGACTCCTTTATTGCTAGAAGTGAATGAGAAATTGCATATATGTTGGCATAAAATGATGAACTTGTTCGCATGATATTTACCTTAAGATAATTCATAAAAGGTTCATAAGAACGAACTACAAACATGAATACATAATATTCTATTAGCTAGCAAAGAAGAGTTTTATGAGTTTAAGAAATTGAATATGACATTATGAGCAACTAAGTTGAAAATGTATCCATTATGCCCATATATATTTGAGGATTTTCATTATAAAGATTGAACATTTGGGCAAGAATAACATGCAAGAGTTTTATAAGAAAAATAATTCAAGTTGCTTGATACATGCAATGCCAAAAGAATTTATGGCTTAAGAGATACTTCGTATATGACTATATGAGATATAAATGTTGTTGGATTAATTTCCTATGAATACAAACATGAATACATAATATTCTATTATGCCCATATATATTTGAGGATTTTCAATATAAAGATTGAACATTTGGGCAAGAATAACATGCAAGAGTTTTATAAGAATAATAATTCAAGTTGCTTGATACATGCAATGCCAAAAGAATTTATGGCTTAAGAGATACTTCATATATGACTATATGAAATATAAATGTTGTTGGTTTAATTTCCTATGCGAGGATTGGGGGGGGGGGGAGTTAGATAGCATTTATCCATGAATTGTAAAATACATTGATAGTCAGTTTAGTACATATAATGATTTATTTAATAAAGGTGGCCACATGATAATTAAATAATCTAAATGATATCATCTTGAAGATGGATATGAATGAATGTCATTGATGATATATCTCTCATATGTGTTATAATTAAAATATATGTCTTAGAAGGAAAATGTGAGTTGCTAATGAATATAGAGCACAATTGAAGCGTGGTAGACAATTGAGTTCTAAAAATAAACGTGGTAGACAATTGAGTTCTAAAGATAAGCGGGGTAAAATTGATATGTGCCAAGATTATAAGAATACTCCAGAAGAGTATGAAATGTACAACACAAATATCATGTATCATGATAATAAGCAATGCTTTAGCAGAGTATGAGTGATTATTGGATAAAGTATTAGTCTTGCCAAGTATAGAAAGAAACATGTGTTAGCGTTTTTATATCACATCATATTAATGTTCATGGCTATGCATGAAATATGTATATTAAAAGTAATCACTAGTGTTCGAAATTGACCAGAATTTAGAAAAATGTTTAGATGTGATAATTAAATTAGGCCATCCGGGTTTGATGTATAATCACTCGTAATAGAAAAAAATTATTTTTGAACAGCTTTGGATATAGATATGTAATGGGTGACCATAGTTCACTAAAATAGCTTATATGTTGTTCCATATTATGTGATTAAAGGCTTACCAAATCATCACCTTGTATGATATCACTTTAAGTGAGTAAAAACTCATTATCAAAGTTGTTGGCAATCCAGAAGATCACCATTGAATGGAGTTACATGCGTATAAGCAAAGTCATGATTATGTTTATATATAATAATCATTTTTGATTGGGGCTGTCGATTGTCAGCACACAAGAAAAAACCGACAACTGACAATAACTATCTCCCCATTATTATCAATCTCTAGAAGAGAACAATTTATGATGAATTTTTAAACGCATGTGCGATGTAAATCATAAGTTAGAGATGAGATGGTTTTCATTGAATATTCTCCATACGAGACAAATAGTTTGTTGAATATATCTCTTCTAAGCGATGAAATTTGTTAAAAAAAACCTTCTACTGGATGAAATGTTTTTTGCACATGAAATTATATACTATGATGGTTAAGAATATGATGCCTCTATATTTGAAAATTTTACCAACTTAGGGGGAGAAGAATTTCGATAAGTTGGCAAAATTACTAAATTATAAAGTGATGATCCCTATAATGACTATTTGAGATATTATTGCCAGCTTTTGTCTATAAAGTGATGATCCCTATAATTATTTGTATTCAGTTATGTCTCATGTATGTTACATAGCGTTGAAGATATATTTTGCTCATATTATGTATATATTTAGATAGATCTTGCTAATAATACTTGAATCACTACACCTGAAGTGTAGGTTGAATGATTGGTTCTAAAATAAATATGTAATATATGGGAAGAAAGTGCAGTTGACACTATTGAAAGTGTAACGGTATATTAATGACATAATGTATGCCTCGGAAGTGGTATAGATATCTGAATTATAACAGATGGCCTATGATATAGGAACTTAGATGTTATAATTGACTAATGGTACCAATGGGAAATGTATTCAGATATCATTGTAAAATAACATGCACATTACATTTTGAAAAATGTAATACCAGTATATATATAATGGGCCGGGACCGATGGATTATATGCATATGCAAAAGTAGTGAGTTTGAGAATAGGAATCTGAAATAAAAGTCAACTTTTATGTCGACCTATTGACAACAATCAAAGATTATCATGGACTTGAAGTCCAACTAAAGGTGAATAATGATGATTATTAACGACCAGAAGTCCAACAATGGATTTTTGAAATCCACATCGTACAATGTCTTGCCTTTTTGAGTCTTACATTTATGTGCATGTGTGAGTCGTAGATAAACGCATCATTCATTGCATGTGTAGATAGTAGTTAGATGCGTCACTCATTATATACATGCTTTATGTTCAATATATTATTAGTATACATATTACATCTCATCATTTACATGCACTAATTATATACAATAATTGGATGTACGTGAAATTTGGTACATGATGTAGTATGTTGTGTTTACAATAGTATGAAGACTTACATGACAAAAATTATACTCCAACGAGGATATATTTGTGATAATATGAAGGCGTTTTAACAACATGTTATGAATCATGTATAAAAGTTCCAGAAGAATTTATATATGACATATTCAAATATCAAGTCCTTCAGGTTCATTATTTAGAATACGAAACTCCAATAAAGTATTGATGACTAGATTGTCAACACTCAACTTGAAGTTTGAGCATGTAAGAGATAATGAGAATCGTATATTCATTGGAAAATTTTGATATTATAAGGATAATTCTTTTATGGTCCAAAAGAACCATATACAAATAATTACTTATATGTAATTACTAATTTACATAAGATTAGACAATGATGTTGATAATATAACAAGTTGCCACAAATTATGATCAATTATGATTAATATGTAATTACCAATAGCCACTTTGTATAACTTCCAAAAGAAAGCATATGTTTAATATTTATGGCACAATAATGTTGATAATTTAACAAATTGCCACAAATTATGATCAATATGTAATTACCAATGGCTACTTTGTATAACTTCCAGAAGAAGTCATATATTTAATATTTGTGGCAACTTGACAAATATGAAGTAATGAAAGACATAACATATGTATTATTTTCAAGATTAAGTGAAATAAATATATCTCATGTTGAAGATTGAAGTCGAATGAAGAAGGATCAACTACCAAGGAATTGAATGTTATTCTATTTCAAGTGCGAAGTTACTACCAAAGACATTAGATTCATTATTCTGAAAGATCTCAAGCTATGCATTTATGAGGGGAGAAAATATGCGTTGTAATCTTTTTCAATTAACCATGGTTTCATCCCATGTTGGGTTTTCCAGGTAAGGTTTATTAATGAGGCAACATCTTAAATTATTACGAAAGTGATTTATTCTTTTTCCTTCACTAGGTTTTTGTTCCCACAAGGGATTTCTTAGTAAGATTTTAACGAGACATACTATTCGATAATGGTCATCCAAGCGGGAGTGTTATATAATATATGTATTTAGTGGATGCCCATTATACCCCTATGATAATTCTAGGATATTCTAGATACTAGGTTTATGATTCTCTGAGGAAACCTTAAGTGTTTCCTATGTGTATATATGTACTCCCTTATGATTTATTAAGATGAATATGAATCTATTATCTCCTACTACTCTCCCCTAAAACACTCTTTTTATAAAAGTATCTCACTTTTTAGTTTTGGACCCAATAATTTTTGACCAATAGCATTAGGTAAATTCCATTAAATAACCGGTGAAAACCGTGTAATAGTACTTGTTAACTCTTGACTTTTGCTTATTTTATTTAAATTCCCTACTTCACTTCTACTCTTTTCCATTGTATCGTTTTCTCTTTTGTTTTGCTGAATTGTTTCGTCCTATGGTGGCATTTAGTTCAAGATAATCAGATAAACACATAATTTTTTAATGCAAACATAGACACATAATTAATCCAACACTACTCCCTTTCTTAGTTCTCACAATTGAAACGAGTGAGCAATTCAACCTCCACACCTCTCTTGGCAAAACATTCTTCTATCATTATCAAAATGTAGAAATTATTGATTTTTTTTTGTTACTTATCTTAGTGCTATATCATCTGTCAAACACTTGCTTCTTTTTCCTAAGGGTGCATTATTGGATATTCCCAAAACTAGCCTTTTTGGTTGTGAAATTTTCTATTATTCCCTCTTTACTTGATTACCACTTTTTTTTTTTTTATTGGGTATTTTACCGGTGAATTAATTTGAGAATTTCGTAAAATAGTCTTTTTTTATTTTGAATTTTAAGATGAGAAATTTGATGGATTTTTGGAAATTTATTGAATTTTTGTTTACGATTCTCATCAAATTTAAGCAAGAAATTCAACAAAGAAAAAGGGAGAAAGAATTTAATAATTCTTACAATGAATTGTCTCTTTCTACTTCTCAGTATTCAATGACTAAAGAAACAATCGACAATAAAGGGTGCCTTTTTGTCTCTAATGGCGTCATTTCTTTGTTTCACTTTAATTTCTATTCAATTGAACAATTTAAAGTAAATTTCGATAACTTTATATGTTTCATTTCCCTTTATTATTTGATGGACTTTGCTAAACTTTATTACTTGCTTTGAAACACTGGAAAGATATCGAAAATGTATCCACAATTTCAAGGATTTGTTTTCCTTGTTGGCAAAAAGAAGGATTACAGACAAGAGAAGAAAAGAATAAGGTGAAACAGTTAAATTCAATAAGTAAAATATAATTTAAAAAATTGGAAATTGCTATTGAAAGGAAACCAATTGAACAAGTCACCGGTAATAATGTCTAAAACCGGAAAATGATGCCCAAAGGTAGGTCCAAAATTAAATCAATCAATGTTGGATCCTGAAATAATTTATCGTTAAAAGTTGGGATTATTTTTATAATCTTTCCTTTAAATTAATATTTCATAAGAAAAATTACCATTGTTGCACAAGTGAAGTGATCATATCTTGCAATTTGTTTTAAGCAACCTATCTTACATGTACAAGAAAAAGAGGCTTAGGCACCTACATTTTTCATTGTCCATGCATCAAAATTTGCTACACAAAGTTTTGTGCTACAAAACCCAACTCATTGTGGGTTCGTCGCCCAATCATTGACGCCCATGGTTGTCTAAACCTATGTTTTGGCGTCGAATAATGTTGTTGCCCAAAAACTACTTTGTGCAACGAGTTAATAAAGTCGTCACCCAAAACTAAGATAGTGCATCAAATTGCCTGGTAGCCCAAAATCCTATTTCCTGCAATGAGAGAGAAAAATTTTTGCTCAAAACCTTGTGTATCCTAACTGATTTGAGAACTCAATTCACTAATTAGGCAACATTGTTTAACTCCTTTCATTTTTTTTTACACCTTGCTTCTCTTTGTCAGACCATTGATATAATATAATACTATAGCATAAAAAAAAGGTGCTATATAAGTTAATATAGATGATCATTTATTATTTTTTCTCTAATGTGAGTAGGCAATTCAATGATTGCAAAATAATCACATATATTACATGACATTGACAACTAAATTTTACTCCGTATATAAACTTATTCTTTAGTCCTAAAAATTTCTAGTCCATTAGGCTCCGATCCATGAAATCCACCTGTATAAAAAGAAAGAAAAAAAAAATTAAACCTCAAATAATGCAGCTAACATATTAAATTAATAGTACTTAGTAGTTAGAAATGGAAATTACTCTTTAAAAAAAAACGAGAGCATTGTATGACTTGCAATTTGTTCTAAAAAATTGTGAAACTACACAAGCTATCATTTTCAAAGGAATTTAAATAACTTACAACTAAAATAAGGAATTTAAATATAGAAACGATTGAAAAACAAACCATTTTTCCTCTTAATTGCATATTTTTATACCAATAAGTTCTAACTACTCTCATCTTTAAACGAAATCACATCTTTAAACAAAATCAGGATATATATAATCTAACAACATATGTTCAGGATATATATAATCTAACAACATATGTAAAACAAATCGGTTGGAAGCAAGAGACAAATATACGAAGTATTTACCTAATCAAAAGATTTTGATTTTGTAAACACAAAAAAAAATAATAAACCAGTTAGGATTTAGATTTGATAGAGTGAATTCGATTGGTTAGTAAATTTAGGATAAAATAGAAAAGATAGAATAAAATTTCAAGGTGAGCACTATATATTAATAATTATCCATCATGAATGGTAGATTTACTTGTAAATAATAATTTTAAAAATAGATAAGTAAGGGGTGAGAAAAGGCGTTATGGAGGATGAAGTAGGAAAATAATAAATTTTGGTATTTATGAAAGGGGTGCTCGTGCTTATTTTATTGAAACTCAAAATTTAGAAGAGTGGGATTTTTAGGTGCGTTTTTTATTTTTGATTTTGTGCAATGAAACTACAAAAGTCGTAGCCCAACCTCTCTATCATGGGCAACAAACCCTAAAATTGTTGCACTATTATCTCATAGGCGACGAATTTTTCTAATTCGTTGCCCAAAATTAGAACACGTGCAACGAAAATAATTTCGAAGCCTATATGGCAAAAGATTATGCTACTTGTTTAATTTTCGCAGCCCATGCTATCTTGAATCATCGCCCAAACATGTATTTCTTGTAACATTGTTAGGTACAACCGGTTGTAATATGTATATCCTCATACTTTAGTTGATTTGTAATTTTTGTGATTTAAAGATGGATAATTTAAATTTGTACTATTATGAAAGTTTAAAATTGGTTATTGGATAAAGCCCCTACATCTTCTTTATAGTAATTTTACTTATTATATATTCTTCAATCTCAAGTGAACAATGAGAAGGAGAAATGCTGTTGGAACCTGCACTACTATACTTTCATCACTTTGCCTAATTCATAATTACGATGAAAGTCTCAATAAAGCCTTGTTCTTTTGGTATTATTTTCATTACGTTTTATTTCATTTTGGTTCAATTCAATTAAACCCACTAAGTTTCAGTTCACTTATTTTTAATTATTTATATTTTAGATTTAATTAAATTAAAATTTAAATTGCATTATAAAATATTAAAAATTTAAATATAATAAAAGTTTTAAAACTATAATTTCAAATTTAAAAAATAAAAATAAAAAAGTAACAATGTAAAAATAAGTTAAGTTCTGTTTAGTATCTTTCAATTCAGTTCGGTTCAATTCAATTTATTTACTTTCAGTTTAGTTCAGTTACAATATGCTCAAAGAATATGACCTAATTTATCAATGCAAAAGAACCAACTTTCTCCGTTTCACAATATTTGCTACAAATTTTGTTTATAGTGCTTCTTTCTATTTATTACATATGGAATCTTTCCATTTATATCAAATATTCCTATTAGTTGTAAATGGGAAGCATTAATTGTGGCAAAGTCATGGTCAATTTTTTCTTATTTATGATTGACTAATGTAAATACAATACCCAATAAATCATCATGAGCATTAATTATAACATTGAAATCATATTCCCCAATTAAATTAATGTATACTAATCCTATTAAGGCCTTGTCCTTGTCAACTTATTTTTGCTTATCTGAACTTTTTTTCGTTGATCTGAACTTATTTTTGCCGAACTGAATTATTTTTGCTGAAATTATTAACAATTTATTAAGAATTGAAACTTATTTTTAATTTGCTTAACTGAACTTATTTTTGCTGAAAATAAGTAAAAATAAATTGAGGAGAACAGGGCCTAAGTCAATCATTAATACATGTGCAAGGTTTTAATCATTACAATCGTTCTCTAACGGAGGGAGTATATTAATATGAAATTTAGAAAAGGAGGTAAGTTAATAAATTGGTTGAAAAAGAAATAGTATTAGGGCTAAAAACTAAAAAATGTAACAATATATACAACTAATGAGCAATTGTAATATCAACATGTAACAAACTATATTTTTTTGGGCACACACACTTTTAAATACATAGATTTAATTTTAAAAAAAATAACGTTATCAATAGTAATGACTCCCTCTTTTCTTTTTGAAGCTCCTTAACTCTTGATCTTGTTTTTCAACTCATCATCACTAGTCATTTGCCTCTCACTCCCAAACATCCTCCCACTTCTTGTCATGACCGCATTGCATTACTTAGTAGACTCTAGACCTTGATGGGGGTAACAAAGGTTTCTAAGCTTGACCTTATATGGTAGAAGGTAGTTGAGAAACTTGAGTTTTAATGATTTTGTTGCTTGACTTGACTCTCAATCTTATCATTTTTCTTAGCTTGAGTCAAGATGAAGTCCTCCATCAAAGCTACCAAGCTAGACTTGCGAGTTGGTGGAGGTGGAGTACGATAAACAAATGGTCTAGGTGCATTAAAACTGGGAGGTGGGTTTATATTTGCAAATGTAGATGCAAACCCCCTACCTTGAGCATTTTGAAAAGAGTTTCCCCTTCTTTGTCCATTTTCACCTTGAGAAAAATAATTTTTTTTCCAAAACCAACTTGGCCATTGTTACCACTAAGACCTCGATTGTCCTTGGCCTTGCTTTTGGTAACCAAAACCACCTCCATTGAAAGCATTGATTGGAACTAATGTTTTTGCATTTTGGTTGACTCCACCTCCTTATTTGTTAAAACTCGGTGTATTGCAACAAAAGAACCATCTTGCATTATATCAACATAGGAAACTTTCACAAGCGTACAATGGCTAGAGAGTGATCATATTCACCTCATATGTTAGAAAACATACTAATATTGGGCATTGAGGTACTTACCTTCCCCTTGCTTTGAGCAAGTGAAAAAGATAAAGGAGGTTGAGTAGAAGGAGTAGATGAAGAAACATTGGCAGCCGAAGCACTCTCAAACCTTTTAATCCTCTCTCCATTTAACAGGAAAACATGGTGATTCAATTCTAACTCCTTGCTTTGATCAATGACACAGATCACTTTTACTTCTCACTCCCCTAACTTTGTCAATTTTGATTATTTTGTACAACATCCTCAATTATTTCCTCCATTTCTTCCTCATTCTTGTTCATGATAAGACCATCGGCTTTGACATCCAAACTAGTGTTCAAATTAGAAATCAAACCCAAATAGAATATTTGCAACAACAACCACCTAGGGACCCCATGGTGTGGGCACTTCCTTTGATATCCCTTAAACCTCTTCCAAGCATCATAGAGGATATCATCATGGCATTGTTGGAACCGTTGAATTTTACCTCTTACTTCATCCATATTCCTATGAGAATAGAGTTTTCTTTAGAAAAGCCAAAATAACCTCCTCTCATTTGGTAAGAGCTAGAGTTGGCCTTAACCTCCTTGTTCACCCAATCTATTGCTTTGCATTTCAAAGAAAACCGGAACAACATCAACTGGAAAAGCTCTTAAGGCACATTATTCACTTTGAAAGTATCACAATATTTCTCATAATCCTATAAGTAGTTGTGTGGTGACTCATGAGATAGACCACAAATTAAAAAGGAGCTGATTGGACAAGGATAATCAATGCCAGATGAATTTTAAAATCATTAGCCTCCGTGGTTGGAGGTCTAATGCCAATGAGGCTTGGAAAGCACCAGGGATTCCCAAGTCTTTTAAAGCATTACTTACATTTGCCATGATTGATGGTTTAACCACTCTCTCACTATATGGTGAAGTGGATCTCTCAATTCTCGCTCTAACACTTACATTCCTTGATTTCCTCAAACCACTAATGGTCCTCTTAATTCCCGGATCAAAAGGTGCAAGATACCTTGACCTTATGCTCATTCAATTCCAAATATTTAAGCAAAATCTCCAATGGAACAAAAGTAAATAAACAATAGCAAAAAAAAAAATTTTTTGTATATATATATATGAAAGCAATAAAAATGAACTATACTCAAACTCAAACAATAGACACCATCACCCTCCCAGGCCTCGCCATTTTTTACAGCATTATATTTGTTCATGTCATGGGATAGAAGCACAAATAATCGATTAAAACAAATTTATAAATCTGAACATACTTCTAACAAGTTGTACAACAAGTTAGGGGCAAGCATGAGGTCGAACCCTTGGGAGTGCGGCAATGGAAGCTTTTTGTGTAGTGTATGAGCGTGTTCAAGACATAGTAAGGAATCATAGCTTGGTTTGTTTTAAGGTTGTGGCTACAAAAGCAAGATTAGACAAGAATTCAAAGTGATAAAAGTGCTAGGGTCATGTGGAACCACCTAGAACTCTTATCCATCTTAAACTTAGGGTTGACTTGTGTTAAACGTGTAACAATTAAAATTGAAAGTGTTGCATCTCACATTTTCTTATGGTCTAGGATCAAAACTCGAGCCTCTTAGCCCTGCTTAACAACGTCAATACAACTCTTGTTGCAATCGTGGTTACCAAACAATTTCAACTATGACAAAAGGCTTAATAATAATCATTCATGGATCATCTCCTAAGTCCTCCAAGAAATCTCTCCCAATTCTATCCAAAAAACCTAAGTTGGCCATTCCTAAGTTCAAGGATTTCCAAGGAACAACTTGACTTCCAAATTAGCCATATAAATTCAACATATTTTCCCCCTAAACTGCAATTACATAGTTATTCTAGGGTTCACCATAAGCCCCTAACCAAAGTCAACTAATTACTCGTGATAAAATTGCAAACAAACATGGAAATTCGGGAAAACAAGTGAAAGTTTATCGTTAGTAACTATTATTAACTGCAAAACTAAAATCAAGAAGAACTGATATTCAAGAACAATAACGGTCGAAACAAAGTACAATTTCAACGATAACTACTCAAAAACTAGAAATTCAAATAAGCAAAAGTAAAGAAAACTAAAAGATTAGCAAAAATACTTGGAAATTGCAAGAAAATTAAAGCAAACCCGAAGAAATTCAACTACTAACTAATTTCTTTCTCCAAGATTCTCTAATTTTCTCTCTAAAAACTAGAAATGTGAGATTTTGCAAATAAAAGTATATCCTACAATTAATGCCTCATATAAGTAGATATGGGTTCAAAATCATCTTCCAGGGTGGGTCGTCGCTACCCTTTAAATAAAATCATCGATTCAATGAACACGAAAAACACAATCACCCAGAGTGTCGCTTCACGTGACCCTCGTTTCTAGCACGACACAGTGTCCAAGGTGCAACCCTGGGTAGCAAATGGTGTATTCTTCTCTTCTTCTTGTGCATGTCGTGGTTGTCTTGCTAGGGATGTGATTAGTGACAAAATGTGTGAGCCGTTAATTGTTAACCATGGCCACTTTGAAAATCCTAATCATTTGCCACAGATCTAATAAGCCTCCACACACTTTGAGGATGTCCAGGGCTGTAACGACCCGCCTTTAATGCAATGACATTAGCGGAAATAAAGTCATGGCTACCAAAACATTAGCAAGCTAATATTGAAAGTCAAACCATAAGAAAGTGCTATAAGTTCCAAAATAGTCTTGTCCTAACTCAAAAATTAAATAAGGAAATCTAAACAAATATATAACTAGTAGCGAACAACTAAATGTTAAAATCCACAATAACTAAAAATGCGATTATCGGAAAGGGTCCACTCTAAACAAATTGACTAATAAAAGGTGCAAGGGAATTCAAAGGTATCCTAAATTCTCACACGCACGTCCCTGCTGCATCAAAATAATCAGTCTGCTCACCTATATATTAATTATTCCACAATCAGTGGGGAGCAACTAATATTTCCCTACTAAAAGTAAGATTCTATATAACTTGATGTGAATTTTCTTATGAATACAAAACTTCACAAAAGATAGAACTAAACTCACGAATTTCTAAAGGCTAGGCCACCAAAACTCACGAATTTAGGTTGATTAATTAGTCTTTGATTAAAGCTCTGGGCACTGTCAAAGCCCCACTAATCAATCTCACAAGAGTCTAAAAGAATTAACCACCAACTCAATTTTCGGTATTTTTGTTTTTCAAGTAAACAAAACAAAACTTTTTATTCAAATATCAAATTCTTACTGTTGTTTCTATAGGAACACTGCAAGAGGGGGGGTGAATTGCTGTGTGGAACTTGTATGCGGAATTTAAACAAATTTAAACGAATTAAAGAGTACGAGTGATATATTTATGAGAAAAACTTCCTTGGCCCTAAGGAATAAAACTCCACTTCTATTATAGGCCTGTAACAGCTATTACAACCTAAATTCTCTAATTTCCCTCGTTAGTTCCTGTAGGAACTTGATTCTCAATTCTCACTCTTTATCTCTCGCTTCTCTTTCTCTTTTTCTCCACTCTTCTCTAGTTCTCACACTTCTCTTTTTCTCACTAATTACAACTCAATTCTGACTCTAATACATTGAAAAGACCTTTTAAACTGGACTGGAACAACAACATCAAAACATGTACTCGTTAAATACTCAATGTGTTCTCTGATGTTCTTCTCCACTTCTTCTTCTGAATTTCTTGGAGTATTTATAGAATGGTTCTGGCTTGTAATCTTCAGTCTTCAACCACGTTCTTTGCTCATCCACAACTCCATGATTTCTTCCACTATCCCAAGTATGTAGACCAGGAGAATAGGCCTTTTGACTTGACTAATTTAACCGCTTTATTCTTGCCCATGAACCCATGACTTTATTCCTACAATCTAGGATGCTTAACAACATTTCTTGACTTGTTAAAAACCCTAGATGCCGTTTTTATTCTTCAGCAAAATCAGCCCAATAAATTAACCTAGACCACTTCGTAGGATAGATTCGTAACTTGCTTTTAGGTTTGATGTTCCAATCTGATTTGAGACTCCAATGTAATTACTAAGTTCCTAGAAGATTATGCTTATAATCTTCTTGGAAATTCTCTTCTCTTTACCAAGACACTTCATGTGGATGTCTTGACTTTGTTCGCCTGTTCCTGTAGGAACAGATCTATTCTCGCAGCTTGTTCCTACATAACTGTGTTACTAAGGAACTTCTTTTCTTTCTTCTGTGTTCCTTTGCAATATTCTGCCTAGGAACTTCTCCATGAACTTGGTTGTTTAGCTTGTTACGTTCCTTCAATATTGCTCCAAGTTCCTTACACTTTGAACCTGTGAAATCTCATAGGAACTCAAAGTATATATTAGTTAAGCTTGTTTGTGTTAGTCATCATCAAAACTTTACTCTCAATTCATGAGTCAACAATTTCCCCCTTTTTGATGATGACAAACCAAGGCAAACAAGCGTAGAAAAAGATAAACATATAAAGAAACATATTTTGATTTTGATTTTCTGATTTAAGTTAAATATACACTAAGCAAAAACTATGACTAGGATTATATACAAGTATATACATAGGAACTTTAACTTTGCAGGTTTTTAATAGAGTGTGATAGAGTGAGATAGAATTAGGATTCAGATTTGATTTTATTATGCAATTTATGTTGCCGTTCTCTTCCCCCTTTTGGCATCATCAAAATTTAGAACTATGTTCCCTGAGAAACTGACCATCACAGCACCATTATTTCATATAATGGTAGAGACCCCAATGTTGGAATATTAATACGTAGCTCAGCAGCAATCTAGCAATATTAGCCATCAAGATGCATCTAAAGAATCAAGTTTAGAAGTATGACTGATGCGTTCAAAAATATAAAATAAAGCAAGAAGAAAAATTCACTACCCATAACTAATAAGAGTTTTGTTAAAACAAAGAAAAGAGAAACAACGAAAACAAAAGAAAAAAATAAAAAGAAAATCCAGAACAAAAGTACAACCACATCGAATAATGTTAAATAAGGAGAGTGCAATGAAGAAGGAATGGGTCATATTGGGCTTAAGAGGCAGGGATGATGCTTAGAGGAACAGGGTCAGCTGAGGTTTCGTCAGGAACTGAGGTAGGGGCTGTGTCCATAGGAACTGAAGTGCTGGGAACTTCGTCTTCTGGTGCATCTTCTTCAACGTGAGTTCCTCCTTCGCCTTCAGCAGCAGCAGTTTCAGCAGGTGTTGATGGAGTTCCTTTCGCACTTTTAAGCTCTGCAAGGCATGCCATTACTTCTGCATGCTTCTTGTCGCAAGACAACATAAACGAACTCAAGGCCTGTCTCATCATAAAGACTTGACCTTCAACATCCTGCAATTTCTCCTGCAGTTTCTTGAGGAACTGTTCCAACTGCTCTGTCTTCCCAGGGACTAGAACCTCAATCTCAGTAGTTTTAAACCCCTCAGTATCAAGATCAATTTTAGGTGGCTCACTCTCAGACTTGCTAAGGAGTCTCCTACTCTTCCTCACTTTTGATCTCTCTTCTTCCTCCCTCTTATTTTTCTCTTCTAACTTCAAAATCTCAGTGTACCACTGAGTTTGTCCTTTTAAAACACCCAAATTCAGTCCATTCATAAGAGTAACATGAATGTACTGATCCTTCTTCATTCCAACCTTCCCATATCCCTCTAATGGTACATTAAAGCTGTTGAAAATTTTGGTCAGTAAAGTTCCATAACCAACTTTCAATCCACTTGGAACTGTGTGATCCAAGTGAGATATCATCAAGCTTGGGAAATTTACTTGCACATTGAACAAAAGACAATAAATAACCGCACAATCCAATAAGTTAGCTTCATTCCTCTTCTGTGTTCGTGGGAACACAGTTCTCCTAACAAAATTAAACATTAATTTTCCAAGAGGCGAGAGTGAATTATGATCAATTTTGTTCACTCCCTTCTTCCCTCCTAATTCTGTCAAAATTTCATCTTTATTTACTTTCCCAATCTTCAAATTATATCTCCCTTTAAAGTAATTATCATAACCCTCATTTGGAACCTCAAATAACTTAGCCAAATAATCAGCATCAAACGAAATCTCAACATCATTCACGGAACTGGTGATAGTTCCTTTAGCAAATCCATAGTTTTCACAGAATTCGTGGATTGCTCTAGGATACGTATCATCAATTCCATGTTCACTTAGTAATTTAATCCACCCCTGATTGTCTATAACATCTAATAATTCCACATAACCCACCGAACTACACCAATCTAAGTCTAAAAACAAACCCGGAACATACTTACTTGCTTCAACCTCCGTCGTTTTTCCAGAGTCGTCACCAGCATCAATGTCTTCTTCCTCATCCATTGGTTCGACTTCGTCCCTTTTTCGTTTTCTCTCAGTCATGGAGGAACTAGGTTTGGGTTCAGATTTGTCAGTGGTTTTTTCGGTTGGTCGCTTTTTGGTTGTGGGGGTTTGGATTTCAGTGTCAATGGAAGATGAGTGTTGAGTATCCATGGTTAGGTTTTTGAGTTTTTGGGGGTTATGAAGAGTGAGAAAGTGAAAGTGAAAGAAAGAGAAAGGGTTTTGACGGTTGAGAATGAGATGTGATGTGAATATTGGGTTGATTAGATGGGTATTTAAGGGAAAAGTGGTGCATGTTAGTGGGATAATAAATTTGGTATATTTTGCAAGTTCCTTCTAAATTCATTCCCCCTATTTACGTGTAATTGGTAGCAAAATTTTGTTCATGGAATGTAAAAATTAAAAATAAATATATACATCCTATAGGGTAGGAATATGAAACAATCATAAACAAAAATTAATTTCTGGAAATTAATTTATGAGGAAAAATAAAATTAAGGAAAAAATATTTTACGTGAAAAGAAGGAACGTATCGCATACCATCTAATTAATCATCTTTAGACAAGCAATCATGACACTAAGGATAATATTGATAGACATTTGCGATTTATATTAAAGTTCCTGTGGGAACATGCTTTCGCACAAGATTTGTGATGAGAAGTGCACATAGGAACTGTGTTATAAATAATGACGTACCTGGAGGAACTTCATGGCTTTTGTTGCACTTTTATCAATCCGAGTTCCATCCTCATCTTCTCATATCTTTCTCTATTTAATGGCTTTGTTAAGATGTCTGCAATTTGATTTTCTGTTTGACAAAACTCAAGCTTTATCAAACCTTTTTCTACATTATCCTTTAGAAAATGATGACGAATATGAATGTGTTTAACACGTGAGTGGTGAACTGGATCTTTAGAAATACATATAGCACTAGTATTATCACAAAAAATAGGAATGCAATCATAGATAATACCAAAATCCCTTAGTTGTTGTTTTATCCAAAGCACTTGGGAACAACATGCAGCGGCAGCTACATATTCTGCTTCAGCAGTGGATAAAGCAACTGTGTTTTGCTTCTTGGAACTCCAAGAAACTAAACATGTTCCAAGGAACTGAACCATACCTGATGTGCTTTTTCTATTTACCAAGTCACCTGCGTAATCTGCATCTGCAAATCCTGTTAACTCAAATGTGTCACAGTGAGGATAGTATAAGGATAGGTCATCAGTTCCTTTCAAATATCTCAATATCCTCTTTACAGCAGTTAAGTGTGATTCCTTTGGATTAGCTTGGAACCTAGCACAAACACCAACACTGTAAGCAATATCTGGTCTACTAGCAGTTAGGTACAATAAGGAACCTATCATGCCTCTATATAACTTTTGATCCACACTTGTTCCACTGGGATCCTCATCCAATCTGGAGTTTGTTCCCATAGGAGTATGGTTTGTTTTTGATGTTCCCATGCCATATTTCTTGAGAAGTTCCTTTATGTATTTCTGTTGGTGAATGTAAGTTCCTTTTTCAGTTTGTTTGATTTGCAAGCCGAGAAAGAAATTTAACTCACCCATTAAGCTCATTTCAAATTCCCTGCTCATAAAATTAGCAAATTCTTGACACAAGGATTCGTTAGTAGCACCAAATATTATATCATCAACATAAACCTGAACAATGAGAAAATCAGTTCCTTTGGATTTTATAAACAAAGTTTTATCAACTTTTCCTCTTTTAAGACCATTTTCCAAAAGAAACTTTGACAACCTCTCATACCACGCTCTAGGAGCTTGCTTCAACCCATAAAGAGCCTTATCAAGCTTATAGACATGATTTGGAAATTTAGGATTTTCAAAACCAGGAGGTTGTTCCACAAAAACATCTTCATTAAGAAAACCATTTAAGAAAGCACATTTAACATCCATTTGATATAATTTGAAACCCATAAAAGAAGCAATAGCAATTAGGATTCTAATAGCTTCTAACCTGGCAACTGGAGCAAAAGTTTCTTCAAAATCAATTCCTTCTTGTTGATTGTAACCTTTAACTACTAATCTGGCCTTGTTCCTAATGATAGTGCCGTATTCATCTAGCTTGTTCCTGAACACCCATTTTAGTCCAATTACCTTTTGGTGTTCCGGTTGAGTCACAAGGTGCCACACCTTGTTTCTTTCAAATTGATTCAGCTCATCTTGCATTGCTTGGATCCAATCAACATCCTCAAGTGCTTCTATATGATTGCGAGGTTCCATGATGGACAAGAATGCATTAAAGGCACAGAAGTTCCTTACTTGAGATCTGGTCTGAGTTCCCTTCGTAATATCACCAATAATTAGATCCATTGGATGAGACTTTTGGTGTTTCCAAGGTTTTGGCTGGAAGTCTCTGATGGGAACTACTGTCTCTCCAGTTTCTCTAGGAACTACTTCTGGATCAGTGATGTTTTCTTCATGTTCAATGTTGTGTGGGACTTCATTCACTGTTCCTTCAGGAACTGCCTCGTTCTGTCCTTCAGTGTGGAACTGATCTTCAGGAACTCTTGCTTGTTCCTTGTTGGATGTTAAGTTTTCTTCATCTGGATCTCTTCTAACCAGCCCTATTTCAAAGTCCTCATGTTCCTGCAAAATGTTAGTATCTACACTATTTACATTATAGTTAGTTTCATCAAAAATAATATGTACACTTTCCTCGACACTTAATGTTCTCTTGTTGTAAACTCTATAGGCCTTACTATTAGAGGCATACCCTAGGAACACAGCTTCATCACTTCTTTCATCAAATTTCCCTAAGTTCCTTTTATCATTATTATGGACAAAACACTTACACCCAAATGTTCTAAGGTGAGATACATTAGGTTTTCGTCCTCTAAATAATTCATAGGGAGTTTTATTAGTGATGGGTCTAATCATGACTCTATTTATTATATAACATGCTGTATTCACTGCTTCTGCCCAGAAGTTCCTTGGAAGTCCACTTGCTATGAGCATTGTTCTTGCCATGTCTTCTAAGGTTCTGTTTTTCCTTTCCACAACACCATTTTGTTGAGGTGTTCTTGGAGCGGAAAAATTGTGATCCATGCCATGTTCCCTGCAAAACTCATCAAACTTGTAATTTTCAAATTCCTTTCCATGATCGGATCTCAAATGAATAAGTTGACAACCACTAGATTTTTGAACCTTCTTAGCAAAGCATGTAAATTCATCAAATGTTTCATCTTTACTATGAAGGAACATTGTCCATGTATATCTAGAATAATCATCAACTATGACCAAGACATATAGCTTACCACTTCTACTTTGGACTCTCATGGGTCCACACAAATCCATATGGATAAGTTCCAATGGTCTTGTGGTGCTTACAAGCTTTTTACTTTTAAAAGAATTTCGTACATGCTTGCCTCTAGCACATGCATTACAAACTTTGTCACAGAGGAACTTGACATTAGGTAAACCAACAACAAGTTCCTTTGACCTAAGTTTATCAAGCAAGTGAAGACTAGCATGACCCACACGTTTGTGCCAAAGTAGAGGATCATCCTCAATCACACTTAAACAAGAAAATGTGCATTTGGGGACTTTAAGTAAATCAACCACGTAGGTGTTCCCTTTGCGTCTTCCTTCAAGTACAACTTGATTAGTGTGATTGTTGATGATTTGACAATGCTCATTAGTGAAGCAAACAGAATTCCCTTTATCACAGAATTGGGAAATGCTAAGTAAGTTATGTTTAAGACCATCAACAAGAAAAACATTATCAATTGCATGGGAACTTGACTTTCCAACCTTACCTAGGGCAACTATGTTACCCTTCTGATTATCACCGAACGTCACAGTTCCCCCTGAGTAGGCTGCCAGTGAGAGAAACTTGGATTTGTCGCCTGTCATGTGCTTGGAACAACCGCTGTCGAGATACCACATGTTGTTCCCCCTCACTAGCACCTGCAAAACAGATTAGATGTTAGGTGTAGGAACCCAGGTTTCCTTGGGTTCCTCTGTAGACACATCATCATTAAGTTTCTTAATCCATGTTGGTTTTATGTGTCTAGCATTTACATCTAAACTGGAGTTCCTTATGGAACACTGGTTTTTTAGATGACCCGTGTTCCCACAGAACATACACACCTTGCTACTTGGAAGTTCCACATATTTATTCCGTTTTCCCATTTTCCTTGTATAAGTAAAACCGAGACCTTCAGTCCTTTTAGTTTGGGCATTCAATATCCATGTTGGAACTTTGTGTTGACTATCATTTTTGGTTTTTAAATTAGTGAGTTCCTTTTTGACACTATCAAGTTCCTTCGAAAGTTCCTTGATGACTGAATCTTTTTGCGTTCCTTCAGTGAAACTCTCATTTAGTTTAGTCAACTTGTAGCAATTTAGTTCCATAGTGATTTGACTAAGTTCCTTTTGAAAATTTTCAACTTTTACCTTTAACTTCGCATTTTCATCTAATAAGTCGAAAAATCTTTTCTCAGTTTCAGTTCTATTTAGCCTTAGCCATTCACTATGTTCCTTACGAGTTTGAAGAGCTTTTTCACATTCAGTTTTTACTCGTAATACATTAGTCCAGTTTTTGTGAAATTTTATCACTAGGTCTACTAGTTCATGTTTAGAGAAAGCATCAAGAAGATCAGAATTTGGATATACCTCATTATCGGGTTCCTCGTGGAACTCGTTCCTATCAGTTCTGGCCATCAAGTATATGTTGGCAACTTCTTCATCAGGTTGTTCCTCTTCATCTTCTTCGCTCTCAGAATCTCCCCAGGCTGCTACCATTGCTTTCCTTACATNATGAAAATCTCCATTCGATTCTTCCAATAAGTATAAAACTTTCCATCAAACATGGGCTTGTTCCTTCTTTTCCCTGACATATTCATTGCCCTTGGACTTCCCCTTTTCAGTATCCCATAAGGGACAGGCTTGAATTTCCCGAGTTCCTGCTCTGATACCAACTGTTGTTTCTATAGGAACACTGCAAGAGGGGGGGGGAATTGCTGTGTGGAACTTGTATGCGGAATTTAAACAAATTTAAACGAATTAAAGAGTACGAGTGATATATTTATGAGAAAAACTTCCTTGGCCCTAAGGAAGAAAACTCCACTTCTATTATAGGCCTGTAACAGCTATTACAACCTAAATTCTCTAATTTCCCTCGTCAGTTCCTGTAGGAACTTGATTCTCAATTCTCACTCTTTATCTCTCGCTTCTCTTTCTCTTTTTCTCCACTCTTCTCTAGTTCTCACACTTCTCTTTTTCTCACTAATTACAACTCAATTCTGACTCTAATACATTGAAAAGACCTTTTAAACTGGACTGGAACAACAACATCAAAACATGTACTCGTTAAATACTCAATGTGTTCTCTGATGTTCTTCACTTCTTCTTCTGAATTTCTTGGAGTATTTATAGAATGGTTCTGGCTTGTAATCTTCAGTCTTCAACCACGTTCTTTGCTCATCCACAACTCCATGATTTCTTCCACTATCCCAAGTATGTAGACCAGGAGAATAGGCCTTTTGACTTGACTAATTTAACCGCTTTATTCTTGCCCATGAACCCATGACTTTATTCCTACAATCTAGGATGCTTAACAACATTTCTTGACTTGTTAAAAACCCTAGATGCCGTTTTTATTCTTCAGCAAAATCAGCCCAATAAATTAACCTAGACCACTTCGTAGGATAGATTCGTAACTTGCTTTTAGGTTTGATGTTCCAATCTGATTTGAGACTCCAATGTAATTACTAAGTTCCTAGAAGATTATGCTTATAATCTTCTTGGAAATTCTCTTCTCTTTACCAAGACACTTCATGTGGATGTCTTGACTTTGTTCGCCTGTTCCTGTAGGAACAGATCTATTCTCACAGCTTGTTCCTACATAACTGTGTTACTAAGGAACTTCTTTTCTTTCTTCTGTGTTCCTTTGCAATATTCTGCCTAGGAACTTCTCCATGAACTTGGTTGTTTAGCTTGTTACGTTCCTTCAATATTGCTCCAAGTTCCTTACACTTTGAACCTGTGAAATCTCATAGGAACTCAAAGTATATATTAGTTAAGCTTGTTTGTGTTAGTCATCATCAAAACTTTACTCTCAATTCATGAGTCAACACTTACTTTTACATCCTAATGTTGAGATTATTTATAGGCATAATCATCAACAAAAACCCTAACATAAGTAACTAAAACACATGCACACAAAAAAATCCAAACACACCCCTAATGACTCACAAATGACTCACAAGATAAGATTGCCATATCATCACTCATCTTGATCTTATCTTGCTCACAAACTTTAACTAATCAAGATTTTATTCTATAAACTTGCCTAAAAAATTAACAAACAAAATTATGAAAATAAAAATCACAAAACAAAACACTAAACACGTCATGAAACAAATCCTAACTATACTTGGACTCTAGATAAAACAAATCTAACTAAAAACTGATTTCCAGTTTGACAGCCGTGGAGAAAAATGAATAAAACATTATCTTGCGTATTTTTCTGAATTTTTTGAAATATTTTTACATGAAATTAGTTTCAATAAGCTTTCCAACGCATATTCACACGCCTTCTTACTCAAAGCCAATTGTAAATGAAAAATCTTCAAAGTCAGACATACGGTACTTCTCCGAAACTGAAATTCTATGTTTAGAAGCTCCAAGAAACGTCCTAGATTGAATCTTTTAATCAAGAAACTTTCAAAAACGTGATCCTCCATCATTTTAGACCAATTAGCGTGAAAATTCACAGCGTGAAAAATCCAGAAAACAAGCTTCAAGCGACCTAGCGTCCAAGGAGCGACCAGGCGCTGGCTGCATGCCCTGACGCTCACCCTTGGGCGTCTTGGCCCTCGGCTAGCGTCTTGGTGCTCGAGGTCTTCTCCTGCTCCCCTATAAATACCCAACCTCATTCCGACACACTTCAACAATCGACATTCTTCATTAAAAGAGTTAGACTTCTATTATTTTACATCGATAACTCTGCAGTGTTCAAAAATGGTCTACGCGGGGATGTAGGCATCCATATCAATATCGAGCACAACAAAGTCTATGGGGATAAAAAATTTCCCAACTCTTACCGGACATCCTCCAAAACACATTTTGGGTATTTCATATTTCTATCAGCCATCAGCAAAGTAATGTTAGTAAATCTCAAAGAACCCATATCCGACTTCCTGCAAATAGACAATGGCGTTACACTAACACTGGCCCCTAAATCACATAATGCTTTATCAATAAATAGTGGGCCAATGTTGCAAGGAATAGAAAAACATCCTGGATCCTTGTGCTTTAGTGGAGACTTATTCTGCAAAATTGCACTACATTCTTCAGTTAAAGCTGCAGTCTCTACCGAACTCAACTCACGTTTCTTGCTCAATATATATTTCAAAATTTTAGTATATGTGGGTACCTGCCTGATTAGATCAGTAAAAGGCACAGTGACTTGCCAAAACTATTTAGAAATTTATGAAAATGGTTGTCATTCTTACTCATATCTACCCTATAAGGAAAGGGTAGTGGCTCCTTAGGAAGTGTCAATGTGTCAGTCGGCTTATCAGTTACTTGAACTCTCTTTTTCATGACTTCATTCCCTTGGAAGGTGTAGGCTCTGCAATATCCTCAATCACCACATTGCTAGTCTTTCCATTCTGCACTACCGTCTTGGCCTAAGCATCATCAGTTGGCAACTTCGGACCCTCGTAGTAGGTCCCTCTTTTGGTTGTAATAGAATTGACATGATCCCTTGGAGCTCGAAGATTAGGTTGAGGAGGTAGTTGACCCTGCTGCCTCTGAGTTGTAGACTATGCAACCTGAGCTAGCTGGGTCTCCGATTTCCTGTTGTGAGCTTGCATTGCCTCCATGTTCTTCTGCATTTGTAGCAACATATTCTTCAACTCTGAATCTCATTGCTTGGTTGAGGTGGTGGTGGTAGTGATGGTGGTCTAGTGAACCTTAGGGGTTGTGGTGGTGCAAACCACTGCATTTGCTAATGTGGCTGTTGTGGCATTAATGGCTGCAGATTCTGCACATTGTTGCTCTTGTAGGAGAAGTATGGATGATCCTTTCAACCTGGATTATAAGTGTTAGAGAATGGATTGTTCTTGTAGGCTTAGAAAGCACACTTTTGCTCCATAGAACAATGACATGATTGGGCATTATGACCAAATGAACTACATGAATCATAGAAAGGCTTAGTACATCCCGAAAGTGCAGCCATTGCAGCTACAGATGATGGTGGAGGAGACACCGTACTTTCAACTTGGATTATAAGTGTTAGAGAATGGATTGTTCTTGTAGGCTTAGAAAGCATACACTTGCTACATAGAACAATGACATGATTGGGAATTATGACCAAATGAACTACATGAATCATAGAAAGGCTCAGTACATCCCGAAAGTGCAGCCATCGCAGCTACAGATGATGGTGGAGGAGACGCAGTACTCATGTTGTCGAGTTTTTGACTTATAACATCGATTCGTGAAGCTAGACTCTCATACTTACCATCTACTACATGCTTTCCACCTCTCTTCAAATGCCCTCTAGGATTGCCGAATTTTGAGCTGTAAATGGAAATTCCTTCGATTAAATCATAAGCTGCATTAACCTCCTAGTTCATGAATCGACCACTAGCATCTGAATTAAGCAAAGTATGGCTCTCATTCCCTAACCTATTTTAGAACGATTGGATAAGGAACCACTTCTCAAGACCATGATGTGGGCACAACCTCAATAAATCCTTGAACCTTTCCCATGCTTCATACAATGTCTTATCTTTCTCCTAATTGAAAATTGTGCTCTTGCTTTGAAGGGTTGCTGTTCGCTCTTGAGGGTAGTACTTCCTTTGAAATGCAAGAGCCAATTCATCCTAATTGTTGATTTTGTCCATATTGAGACTGTTCAACCAAGTACGAGCTTTTTCCTTCAATGAAAATGGGAACATCCTCCTCCTAATGTAGTCTTAAGTAGCTCCATGTTGCTTGATCGTGCTACAATACTAAATAAAAAATTATTCATTTGCGAATTTGGATCCTCAATGAATGTACCTGCAAGCTGGTTCCTCTCAACCATATTCACCAAAGCTGGCTACAATTCGAAATTAGGAACTTCCATATCAGGAACTCGATAACCACCTCATGTTGTTGCGGAACTCGGCGGAGAATAATCCCTCAATGATCGTGATGGTGGGGGTGGTGGCGGTGGATTGCTCTCATTGTTCTCGGAACCTGATATATCTTCTGTCAGAAATATCCAATTCAGCCAAAAGTCGTGATAAATCAGTTAATGTCCATTCGGAATGCAAACCAAGTACTTGCACAAGCATAGAAACTACAGACAACGTAAGAACGGCCTCAAAGAATGGTTAGTTCTTTGAGAAGAAAACGTTACCAAAATTAAACAAAATAACCCGATTAGCAGAAATAAAACAATTGCATCCCCGACAACGGCGCCAAAATTTGATACAAGCCATCACATACCTAATAAAAAACAAACCTACAACTCTAACTAATATAGAAAGGGAAGCAGGGATCGAATCCATGGGGAAGCAACGAATTTCTACTAATTCTAAAAAGCTATGTCGTTAAATTGGTAATTACCTAAGACACTAACTACTACTAAAACATAAATCAACAAGATTATATATCAATAATTAAACCTAGGACAATAATTTTTCTGAATCTAGACTCCTTCAAAACTCCTCTAATGGCTCTCGCTCACTTGAACTCGTTTTGCCTATTATCCCTGTGATCTAATTGTGGTAATCTTACCTCTCGGCATCAATTTTCGACAATATTAAACTAACAAACAAACCTGGCCAGAATTTAATTTGAAAGCGATATAAACTGATAATAGGATTTCATAAATAACATAAATCATATTAATTAATCATCAATCAAAACATTGAAATTAATTCATAGATCCCCTAGGACTAGAAATTAAACAACTCACACATATTAAAAACTATGAAAAACAAATCAATAATAGAAACTAAAACTAAAATCATAATTAAACAATTAAACAAACTAATTAATATGAATTAAACAAATCAAAAACATAAATTCAAGGACATAGAAATTAAATCTAAATAATTAACTAATACTAAAAACATAACTAAGAGCATAGATTAAATAACAATAAAGGAAGAATTTGAATGAAAACCTGAAATTATATTGAATGGTTGATGGTTTCCAAAACTTAGAGAAACAAAACTAGAGTTTAGAATTTAGAAAATATGCTAAAAAAGACGTACAAGTGCTTAGGAATACAAGCTATATATACTAAGCCCAAACAAACTCGAAAAACGTGAAATTCGGCCTTTGAAGTGCCCGCACGGGTGACGCGGGCGAAACACTAGGCACCCGAGCGAAATATCCTCTGACCTAGGCGAATGGCTTCGTTGCCTCGTCTTCTTCATTCTTTCTCGCTTGCTTCTAATTCCTTCTCTAATGCTTCCTAAACTCTTCCAAGACCTCCAAAATGATCTCTAACTCTTCACTAACTCTCCAAATGCTCCAAAAAGCTCGGAATATAACGATAAATCATCAAAATCTGCACAATATCGTAAAGAACACCAAAAGCATTCAAAATAGCCAAAGTTAGTAGAAACAGCTCCAAAGAGCCACGTTAGAGCAAAAAATCACTCGTGATCGGGGGTAAAACATGTATAAAATATTAACTTATCAATTATAAGGAGTAGAAGAAGAAACATTGGAAGCCGAAACACTCTCAAGCCTTTTAATCCCCTCTCTATTTGACAGGAAACATCAATGAGTATCAAATTTAACTCCTTATTTTGATCAATGAAATAGATCAGTTTCTTTTACTTCTCACTCTCCTAACTTTTCAAATTTTGATAATTTTGTTAAACATCCTCTATCATCTCCTTCATTTCGTCCTCACTCTTGTTAATGTAGGACCACCGACTGCGACATCAAAACTAGTCTTCAAATGAGGACTCAGACCCAAACAGAATATTTTCAACAACAACCACCTAGGGACCCCATGGTGAGGGAACTCCCTTTGATACTCTGCAAATCTCTCCTAAGCATCACAGAGGCTCTCATCATTGCGTTGTTGGAACCCTTGAATATTAGCCCTTACTTTGGCAGTTTTCTTATGAGAATAGAACTTCTTTAGGAAAGCCAAAGTGACCTCCTCCTATGTGGTAAGAGAGTTGGCCTTGACCTCCTTGTCCACCCAATGTATTGCTTTGCGTTTCAAAGAAAACTGGAACAACATCAATTAGAAACTTCTTAGGCATATTAGTCACTTTGAAACTATCACAATATTTCTCAAAATCCTTTAAGTAGTTGTGTGGTGTCTCATGAGAAAGACTACAAAAACGAAATAATTGGACAAGGATAATCAATGTCGGACGAATTTTAAAATCATTAGCCTATGTGGTTGGAGGTCTAATTCCACATGAGGTTTGGAAAACATCAAGGGTTCTCAACTCTTTTAAAGGAATATTTACATTTGGCATGATTGGTGGTTTAAACACTATATCACTTTGTGGTGAAGTGGATCTCTCAACTCTCGCTCTAGAACTTACACTCCTTGATTTCCTCAAGCCACTAATGGTCCTCTTAACTCCCGGATCAAAAGGTGCAAGATACCTTGACCTTATGGTCATTTGATTCCAAATATCCAAGCAAAAACTCCAATGGAACGAAAGAAAATAAGCAACAATGGAAAAAACTTTATATCTATATACATACATATATATGTGTGTGCGTGTGTGTGTATATTTGAAAGCAATAAAAATGAACTAGAATCAAACTCAAACACGTACTAGATACTAATGCCCTCCCCGGCATCGGCGCCAGTTTTGACAACCGAATATTTGCACATGCCGTTGGGATAGAAGCAAAAATAACAAGTTAAATCAAATTTATAAATCTCAAAATACTTCTAACAAGTTTTACAACTATTTAGTGGCAAGTATGAGGTCGACCCCTTGGGAATGCGGCGATAGAAGCTTAGTGTACAGGGTATGAGTGTGCTCAAGACATAGTTAGGATTCGTAGGTTGATTTATTTTGAAGCTATGGCTACAAAAGCAAGAATAGACAAGAATTCAAAGTGATAAAAGTCCTAGGGTCATGTGGATCCACCTAAACTTAGGGTTGACTTATGTTAAACATGTAACAGTCAAAACTGAATGTGTTGCATCTCGCCTCTTCTTATAGTTTAAGATCAACTCCTGAGCCTCCTAAATGTTGCTTAACATTATCAATCCAAATCCCATTGAAATCTTGGTTACCAAAACCTTTTCAATTATGTCAAAAGGTTAAACTATAAGCATTCATGGATCATCTCCTGAGCCCCCCACGATCTCGCCCAATTTCATCCAAAAAACCTAGGTTGTCAATTCTTAAGTTCAAGGATTCCCAAGGAACGCTAGACTTCAAAATTAGCGATAAAAATTTAACATATTATCCCTCTAAATTGCAATTACATAGTTATTCTCCAAAGCCCCTAAACAAAGTCAACTACTTACTCATGGTGAAATTGCAAACAATCATGGAAATTAGGGAAAACAAGTAAAAGTTTGTCATTAGTAACTATCATTAACTACAAAACTAAAATCAAGAAGAACTCATATTCAAGAACAATAACTACCAAAATAAAGTACAAATTCAATGACAACTACTCAAAAACTAGAAATTCAAGTAAAAAAAAGTAAATAAAACTAAGAGATTAGCAAACTTACTTGGAAATTGCAAGAAAAGTAAAGCAAAACCAAAGAAATTCAACTTCAACTCAAACTTGGCTCGAAACTGTAGCCCGACTCAAACTCAAACTCAACTCACTATATGAGCTCGACTCCAACTTGAAACAATACTTATACTAACCCTTAGAATAAATCCCATAATAATTATCCTTGAAAGAAAACTTATGTTGTTATTATAACATTACTCTCCCACACTTTTTTCCAATTGTTCAATGTGGGATAGTGGGAGAAGTGGAGTACTCTTATTACCTTGGCAAAATTGCACATATAAGCCTTTTTTTTAATTATTCATTCTGTTGTACCATCAACATTAAATAATAACCTCAATGATCCATGAAACCTAAAAACATAATACCAAGCAAATAACTAATTTTATTTTATACATAAATTACAATACTCCACAATTGAATTAATTAGGGTAAAGGTATGTAAACCATGAATATCTTGAAAAGTTAATTAGTCTCATGTTTAACTTGGGTAATCTTTTAATAAAGAATTTGTAGAAATTCATACGTTTATAAAATATTTACATATATTTCTTAGCTACTCGCTAGCTTTACGAGTAGAAGGTGAGTTGCTTAACTTAACTCGTTGTAGCATCGAGCCGAGTTCAAGGTCATTCCGAGCTTTGACCGAGTCGACCTCGAGTAGCTCACGAGTTGCGTGGTATCATAATCACTCCTAATTACATATTTACAAAATATCGACTTATATTACAGTATATATATTTTCCACTAGTTTGAATTATTTGAATCGGTGAAGGATGAATACGTTGTTACTGGTTAAAGTATATTCAATGAGGAAGGATCTACATTTGGAAAAATAAATATTTAGAAGCGATGAATGTGATCAACTAATAAAGAGGTTGCAAGAAAATTGGAAGGAATCATTAATCATAAATTTGAAATAGATGTTTTTAGTTATGTTAACTAGGCAAGGTTAATAAGCGTATTAATTTTTAAGTGAAAAAGGTTTTGTCATTTCGTTTATAAAAGTTTACTCGAAAAGGAAGTTTGAAAATACTAAACATAATAGGTAAAAAGAACAAATTGGAAAGTATGTAGAGGCAGTAATTCATTGTAATTTGATTAATCTAGTAAGAATTTTTAAGTTTGTTTAATTTTAAATATAAAATTACTTAAAACCCTAATTTTTGTTATTTGATAAAAAGTTCAAGTGCGCGAAAGCATAAATGCTCGATGCAAAAACAAAATCTAATTTAGTAACAAATTTTAAGACGCTATTGCATGGACACTTTTAAGTTTGGATTAGAATGAACTCAAAAACAAAATGTAACTTGTTGAAAACATTAATTGGAGCCCATACGCAAATAACTTATGCACTTTATCTGCCAAACCCATATTTTAACATCACCAAACACCAAATTTTTTTTCTTACCTAACATAAACATCAACATACATGAAGGTTATAGTAAAATAACTTACACATCATAGTTTACCAAAATAACATAATTTTGATGACACATAAATAGATGAGGCCAGTACCATTGAAAGAAACACTATACACTGAGTATCATAGTTGCAACTGGATTTAGCACCATTCGCTATGTTTTTACAAACTTAACCACACATACTAAGTTCATCTCACATCGCCTCGGATAGGGAACAAGGTCCAACACATATACCATTGTTGATCATTTTTGCACCATCATATATTGCCATTATATTGTCCATTACGAAGGGTGTCTTACATTTCACATCACAGATCATGTTTTCATCATTTTTCATTTTCATTATTGCGCAGGGTGCGCAAGGTGTCATACACTTACTTCCACCAATCATGTGTGCACCATTATACACAGCCATTACATAGCATGATGCGTATGGTGTGCCATATTTACTAGTATTTTCAATGTTTCCACCCGGGCCCCATATATATGTTGTCGGTTTCTTACAAGGTGCAGTGCATTTACCATATTTTCCATTGTTGATTGTATCTTCATGTACATAAGTTTCCATGACCTTGCAAGGTGCACATGGTGAAACAGATACATCATTATTAATCATATCTCCACCACTATCAACAGTTCCAAATAACTTATAAATAAACTTTTAAATTGTGGGGTAATAAAGTATATTCAAAATAACCAATGAATGTGTATATATGCATGACTATAATAGTATTGTCGAATCGATAGTAATGTAGTATCAATTTTTCAAATTTCTGCATTTTTAATGAGGGAAGAGGAGGTTGTGAAAATCATTTGCAAATATCTAATTAGAAAATTTAGTAATACAATTCCACCTTTACTTAATTACTAGGTTTCTTGTTAAAATCTCATGTTTATGATATTCAAATTTAGTCTCACCTTTAAAACCAATTTTTAATTTATAGACCCTTCAATTTTACGTGTTACTTGATAATACAAATCAATCACCCTTCCTCCTTAATTTCTCTTTCATTACATTCCTTAAATATTGGTAAAGCGGCACAAATATTTCTACAATTACCATTAATCATAATCCTATATTTCTCCTTCCACCCTTCCCCCTCAAAATCTAATACCAACCACACCTTCAAACATCCCTTCTACCAAGTGCTCAATTTCTTTTCCGCCTAAACAACTTTCTATTAATAGTGATAATATTAAAGGCTGGTGGTGGTGGTGGTTTAGTTTATCCATCATTGCTTAGATATAAAATATCTAATGGTTGAACATAACAATTATCTACTATGAAATTCAAAAACTCACTAATAATTTATATGTTACTTTTTTTTCTTTACTAGTGGCAGTGATTTTGGTTCGAGGGTTTGTTGGTTTGTAGATATTGGCGTGTTCGTGGCGGGTTTGTCAACAACTCATCCAATTTTTTCGGTTTTAAAGGGTGGGTTTCTTGTGCTGGGATTATAGTGAAGTGGATGTGTTTCATTGGTAGTGTATGGGTGGTGGGGTCGTCTAGGTTGTGGTGAGTGAATTTTTTGGGTGAGTACTTTTGACTGTGGTGATTGATTGTGAAGACGTGAAATGGT
Organism: Suaeda aralocaspica; assembly: GCA_016808085.1. NCBI lineage: Eukaryota > Viridiplantae > Streptophyta > Magnoliopsida > Caryophyllales > Amaranthaceae > Suaeda > Suaeda aralocaspica. Next base: position 158,815 of record PYUH01000550.1, read on the forward strand.
ATAGTAGGTGATGGGTTTGTCTTTGGGTGGTCATTGTTTTTGTTGTGGTGATGGATTTATTTATTGGTTGTGGGTAGTGACTTTGTTTTGGCTCTTTGGCTTTTTTTTTACGACGGATTATGAATTGTTTTAAATTGAGGGTAACGGTGGTGTCGAGTTTGAGATCAACGACGGTTTTGGTTTTTGAATGATAGTGGTGGTGGAGGGGTTATATTATTGATATTTTAAACAGAAGTTGATGGCAATTGGGTGACAATTATAATGTGTTAAGTACTCAAAATTCTTCTAAAATTCAAGGCTTGATATTATTTTTGATCAAAGTGTTAAAGAAATGAAATAAATAAAGAAGAAAATTGAGAAAATTAATAAAACTAATTATTCAAAAGAAGTTTTTAATTTGTAAAATTTTAGAAATTCCCTATTAATGCACACATCACGTGTACAAGGCTCAGTCGTCACATGTCTCAAACCCAATACTTATCTTATACAATGATGTATTAGGATATCAGTTGATAATATATTTCAATGCTAATAATATTAGTCGCTAAATGATGATGAACAATATATTAATCAAGCAATTCTGTTTTTGAACTTTTGACTGATATTATTACCTTAAATGGTATATTTGATAGACGATGTAAAAAATTAGGGGAGTGGAGTTAGGAGAGAAAATGAAACTAAATTAGCCCACAATTTGGTTGTACAAAACTACATTGAATTGTTTAATGTAAAGTTAATACCTTAGTTGTCAATATGATTGCTTAACCATTTAGATTTTATTAATAATAATTATGACTTTTTTATTAAATTGTTCCCATAAAATAATTTTATTTTTATATTGTTCCTTAATTCCCCTTTAGAGATAAGTGTCCAAAATATGCAAGAGTGGAACCATTGAGAAACAATGATCCTAACATGTTAACTAGATCGTATACATGCAACATCTTCATTAAAATATATAAAGTCCTAGATTATTGTTGATTTTCTTTTTTTATGTTTTTAACATCATTAATAATGAAATTAGTTAAATATCCTCATTAATTGTAGGCCTTGATGAAAATCTAATTCAAAATAATTACTTCGGGTGCTCAGTTGTAATTTTCACTTCACCAAAATGACAAGAATCATCTCTCGTAATCTTGCTCGAAGAAATGCCGAATTAACAACAGAAAATGGTAGAAAAGCACTTTTTTTATTTGAAAATGTATGAACTTCGAATATAAAATTAAATAATGACATCAATTATAATTTACTTAAACAACCTCTTATTGTGGCCACACCACCCTTTTCTCTCTTTCTTCATTGACTTTGGGGCTACCACCAACATTTAGATTGATGGTAAGCCCCTTTTTTTCTTCTTTTCTACTAGTTATATGTTTTTTTATTTTGTTTTAGTAAATATTCCTTTGTGAGATTCACAATTCTCCTCTGTGAGACTTCTTTTGCATTTTTTTTCCTTCTCATATTCTAGATTTCTATTTGTAGATTTTATGTTTAAATCATTGATAAGGATTAATACTGGTGTGTAAGAACTGTCAATCCAATAGGTACATGAAGATGGATTAGAGGGACGATATCTCCATGGCTACATGTGCAAAGGCAAAAGTTGTTCCATAGGTAGTCTCTCGTTTAATATGAAACCTTTTGGCAATATAAGTGGGGAAGGCTCCGTTGTGGAAATTCCATGCAGTGTTTCTAGTTTTTTGAGGAAATTGGCTATTTGATTCATTACTTAATGTTCTTGTTGAGGTTGAATGTCTTTGTAGATGTTGTATGACTCAGTCATTAATGAATAATTTTTTTTTTTGAAAAAATAAATTACAATTTATTCTAACATATTCTTATATAATGACAAAACCTCCCATGATCTTTATAAAAGCAAGACCCAATTAACAAAATTATATGTTACCATAAAGTCGGTAATTTTTTATTTTTTTTTAAATTTAACAACCATTGAACATGGGATGTAAAACCCAAAATCAACTAATGACATAAATTGCAATTCATTATACACTTTCCCTCCGATTAACCTCTTTTTATTTTAGGTGACAAACTACCTTTATTTGATCTTGTTTCCCTTGTTTAATCAAATATAACTCTTTCCTTTTTCAACTCTCTACTGTCTCTATTATTTTATTGATAAACCAACTATGATTATTTTTTATTTTTTTACCCGTTGGTTCAACAAGATTGTTTCATTTTCTCATTTAATAGATAATGTTTTACAAATTCACATAATTAACATTTTAACCAAAAGTATTTGTTTTTGTTAATATAACAATAAAATATTTTACAGTATAAATCAAGGTGTCCATGAAAATAAAAATAATGCTCCTTAATTCTAAAGAAATAATATAAAAATGCACACTAGCATAACTTCAAAACCACAAATCTCAAGCTCAAGAAATACTAGGAAATAACGAAATTATTGAAAGATTTTAAAATGCAAAACTTTATTAATTTAATTTGTACTATTATTTCACAAATAAAGTCACAAAGGAAGAGGATTTAATGCTTACCAAAATAAAGGTTTATTCAGAATGATGCTGAATTTCTTTAGCCAAACTATTTTAAAGAAAATTTTCGATGTTATGTGTTGATTTTCTTAAAACAAAAAAAAAAGTATCTTAGAATTTATAGGAGAAGAAATTTTTAAAAACGATGGACAAATACGAACATAACATGAAATGTTAACTTATAACGTACAATTTTGCTTTAGGAACCAAAATACCCTTGTAACTGACAAAGGATAAACAAGAGTTGTAAACTTGTAATACTAGTCTAACCGTTTCTATCAGTTTCACATTAAAATTGGTACAAAATAAATTGCAGGGTTTTCAACGATTTATGAAGAAGGAATTCACACTATTTAGTAATGTTAGTTGTTATTTTTAAATGTACTATTTTATTGCGGAAAGCATTTAAAGTAGGAAAACTTAATAAAAAAAATCCCAACATTTAACCATAATCTATTAAAAGACCCAACTTTGATTTATTCAATTTTGGACCCATATTTGTATATGTTATATGATATACGTATTTGGTGGATGCCCATTATACCCCTATGAATTATTTAGATGATCGAATATGAATCTATTATCTCCTACTACTCTCCCCTAAAACACTCTTTTTATAACATCTTATCAGCACGATTTCTATCCTCTATCAGATTACATGGTTGAATGCATGAATTAGCCAATCGTCATGTACATCTTGTTAGAGGTACGCAAATAAATTTTTCAATTGATGTGATCAAATTTATATAATTTTTTGTAAGATTGTCGATCATATCATGACTACTGGTGAAAACAATGAATCAATATCAACTGTTATCTGCACCATGAATCAATGACTTTTGTCCCTTCTTATTTTGTGACGATAATTTCAATTTCTCATGACACTCGTTGTTTGGTTTTATTCTTGTTAATGTATCAAAATAAAACTAGGCTCATGCTATATCAATTCATCATTTATCTACTTTATTATAATTCATCATTAACCTAAAGTGTTGATATACTATTTTATCTTTTGTGGCAAGAAGTATAATGCAATAAACATAGTATAAAGTGTATATTGGTCTACATGAAAGTTATTTTATCATGAAAAATATTTTATCATCGTCATATACTTTGTATGATTGATGATTATTTATCGCTCGTTATATCCCTTTATACTTCGAACTTTGTGTTGCTTACATCATTTCTTTGTTTTTTTATTGATATACAATATTTATGTGTATACCGGTCTTTGGTTGGTAATAGATTAGAAGGTTAACAGTAAGTTTTATGTATCACCCTTAGGATTTGATTAGTTGATTAAACTAAATAACTAATGTAATTGTTCACTCTTTCTTTATGGCTAACGATAATTTTGTGAATTAATGTATAGTATTCTATGTATACTGTATATGTATTGACTTTGAGAATTAGGATCATGAATATCAATTTTTACATGTAACAAATTATCCTCTTGCCACGCGTGATTATGTGGGATGCTCTCATTCATCTCTACTATTAGCCTTTGTGAATTCTGACAATATTTTTAATTAAATAGGTGAAGTTGTTATGAGACGAAGTTATTGACAACCTAGAGGCTATGTGTTCATTGTTAGAAACTCCTTTAATGTGATTTTGAAACTATCATTTTTCAGTCTTGAGGAATGTGATGATTGACGTACTCATTCAAACAATAATAAAATATATGGACTATTTTCCTTTTCATATTAATTGAACTGAGTAGTCTATTTTAATGGAGTTATAGTTAGGTAAGTATATTTAGTTGCTAGTCTTCTTATTAGATGCTAAACCCATATGACTAATTGAGTATATACACAAATTGCACTTCAACTAATCATACTCCGTATTTGCTTCTTGACGGTTCCCTGCACTATATAAAATGTAATACATGTTTGTTACTTGATGGTACATTTAATTTTGTACCACACTCCACTTTTTAATAACTTTGTTTGTCTAGCTTCAAAATTACAATTTTCCCCCTTCCAATCTAACAATTTTTTTATCTTTTTTTTTGTTTGTATATATGCTTCTTGCTGCTTTTAATAAGCATATGTCAACATTAAGTTAGTTTTCTTTGCACTACTAATTTAAGTAGATTACTAGATTCTATATGAAATATGTTTTAATTTTGTTTTGAAGTATCTTATGCTACTGTTTGTTGCAAATTTTACTTTAAGCAAGCATGGTGTTACATAAAGCCTAGCCATGTTATTTAACCTTTCATTTATGGACTATATGTTCTAGATTTTGTTTATGTACATGCATTATATTTAACCTTGATTAACTTAATAACCTAGCCATGTTATTAGTACCCTATAAGTCAATTTTATTGAAGATTGATGCATGATTCAATTATGATATTAGTCCTATTAATATGGTTGGATTTATTTATTTATTTATTTATTTTTACTTATATGAAGTAAGATGGTTTATAATTGGCATAATAAATAAATTACATAGATACATGTATTTTTGGACCCGAAGTTCTTGGAATTATGAAAATACCCATACATATGAAAATGATGTTCCTTAAATTTATAAAGGGTCAAGAATACTCAAGAATAATATGATGATATTTTCATGAATGAGGAATTTCTATAGCTACGATACCCTTAAATATCTCATCATTCATAAAACAACTATGTTTTATCTACACAATGTCATGTGAGAGTAATATTCAAAGATTTTGAATAGTTGAGATATTGTCTTCTTGGTAAATATTCTCAATGCCAAACTATCTGTGAGAAAATAACTAATTAGACTCCTTTATTGCTATAAGTGAATGAGAAATTGCATATATGTTGGCATAAAAGGATGAACTTGTTCGCATGATATTTACCTTAAGATAATTCATAAAAGGTTCATAAGAACGAACTACAAACATGAATATATAATATTCTATTAGCAAAGAAGAGTTTTATGAGTTTATGAAATTGAGTATGACATTGTGAGCAACTATGTTGAAAATGTATCCATTATGCCCATATATTTGAGGATTTTCAATATAAAGATTGAACATTTGGGCAGAATAACATGCAAGAGTTTTATAAGAATAAAAATTCAAGTTGCTTGATACATGCATTGCCAAAAGAATTTATGGCTTATGAGATACTTTGTATATGACTATATGACATATAAATCTTATTGGATTAATTACCTATGCGAGGATTAGGGGGTAGTTAGATAGCATTTCTTCCATGAATTGTAAAATACATTGATGGTCAGTTTGGTACATATAATGATTTATTTAATAAAGGTGGCCACATGATAATTAAATATACTAAATGATATCATCATGAAGATGGATATGAATGAATGTCATTGATGATATACCGCTCATATGTGTTATAATTAAAATATATGTCTTAGAAGGACAATGTGAGTTGCTAATGAATATAGAGCACACCTGAAACGTGGTAGACAATTGAGCTCAAAAAAAAACCTGGTAGACAATTGAGTTCTAAAGATAAGCAGGGTAAAATTGATATGTGCCAAGATTATAAGAATACTCCAGAAGAGTATGAAATGTACAACACAAATAGTATGTATTATGATAATGATCAATGCTCTAGCAGAGTATCAGTGATTAGTGGATAAAGTATTAGTCTTGCCTATTACAGAAACAAACATGTGTTAGAGTTTTTATATCACATCATATTAATGCTCATGGCTATGCATGAAGTAAGTATAATAAAAGTGATCACTAGTGTTCGAAATTTACCAGAATTTAGAAAAATATTTAGATGTGATAATTAAATTAGGCCATCCGGGTTTAATGTATAATAATCACTCGTAATAGATGCCTGAAGTTTCTATTTAATGTGAAAAACGGTGCTGACGTTCTCTCATGTTAGATATGTGAAATATTTTGAATGACAAGAAATAATTAACGAACATTGATAATGACCTATATTTGGATTGTGATTTTTAAAAGAATTTCAAGAAAAAAAATATATTTTTGAACAACTTTGGATATAGATATGTAATGGGTGACCAGAGTTCACTAAAATAGCTTATATGTTGTTCCATATTATGTGATTAAAGGCTTACCAAATCACCTTATATGTTATCACTTTGAGTAAGTAAAAACTCGTTATCGAAGTCGTTATCGAAGTCGTTGGTAATCGATCTAGTCGATCACCATTGAGTAGAGTTACATGCGTATAAGCTAAGTCATGATTATGTTTATATATAACAATCATTTTTGATTGGGGCTGTTGAATGTCAACACACAAGAAAAAACCGACAACTGCACAATAACTATCTCCCCATTATTATCAATCTCTAGAAGAGAAAATTTGAATTTATAAACATATGTGCTATGTACATCATAAGTTAGAGAAGAGATGATTTTCATTGTTTATTCTCCATAAGAGACACAGAGTTTGTTGAATATATCTCTTCTAAGCGATGAAATTTGTTAAAAAAATCTTCTACTGGATGAAATGTTTTTGCGCATGAAATTATATACTGAGTTGGTTAAGAATATGATGCCCCTATATTTGAAAATTTTACCAACTTAGGGGGAGAAAATTTGGGTTAAGTTGGCAAAATTACCAACTTATGTCTCATATTATGTATATACATTGAGATAAATCTTTTCAATAATACATGAATCACTACACCTAAAGTCTAGGTTCTATAATAGGTTCCAAAATAAATATGTAATATATGGCAAGAAAGTGCAGTTGACACTATTGAAAGTGTAACGGTATATTAATGACATAATGTATGCCCCGGAAGTGGTATAGATATCTGAATTATAATAGATGGCCTATGATATAAGAACTTAGATGTTATAATCGACTAATGGTACCAATGGGAAATGTGTTCAGATATCATTGTAAAATAGCATGAAAATTACATCTTGAAAAATGTGATACCGGTATATGATGGGACCAATGGATTATATGCATATGCAAAGCTAATGGATTTGAGAATAGGAATATAAATAAAAGTCCACTTTTATGTCGACATATTGACAATAATCAAAGATTATCATGGACTTGAAGTCCAACTAAAGGTGAATAATGATGATCATTAAGGACTAGAAGTCAAACAATGGATTTTTGAAATCCACATTGTATAGTTTCTTGCATTTTTGAGTCTTACATTTATGTGCATGTTTGAGTCGTAAATAAACGCATTATTTATTGCATGTGTAGATAGTAGTTAGATGCGTTACTCATCATATACATGTTTTATGTTCAATATCTTATTAGTATACATTTTACATCTCATCATTTACATGCACTAATTCTATGCAATAATTGGATTTACGTGAAATTTGGTACATAATGTAGTAAGTTGTGTTTACAATAGTATGAAGACTTACATGACAAAAATAATACTCCAATGAGGATATATTTGTGATAATATGCCGGCGTTTTAACAGCATGTTATGAATCATTTATAAAAGTTTCAGAAGAATTTATATATGACATATTCAAATATCAAGTCCTTCAGAAGAATCAACATATTAGAATCTTATATTTATTGGAGAACTTTGATATTATAAGGATAATCCTTTTATGGTCCAGAAGAACCATAAACAAAGATCGAATTACTTAAAAGTAATTACTAATTTACATAAGTTTAGACAATGATGTTGATAATATCACAAGTTGCCACAAATTATGATCAATTATGATCAATATGTAATTACCTATAGCTACTTTGTATAACCTCCAGAAGAAGGCATATGTTTAATATTTATGGCAATTTGACAAATACGAAGTAATGACAAACACAACATATGTTTTTTTTTCAAGAGTAAGTGAAATAAATATATCTCATGTTGAAGATTGAAGTCCAATCAAGAAGGATCAACTACCAAGGAATTGAATGTTATTCTACTTCAAGTGCGAAGCTACTACCAAAGACGAAGGATTCATTATTCTGAAAGATCTCAAGTTATGCATTTATCAGGGGGAGAAAACATGCGTTGCACTCTTTTTCCCTTAACCATGGTTTTGTCCCATATTGGTTTTTCTAGGTAAGGTTTTTAATGAGGCAACATTTTAAATTATTACGAAAGTGATGTACTCTTTTTCCTTCACTAGGTTTTTATTCCCACAAGGGTTTTCTTAGTAAGGTTTTAACGAGGCATACTATTCGATAATGGTCATCCAAGGGGGAGTGTTATATAATATATGTATTTAGTGGATGCCCATTATACCCCTATGATTATTCAAGGATATTGTAGATACTAGGTTTATGATTCTATAAGGAAACCTTAATTGTTTCCTCTGTGTATATATAAGGAATCCCTTATGTTTTATTAAGATGAATATGAATCTATTATCTCCTACTACTCTCCCCTAAAAAACTCTTTTTATAACAATATCTATTATCTCAATTTTTAGTTTTGGACCCATTTAATTTTTTACCTATAGCATTAGGTGAATTCTATTAAATAGCCGGTGAAATCGTGTAATAGTACTTGTTAACTCTTGACTTTTGCTTATTTTATTTAAATTCCCTTACTTCACTTCTACTCTTTTTCATTGTATCGTTTTCTCTTTTGTTTTGTTGAATTGCTTCTTCCTAAGGTGCCATTTAGTTCAAGATAATAAGATAGACATATAATTTTTTAATGCAAACATAGACAAATTAATCCAACACTACTCCCTTTCTTAGTTCTCACAATTGAAATGAGTGAGCTATTAAACGTCCACTCCTCTCTTAACAAAACATTCTTCTATCATTATCATACTGTTGTAATTATTGATTTTTTTTTTGTTCCTTACCTTAGTGCTATATTATCTAGTCAAACACTTGCTTCTTTTTCCTAAGGGTACATGATTGGATATTCCCAAAAATAGACTTTTTGGTTGTGAAATTTTCCATTATTCCCTCTTTACTTGATTACCACTTTTTTTTATTGTTTATTGGGTATTTTATCGGTGAATTCACATGAGGATTTTGTAAAATAGTCTTTTTTTTTATTTTAAGATGAGAAATTTGATGGATTTTTGGAAATTTATTGAATTTTTGTTTATGATTCTCATATTTAAACAAGAAATTCAACAAAGAAAAAGGGAGAAAGAATTTAATAATTCTTACAATGAATGGTTTCTTTCTACTTCTCAATATTCAATGACTAAAGAAACAATCAACAATAAAGGGTGCCTTTTTGTCTCTAATGGCGTCATTTAATTGTTTCACTTCAATTTCTATTCAATTGAACAATTTAAAGCAAATTTCGATAATTTGATGTGTTTCGTTTCTCTTTATTATTTGATGGACTTTGCTAAACTTTACTACTTGCTTTGAAACATCGGAAAGATTTCGAAAATGTAGCCACAATTTCAAGGATTTGTTTTTCTTGTTGGCGAAAAGAAGGATTACAGACAAGAGAAGAAAAGAAGAAGGTGAAACAATTAAATTCAACAAGTAAAATATAATTTTTAAAAAATGGAAATTGTTATTGAAAGACAACCAATTCAACAAGTCACCAGTAATAAAGTCTCAAACCAGAAAATGATGCCCAAAGGTAGGTCCAAAATTAAATAAATCAAAGTTGGATCTTGAAATAAATTATCATTAAAAGTTGGGATTATTTTTATAATTTTTCCTTTAAAGTAATATTTCATAAGATAAATTACCATTTTTGCATAAGTGAAGTGATCACATCATGCAATTTGTTTTAAGCAACCTATCTTACATGTATAAGAAAAAGAGGCTTAGGCAACAAATTTTTCGTTGCCCATGCATCAAAATTTGCTACAAAAAGTTTTGTGCTACAAAACCCAACTCGTCGTGGGTTCGGTGCCTAATCATTGATGCCCATGGTTGTCTAAACCTATGTTTTGGCGTCAAATAATGTTGCTGCCCAAAAACTAATTTGTGCAACGAGTTAATACATTCGTCACCCGAAACTAAGATAGTGCATCAAATTGTCTGGTAGCCCAAAATCTATTTCCTGCAATGAGAGAAAAATTTGGACGCCCAAAACCCTGTGTATCCTAGTTGGTTTTGGAACTCAATTCACTAATTATGCAGCATTGTTTAACTCCTTTCAATTTTTTATTTATTATTTAATTTTATTTACCTTGCACCACTCTGTCAGACCATTGATATAGTGTAATACTATAGCATAAAAAAATGTGTTATATAAGCTAGTTAATATAGATGGTCATTTACTATTTTTTTTCTCCAATGTGAGTAGGTAATTCAATGATTATAAAATAATCACATATTTTACATGAGATTGACAACTAAATTTTACTCCATAGATAAACTTAATCTTCAATCCTCTAAATTTCTAGTGCATTAGGCTCCGATCCATGAAATCCACCTGTATAAAAAGAAAGAAAAAATTGAATATTAAATAATACAACTAACATATTAAATTAATAGTACTTAGCAATTAGCAATGGAAATTACTCTTTCTTAAAAAGAAAAAAGAGGGCATTATATGACTTGCAATTTGTTCTAAAAAATTGTGAAACTACAGAAGCTATATTTTTCAAAGGCACTAAACCAATCTTAAGTAACAAAAATAAATGCATTAGAATCTAAATAACTTACAACTAACATAAGCAATTTAAATATAGAAAAGATTGAAAAACAAACCATTTTTCCTCTTAATTGCATAATGTTATACCAATAAATTCTAACTACTCTCATCTTTAAACGAAATCATATCTTTAAACAAAATCAGGATATATATAATCTAACAACATATGTAAAACAAATCAGTTGGAAGCAAGAGACACATATACGAAGTATTTACCTACTCAATAGATTTTGATTCCGTAAACACAAAAAAATAAAAAAGCAGTTAGCATTTCGATTTGATAGGATGAATTCAATTGGTTAGTAAATTTAGGATAAAATAGAAAAATTAGAATTAAATTTCAAGGTGAGCACTATTAATTATCCATCATGAGTGGTAGATTTAATTGTAACTAATAATTTTAAAAATAGATAAGGGGTGAGGAACGGCATTATGGAGGATGAAGTGGGAAATTAATAAATTTTGGTATATATGAAAGGGGTGCTCGTGGTTATCCATTGAAACTCAAAATTTAGAAGAGTGGAATTTTAGGTGTGTTTTTTTATTTTTTATTTTGTGTAATGAAACTACAAAAGTCGTAGCCCAACCTCTCTATTATGGGCAACAAACCCTAAAATTGTTGCACTATTATCTCATAGGCGACGAATTTTTCTAATTCGTTGCCCAAAATTAGAAAATGTGCAACGAAAATAATTTCAAAGCCCATATGCAAAAGATTATGCTAGCTACGTGTTTAATTTTCGCAGCCCATGTTATCTTGAATTGTCGCCCAAACCTGTTTTTCTTGTACCATTGTTAGGTACAACCGGTTGTAATAAGTACATCCTCATACTTTATTTGATTTATAGTTTTTCTGATTTAAAGATGGATAGTTTAAATTTGTACTATTGTGAAAGTTTAAAATAGGTTCTTGAATAAAGCTCCTACATCTTCTTTATAGTAATTTTCTTTATCATGTATTCCCCGATCACAAGTGAACAACGAGAAGGAGAAATATTGTTGGAACCTGCACTACTATACTTTCATCACTTTGCCTAATTCATAATTATGATTAAAGTCTCAATAAAGCCTTGTTCTTTTGGTCTTATTTTCATTACGTTTTATTTCATTTCAATTCAATTCAATGAAACCCACTAAATTTCAGTTCATTATTTTTACTTATTTATATTTTCCGTTCAAATAAATTAAAATTAAATTATAGAATATTAACAATTGAACATTATAATAGTTATAAAAAAAAATTATACTTTGAGAGTTAACAAAATTATATATATATTTAAGTAACAATGAAAAAATAAGTTATGTTATGTTCATTGTCTTTCAAATCAGTTCAATTTAGTGCCTTTGATCAGTTTAGTTCAGTTAGAACATGCTCAAAGAATATGGCCTAATTTATCAATACAAAAGAACCTACTTTCTCCGTTTCACAATGTTTGTTACAAATTTTGTTTATAGTGCTTCTCTTTATTTGTTACATTTGAAATCTTTCCATTTATATCAAATATTGCTATTAGTTGTAAATTGGAAGCATTAATTGTAACAAAGTCATGGTTAATTTTTTTCTTATTTATGATTGACTAATGTAAATACAATACCTAATAAATCATGATGAGCATTACTTATAACATTGAAATCATATTCCCCAATTAAATTAATGTATACTAATACTATTAAGGCCCTGTTCTCGTCAACTTATTTTTGTCTGAACTTATTTTTGCTGATCTGAACTTATTTTTACTTATCTACTTATTAATGCTGAACTGAACATATTTTTGCTGAAATTATCGGTAGTGGAAAAAACTCTATTCGTATCGGGCAAAATCATACATATCGGATGGATTTTAGGCGTTACGTTTCTGGGTGTTACAAATACAGTTGTTGTTTGTATCGGGCTTCTGTTTGTTACAAATAACAAGCTATTTGTATCGGGCTTTTATGTGGACCGTTACAAAAAACGTTTTGGAAAGGTAGGACATGCAGTTATTTTTAACGATAAAGTTTAATATGCCCGATACATTTGACTTAATTTGTAACAGAAAATTACTTTTGCCCGGTACAAATAGTTACTTTGTTTGTAACGTTTGAACTACAGCCCGATACAAATAAGTTTTTTTTTTGTAACTTCAAAATTTTAGGCCCGATACAAATACATATACATTTTTTTTAAAAAAAAGCTGATATGTTGCTGATAATCTACATGCTAATCCATGCTGCTGGTGCACCATCAAAACCTGCACACACAAAAAAAGGCTACCACCATGCTCTTCTCTACTGCATGCACACCACCACCATCACCACCATGACCAACAACCACACTAGCTACCGCCATAGTACATACATGCGTTAAACAATGAACATTCAATTTGTGGTAACTTGTATTGAATTATATAACCGCTAAAAAAAGGTTCAAAAGTCTGTTTGTCAAATGCATATCCATAACCCTTCCAACTAGCTTGAGTTCTAAATTTCTAACTTCATCGTACCAAAGGATTCCAAACATGTTCAACCTAAACTAAATACCACTTAATGTTTCCAAAACTTTGTACAAGTCATAGCGAGGTGAAAACAATGCAATCAAGTTCTTACAGTGCAAAAACATCAATGCAAGGGCTACATAAATGATGTTCTGAAGAATCTCGCCCATTATTCTCGAACCTCTATTATTTCAGAGTCTTTGTACGAAGCAAGTGTTCCCAAATAAGCCTGAAAAAATAAAACAACCAAAGTAATGGTAAGATATATACAATCAACTTATCACCAACTAACCGGGTTTTAAATCACTACAAAATAGATATTTTTTAATGAGAAAAAAAAAACTTCAGCATCCAGGATGACAGAAGATGAAAAGATCATTATCCACTAATGTCTCATTGAATTAGGTGTCCTTACAAAGCAAGGTACCCAAATCAATTGCAAATGCTTGAAAAGAAGCATCCACGATGCAGAATGTATGGAGTAAAATCACCCCGATGGTATAATTACATACCTCTCGCAAATCACCTTGACATTCTGAATGTCGTGCAACTATCTCATACATGTATTAGCCACACAATGTCCTGCTATTTTGTTGAGCACACTAACATTAGTATAAACCAATACTCATTAGTGAACATAAAACAACAACATTCCCATGTGTGACACATTTATTTAGGCAATCACATACTTCTACTGCTTTCCAAGACAGATTTGCCTTACTCTTTTTTAATTCATTTTCACCTAGGCAAGCCCTATAGATCTTATAGGCTCTACAAAAACATTTGAAAGTTATGTAAGCAAAACAAACTTAAAGTACGGAGTTGAAAGAAAAAGAATTATGTGATTCATACTAATGTTGCAAACATGGTCACACAGTTTAAGGAACGCTGCTTCGCATCAGGGTCAAAAATGAAAACAGAACCGGCACGTAGGTCAAACACAAGGAGAATCCAGTGACAACTACAAAAATCACAACATATACACCACATTTTCATTCTTTATATAAAAGCCATTATCTGCATCATGATAACTTCTAAGTAAATAACCAAAACCACTTACTCTTGAAAATATGGAGCCAAAATAAATTTGCAATGCTCAGCCTTCTTTTCTATTTCGCTAGTAAACGCCTTTCTCACATATAGTTGAACTTCAACAAAGTTCCTCTTGATTTCAGCACCAAAAATTCTTTGGGGGCATAAGAAGGTAATCTCGGGAATATTCAAAACCGAGATAAAGTCTTGCACCAAGAACCTGATATTTATTTTTAAATGTTGGAAAGGTAAATCACACGAGAAAGCAATTAACTGTAATCAATGAAAAACATATGCCACTAGTACCAAGAAAATACTTACATAATGTACACGTGAACCAACGAAACATTAGCCCAAGCTCCTCCAAGGAATTCACAAATATCATTTTTGGTCACCCAAATTTGCATGCTTTCCTTGAGGTAAAATGTAGGTGACTTCAATGGAACGGAAAAGGTATCTCCATCAGAAGCACATATCCCATAGTACAGTAACTCACACTCTTCTGTAAGATTCTGCACCACATCATCACCCACCATCTCCTCCATCCGTACGTAGCTTGATTCAACAGCCTTTGGATCCCAACTCGCCACAAGTTCTTTGTTGTTAGTAGATTCTTTGAATTTTTTATGAGGCGATGTAGGAGCCTGCAAACCAGAACAAGTTATGTAAGTATTAGCACCAAATGACACTTTTGCAAGTGGTATTTTAATATATATTTAATACCAACATCAAGATTAATTCACAGCCTGACCTTATCCTCAAACAAAACCAATGACGTAGGCCACTGCACTATATATCCCCTAGCATCTTTCACCTTTGTCACACCGTCGGGTGATGGTACTGAAAGATCGATAGTGCTGTTGCTACACACTTCTGATATTTGGTCAATGCTCAATCGATAATGGTCACGTAGCATGGAGGAGTTGTGCATGATCCCGCCATTGTTCGGTTGTATTGTTTGGTTGGTGCCTTCAGCAACAAGCTTATTTTAGCATGTACTATTGAATTTCAGTTCTGAATTTTTAGTTCTGAAATTCAGTTCTGATTTCAGTTTTGGAAATTCAATTTTGAAAGTTCAGTTCTAAAATTCAGTTATTAAATTTCAGTTCTAAAATTCAGTTATGATTTCAGTTCTGAAATTTAGTTATGATTTCAGTTCTGAAATTTCAGTTTTGAAATTTAGTTTAGACATTGTAACACAGTTCAAAAGCACAGTTCCAAAAACTTGCTATTCAGAAGTTCGTGAAAATGAAAGGTACTAAAACAACACAGTATCAGAATAGTCTCTTCTGAATTATCGACCAATTTAGTGGCACAAGAAAAAACACTTCATAAGCTTTCAACAGGAACAAAAACATATGATATAAGTTATAGTTGACACGCCAAACATGAGAGTATGAATGTATGATAGCCGAAAATTTAATGAAGGAGAATCAATAATTGACCGTAGAACAATAGATGCTCACCAAGCGCGACAAATAAGTCCCTTTTGATATGCAACAGCAGTCAAATGAATGATCACACAGTGTACTATAAATTATGCCGGTATCTTGGTTTGCAAAGCAATAAGACACATTCAAAAACTAAACCAATAAAACTAATCAATACACAATCAAATATGAAAATCCGGAAATGAATGCAAAATCAACCTAGACATATGAGGCTCCACAACCAGAAGGCACTCTCTCAATTTCTGCCAAATCCTTATGCTGCATAGAAAGAACAAAGAGATTGTGGTATATCACAACCTTTTAACAACGTATTGACAAAATACATATTGCTCAAATTAAACAAAGCCCGCTTGTTACAACTGAAACTAAATGAACAGTTAAAAGTAGATTGAAAAATGAGTTCACTAAAACAGTTACAAAGCATATAAATAAATTGAACACCTGTAATACAGAACAAAATAGGAAGCGGGAAGGCAAAGCAAGTCAGGACTCAGGACAGAACAAAACCCACAGCAAGTGAAGGAAAGGAAAGGAATAATAGAATAGACAGCAAGTGTAGAAGAATACATTACCAGAATAATGCTCACACTGTCTCCAAAAGTTTGTTATGTTCAGGAGACCATGTAATTTATTACCCTCTTAATTAACTACTTTGTAAAAGTATGGATTGCTGGTATATACGGAGTATATTATCTTTTTTCAGATTGTTGATGACCATATGTTTTGTTTGTGATTAAGTTTCATGTTTTTGATGATTTGAATATAACGTATTGTACATGTGGTTGTTAAGTTTGATTGAGTGCACTCATCTAGTTTGTTCAATTCAGCAACTGTACTCTTCAATATTTAAAGAAGGTGGATGTATAATTTTACGATTTACTTATGACAATTTTGTATTCCAAGGTGTAACTTTTTTATCAGTTGTACTAAATTAGTATTGATGGGGTTAGTATATAGCAAAGTGCTTAACTCTAGTAGTACCTCCATGCAGGGGAGGATTCTGATGTCCGGCTAGAGTGATAGGGGAGTGCATCAATGTCAAGCAGATAATTAAGGCCTAGGAAAAGATTTTATACTCTATTCAATTTTGTTGGTGATGCAAAGGGTTCATCTTCAACTTCGAGCTGTACTGTGTACTATGAGATTTGTGGCCTCACCTGCATAACTTTTGGAGTTGTGGGAATGCAACAGGCTCTATTTAAACCACTAGTTGGTGGTTGTGAATGGTGTGGTAGGCTTCAATTTGTAGGGTTTATTTGGATGGAAGGTGAGGTCAGGTACTGAAAGCTGAGTTAACTCTGTAATGTATTTGTCAAAACATTAAACATTATCCTAGTTTTTGTGCTCAACTGTTTAACTTTTAGTAGTATATCTGATAAAATCGAGTAACAACAATTCAGCCTTAATTTCACGCATTGCATAAAATGGCACAGAGGGAACACTGGATCACTTATGTTTCAGTTTGCTTTTGTTTTTTTATCTCTGCCCTGCTATTACACCTACGGTATCAAGTAAAATGCATAAAGTAAACTAATTACATAAATGAAAGCAAACAAAATATTTTGTTCTGAGTCATAAAATGCAGGAACCAGACAAAAGATATTACATAAAATGTATCAGTCCAAAATGCTTACTTAGCATTATGTTTGAACTAAATTACATGAAAATACAACAAAATTTAGTTATCAGTCAGTTATATTCTGATTCAGAACTAAAAAATACAATAAAATTACATGAAAAGTACTCAAATTCAGAAGTAAAGCAATAAAAAATCAATTCACGAAATTCGGAAAAAAAAAAAATACAACAAAATTACTCAAATTACTCAGTTTCAGTACTAAAGCAACAAAAAATCAATTCAAGAAATTCAGGAAAAAAAACAACAAAATTACATGAAAATAAGTCGTTCTATACTTCTACTTCACATTATAATTTCATTAACAAGTTCACTTCAACCGACACACAAATTCAACTTCATCCTCATTTTTTTTAATTTTAATTACGAATTTCAATTTCAAATTCCAACCACAAATCAGCTTAATAGACTACATCTACAATTAAAAAAAAAAAAAAACAGAATTCTAATTTTTAAAACAAACAAAAAAAAAAGGAATAACAAAAATACAGAAGAAGATAAATTAATGAAACATGTTTAGATTAAGGAAAAACAAAAATACATAAGAAGATGAAAAGGAAAAACATGTTTAGATCCTAAATCAATGATTAAGGAAACATATTAGATTACGCGCTATTCCACACGATTATTAGTTGTACCTATTCTAGAATAACCGCACCAAATTAAGAATCCCCATTTGAAATTTTAAAAAATAAAGCAATTATTTATAAAACAGAAATTAAAAAAAAAGGAAAGTAAAAATTACCAGATTTATTACGATTGGTGACACGGCGAGGAAGGAAGACTCCCGTGCCAGCAAACTCTCTTTTGGGCTCACCAAACACAGGGCCATTTGACACAACTTGGGCCTGGTTTTGGAGCGGCAGCCAAGCAGATGGTGACCCACTCGGTGCAGGCGGTGGAGTTTGCGACAATGTAAGGGTTGTTGTGGCTGTGAAATTCGGAGATGGTGGTTTGAAAGAAAGGTGGTGGTTTTTTAAGGTGGAATTGGGCCGGCGGAAGTACGAATACAGGGGAGAAGATAGTGGTGGTGGTCAAAGAAAAGATAGTGGGAGAAGATGAAGGTAGTACGTGGTGGTGGTTGTTGGAGAAGACGAAGTTGGAAGATAGTGGTGGTTTTTGAAAGAAGCTAAGATAGTTGAGATTGAAGAAGATAGCCGCGGGAAGGAACTGAATTGCATGTGTACTGTTTTATTAGGGTTTTTAATAAGTTCATAAAGTAACGGGCAACTTAATAATTAGTTACAAATGTTAATTTTTAGTAACGGGCATAAAAACAACCGATACAAATAGTGTATGGTGTAGCAAATAGTTCAGTAATTGTAACGCGTAAAAAGTATGCCCGATACAAAAACTCTTAATTGTAACGGACAAACAATAAGCCCGATATAAATAGTGAAAGAGTGGTTAAAATAACTAAGTTTATGTAACGCCTTACCAATTTGACCCTTACACATATAATATTTGTAACTAAATCTTCAAAGGCCCGATACAAATAGGGCGTTACTTTTAGAAAATTTTCCACTAGTGTATTAACAATTTATTAAGAATTGAAACTTATTTTTGCTTAACTGAACTTATTTTTTGCTGAAAATAAGTAAAAATAATTGAAGAGAACAGATCCTAAGTCAATCATTAATATGTGTGGAAGGTTTTAAACGTTACAATCATTCTGAAACAGAGGGAGTATATTAATATGAAATTTAGAAAAGGAGGTAAGTTAATAAATTGGTTGAAAAAAGAAATAGTGTTAGGGCCAAATACTAAAAAATACTTTTAAATACATAGATTTAATTTTTTAAAAATAACGTTATCAATGGTAATGACTCCCTCTTTTCTTTCTGAAGCTCCTCCACTCTTTATCTTCTTTTTCAACTCATCATCACTAGTCATTTTCCTCTCGCTCCCAAACATCATCCCACTTCTTGTCATGACCGCGTTGCATTGCTTAGTAGCCTCTAGACCTTGTTGGGGGTAACAAAGGTTGCTAGGCTTGACCACATATGGTAGTAGGAAGTTGAGCTACTTGAGTTTTAATTATTTTGTTGCTTCACTTGACTCTCAATCTCATCATTTTTCTTAGCTTGAGCTAAGATGAATTTCTCCATCAAAGCTTCCAAGCTAGACTTGTGATCAGTTGGTGGAGGTGGAGTACAATAAACAAATGGTCTAAGGGCATTAAAACTGGGAGGTGGGGTTATATTTGCAAATGTAAGTGCAAACCCCCTACCTTGAGCATTTTGAAAATAGTTTCTCCTTCTTTGTCCATTTTCACCTTACTGAGAAAAATAATTTTGTTTCGAAAACCAACTTGGCCATTGTTACCACTAAGACCTCGACAATCCTTGGCCTTGGTTTTGGTAAACAAAACCACCTCCATTGAAAGCATTGGTTGGAACTCATGTTTTTGCATTTTGTTTAAATCCACCTCCTTGTTTGTTAAAACTCAGTGTATTACAACAAAAGAACCATCTTGCATTATATCAACATAGGGAACTTTCATAAGCGAACAATGACTAGAGAGTGATCATATTCACCTCATATGTTACAAAACATACTAGCATTGGGCATTGAGGCACTTACCTTCGCCTTGCATTGAGCAAGTGAAAAAGATAAAGGAGGTTGAGTAGGAGTAGAGGAAGAAACATTGGCAGCCGAAGCACTCTCCCACCTTTTAATCCTCTCTCCATTTGACAGGAAAACTTGGTGATTCAATTCTAACTCCTTTCTTTGATCAATGGCATACATCACTTTCTTTTATTTCTCACTCTCATAACTTTGTCAATTTTGATAAATTTGTACAACATCCTCAATTATTTCCTCCATTTCCTCCTCATTCTTGTTCATGATAGGACCATCGGCTTCGACATCCAAACTAGTCTTAAAACGAGAAATCAAACCCAAATAGAATATTTGCAACAGCAACCACCTAGGAACCCCATGGTGTGGGCACTCCTCCCTTAAACCCCTTCCAAGCATCATAGAGGATCTCATCATGGTGCTGTTGGAACCCTTGAATTTTAGCTCTTACTTCAGCCATATTCCTATGAGAATAGAATTTTATTTAGGAAAGCCAAAATAACCTCCTCCCATGTGGTAAGAGTGAGAGTTGGCCTTAACCTCCTTGTCCACCCAATCTATTGCTTTGCGTTTCAAAGAAAACTGGAACAATATCAACTAGACAAGCTCCTTAGGCACATTATTCACTTTGAAAGTATCACAATATTTCTCATAATCCTATAAGTAATTGTGTGGTGACTCAAGAGATAGACCACAAATTAAAAAAAAAGTTGTTTGGACAAGGATAATCAATGCCAGACGAATTTTAAAATCATTAACCTCCGTGGTTGGAGGTCTAATGCCACATGAGGCTTGGAAAGCACAAGGGATTCCCAAGTCTTTTAGAGGATTATTTAAATTTGCCAAGATTGATGGTTTAACCACTCTCTCACTTTGTGGTGAAGTGGATCTCTCAATTCTTGCTCTAACACTTACACTCCTTGATTTCCTCAAACCACTAATGGTCCTCTTAACTCCCGGATCAAAAGGTGCAAGATACCTTGACCTTATGCTCATTCAATTCCAAATATTTAAGCAAAACCTCCAATGGAACAAAAGTAAATAAACAACAACAAACAAAAACTTTTTTTTTTCTAAAATATATATGAAAGCAATAAAAATGAATTATACTCAAACTCAAACAATAGACACCATCGCCCTACCCGGCGTCGCCATTTTTGACAGCATAATATTTGTTCATGTCATGGGATAGAAGCACAAATAATAGATTAAAACAAATTTATAAATCGCAACATACTTCTAACAAGTTGTACAACTAGTTAGTGGCTAGCATGAGGTCGAACCCTTGGGAGTGCGGCGACAGAAGCTTTGTGTATAGTGTATGAGCTTGCTCAAGACATAGTTAGGAATCGTAGCTTTGTTTATTTTGAGGTTGTGGCTACAAAAGCAAGATTAGACATGAATTCAAAGTGATAAAAGTGGTAGGGTCATGTGGAACCACCTAGAACTCTTATGCCTCCTAAATATATCTAAAACCAAACATTTATAAACTTAATAATAATCTTCTACTTCCTAAATATACTCGAGTCAAACAAGAAAAATGCAGAAAATTAATCGAAAGGTAAGAAAATTGAAGAAATTAACCTGAGGTGATATATGCCTTTCATTGTAAACAACTTCACCAAGAACCGTGTTCTTAGTAACAAGAGCATCTTGCTTTCCTTTCGCCACGTTCACCTAGATCTCCTCCATGTCCTCCAAAACTACCACTTCGTAAAAAAACAATTTAAATTTGAAGCATTATGTTCAATTTAATCATAAGATTGAAGCCAAATTACATCGATTTACAAAAAAGAAAAACAAACTCATTTAATTGTTAAAAAATTTAACATTAGTTTAAACAAAAGCATAAATTTGATGTTCGCAAAACAGAAAACCGTTTTCATTTAAGATGAATCAAATATAAAAGTATCGACATTTGAATGAAGAAAACAATCACAATATTAATCAAATTAGAAATAAGAAGAGTGATTAGCAAGTTTACCAATTAAGTATGGCGATGAGGTGCATGTTACGTTGAAGAACCATCATTTGAAGTTAAATTTCCTAAAAAATCTTGTATTCGAACATTTTTTCCAGCTTGATATTAAAATTACCCACATTTTTTGAAAAAAAAATCCACTTAATAGATCCATCTTAGGGTTCAGTAAAATTGTTCAACCGAATTGGTTGAGTTTTCTTTGAATGAAATTGGGGTTGTGTAGTGAAATTAAGGTTGAGCAGTGAAATTGAGGTTGAGTAGTGTAATGCAATGTAGAATTGAGGTTGAGCGGTGGTGAAAAAGTAAAATTAGAAATGAGTGAGTGACATTGCAACTGTGTAGGGTTTGTTCATGAAAGACTGAAGGTTACTTTATAATACACGCTGGCGTTAATTTCATTAAGCTATTGTAACGGTTTTCACACTCCCTGTTGCAAAAAGTATTACTTATTAAACTTATTGCAATACTTGTCACAGTCACCTTTGTTAGTTTAATTACTTATTGGAGTTATTGCAACGGTTCTCACCTAACCGTTGCCATTGTTAATCTATTGCAACGGTTCTTCTTAAACCATTGCTAGAGGTGGTCTATTGCAACGGTTTTAAGGTAACCGTTGCAATAGAGTGTTGCAATTGGTCTTTTATCTAGTAGTGAGGATTTCCAAGGAACAACTTGACTTCAAAGTCAGCCACAGAAATTCAACATATTTCCCCCCTATCCTGCAATTACATAGTTATTCTAGGGTTCACCATAAGCCCCTAACCAAAGTCAACTACTTACTCGTGATGAAATTGCAAAAAAACATGGAAATTAGGGAAAAAAAGTGAAAGTTCATCATTAGTAACTATTATTAACTGCAAAACTAAAATCAAGAAGAACTGATATTCAAGAACAATAACGGCCAAAACAAAGTACATTTCAACGACAACTACTCAAAAACTAGAAATTGAAGTAAACAAAAGTAAAGAAAACTAAAAGATTAGCTAACTTACTTGGAAGTTGGAAGAAATAAAAAAGCAAAACCATAGAAATTCAACTACTAACTAATTTCTTTCTCCAAGATTCTCCTATTTCTCTCTAAAAACTAGAAATGTGAAATTTTAGAAATAAAAGTATATCCTACAATTAAAGCCTCATACAAGTAGATATGGGTTCAAAATCATCTTCTCGCATAGGTCGTCGCTACCCTTTAAAAAAAATCGTTGATGCAATGAACACGAAAAACACAATCACCCAGAGTGTCGCTTCATAGGACCCTCGTCGCTAGTGCGACACGGTGTCACAGGCGCAACCCTGGCTAGCAAATGGGGTATTCTTCTCTTCTTCTTGTGCATTTCGTGGTTGTCTAGCTAGGGATATGATTAGTGACAAGATATGTGATGTGAATATTGATGAAAAAATCGCCACTCACAATGATAGAAAGCTAGTTCGGTTTTCTCTAAAGCCAAGCACCAAGAAAAACGATCTAGGTCGAATAATTTTGTGAATTAATTAAAGCTATGCACTCTCAATTCTTAAAATTATCCTCACAAGAGTGTTTGTTTCCTAAGCACCAACTCCCAAAGTGTTCGAAATTTCCTCATACTCGAAAATTTACCACACCTTCGGTTTTTTTGTTTTTGTTTTGTAGAAAACAAATAAAACTTAAACAATAATGTTTATTGAATTCACTAATCTGAATTTTTACAAACTAATGCTGAGATTATTTATAGGCATCAACAAAATCCTATCAAAACTAAGCTAAAAACACATGCACAACATAGCTAAAATCGTCCTAATCTAGTGACTCGTCCATGACTCACAAGATAAGAATGCCACATCATCACTGCATGTCATGCAACTTGCTAGCAAATCCTAGCAAACTAAATCTAAACAAAAATATCCTAACAAACTTACTCATACCTTACTATTCAAGATAATCAACAAATTACAACCAGAATTACACAAAAATATGATCTACCCAAATCCATGGAAGATCGTCCAAATTAACGCCACACGCAATTCTTCAAGATTTGCGCAATTTTTTTGTTTTTCTCCAAATCTTCAAGAAACCTTTCAAGATTCAATCTTTTAATCAAGAAACCTTCAAGAAGTCATTATCCATTTGTATAAGGCTGTAAATGAAGATTAAGACACTCCAAGAAATAAAAGACTCAATGCCTAAAAATGAGAAAACCCCATCAAGTGAAGTGGGAAAAACTCATAGGCAAAACCATCTTGTTCCCCTAATTCCGCCATTCTTTCCTTTGCTTCAATGATCAAGTTTATTCGTGTGTCACCATATACACTCATGATGATGTCTTTGAAGATCCCAAAAGCCTTGAATCTCCATAAGCCATTATTTCCCCCATACTTGCATCATTCTTAGAAGCCATTATCAAACCTTCAAAGTTATCACTTTGTTTCATATCATCCTCCTCATCTTCAAAAGAGTTTGTCCTCAAACCTCGAAGTTGATCATCAGGAACATAAGGAGACAAACCACCAATGTTAAACGTAGCATGCATACCATATTCACCTGGCAATTCGAGTTTATATACATTATCCCCTATCTTGCTCATGATTTTGAATGGTCCATCATACCTAGGCATTAGCTTGTTCTTCCTCTGATTAGCAAACCTTTCCTTCCTTAGATGTAACCATACCAAATCACCTTCCTTGTATGTGTGATTGACTTTATGTTTGTTAGCTCTTGTCTTGTAGATATCATTCACATGCTCAATTCTTGCTCTAACCTGTGCATGTTACTTCTGCATATATTCAACTTTAGCTAAAGCATCTTTATGAACGAGCTCACCTTTGGGAATAGCAAAGAAATCAATGGGTAGCTTGGGATTGACTCCATAAACAACTTCAAAAGGTGAATTCTTAGTTGCATATGTAGGTGAACGATTGTAAGCAAACTCTGCATGAGCTAACTTCAAGTCCCAATCTTTTTGTGCCTTGCTTACCAATCCACGAAGTATAATGCCTAGGGTTCTGTTTGTGACTTCAGTTTGACCATCTGTTTGTGGATGATAAGAAGCACTAAAGAGGAGTTTTGTGCCTATCAAACGCCACAATGATTTCCAGAAATAACTCATGAATTTTGTGCCCTTGTCACTTACAATTGTTTTCAGCACCTTATGTAACCTAACAATGTCCCGAAAATACAATTTTGCAACATTCACAGCATCATCAGTCTTGTGACAAGGTATAAAATGAGCCATCTTCGAAAACCTGTCAACCACAACCATTATCGCATCCTTTTGCCTTGCAGTTCTAGGCAAACCAAATATAAAATCCATAGAAATATCATCCCAAGGAGCTTCTGGCACTGGCAATGGTGTGTATAATCCCTGAGGGAAGGATGCCTTGGCATTCTGACAAACAGCACACTGTGAGATTACTGCTTCAACATCTGCAATCATTCTAGGCCAATAGAAATGTTCCTGCAACATTTTTAATGTTTTTGTAGAGCCAAAATGACCTGTAATTCCACCCCCATGCGCGTGTCTGACAAGCAATTCACGAATACTGGACTTAGGGATGCAAAGTAGATTCCCTTTGAATAAGAATCCATCATGTAGCACATAAGACCCCATTGATCCCTTCGTAATTTGTGAATAGATAGGACCAAAATCTCCATCTTTCTCGTAATACTGTGTAATTAACTCCAAACCAAGCAATTTGAAATTAAGAACACCAATTAAAGCATACCTCCTTGATAAAGCATCAGCAACCACATTAGATTTGCCTTCTTTGTATTTTGATGAAAAGTGAAAAGACTGCAAAAATTCAACCCACTTAGCATGTCTTGGATTGAGTTTATGTTGGCCATTGATATGCTTCAGAGCCTCATGATTAGAATGCAATACAAAGTGGCTTGGTCGTAGATAATGACTCCAGTGATCCAATGCTCGAACAATAGCATAGAGTTCCTTGTCATAGGTAGAGTAATTCAACCTTTCTCCATTCAATTTTTCACTAAAATAAGCTATAAGACGCTTACCTTGAACCAACACTACACCAATCCCCACGCCACTAGCATCTGTCTCACCTTCAAAAGGTTTTGAAAAGTCTAGTAAGGCTAAAAAAGGATCTTGACAAAGCAATTTCTTCACTAATTCAAATGCCTTTTGTGCATCTTTAGTCCATTCAAACTTCTCCTTATTCTTCTTAATACACTCGGTCATAGGAGCTACTACAAAAGAGAAAATTTTCACAAATCTTCTATACAAAGAAGTTAAACCATGAAAAGCACGCACCTCAGTCACAGATTTCGGAACTGGCCATGATTTAATAGCTTCTACTTTCGAAGGATCGATTGATCAAACACCATCCTTAGAAACAATGTAACCCGGAAACGTCATACTAGTGACCATGAATAAGCACTTTTCGAGCTTACCATACAACTTATGCTTCCTCAAAGTTTCGAACACTTCTCTTAGATGCTGCAGATGATCTTCCACACTTGCACTATGCACCAGTATATCATCCAAGTAGACAACCACAAACTTCCCAATGAAAGGTTTCAAAACTTTATTCATCAATCTCATAAAAGTACTAGAGCGTTAGTAAGACCAAAAGGCCTAACTAACCATTCATAGAGTCCTAGTTTAGTTTTGAATCCTCATTTCCGCTCACCACCCTCTTTCATTCAAATTTGATGGTAACCACTCCTCAAATCAATCTTAGTAAACACTTATGAGCCAAACAATTCATCCAATAAATCATCTAAACGAGGAATAGGAAACCTGTATTTGATGGTGATGTTGTTCACAACTCTAGAATCAATGCACATTCTCCATGATCCATCCTTCTTAGGAACAATCAATGTTGGTACTGCACATGGAGTCATACTCTCCCTGACATACCCTCTTGCCATCAATTCTTCAATTTGGCATTGAATCTCTTTAGTTTCTTCTGGATTGCACCTGTAAGCTGGTTTATTAGGAATCTGAGCTCCAAGAACCAAGGCAATCTGATGTTCAATTCCTCTGATGGGTGGCAACCCTGGTGGCAATTCATTAGGAAATATGTCATGAAGTTCGTGCAATAAGGGGCGCAACTCACGAGGGATGCTCGTTGCTTTCTCTTGCACTTCCTTAGCCATTAACACATAGAACTTCTCACAATTCTTCACCTCTTGCACCATGTCTTTCTCATCAATCAACAAAACACCCTTTTTATTGCTCACATCCTTCGAAAATTTTGAGCCTTCCAAAGGTTTCAACGCAATTGGTTTACCTTGTGCCTGTTTTCTAATGATGTGTATGTTGACCCATGAATTGAAAGTATAGTTTTGATGATGACTACCACAAACAAACTTAACTAATATATACTTTAAGTTCCTATGAGATTTCACAGGTTAAAAGTGTAAGGAACTTGGAGCAAGGAACGTGACAAGTTAACAACCAAGTTTTAGGAGAAGTTCCTAGGCATAATCTTGCAAAGGAACGTAGAAGAAAAAAGGAGAAGTTCCTGAGTAACACAGTTATGTAGGAACAAGCCACGAGAATAGATCTGTTCCTACATGAACAGGCGAACAACCACTACTACAAATTCGGTGTTTTCTTGACACATTTGTCTCGACACTCTCCAAAAGCGTTTTATTGATGTTTACAAAACCCGTGTTTTCTTGACGCTTTTTTGAGTTGAAAAAATTTTCAACACTAAAAAGCGTCCCAATTCATTATTTATTGTCATGTGAAAAGCACGTGTAAATACAATCCGCGCGTTTGAAATTTTTGGGTAGAAATTTGGCGGACCAACAAATAAGCTAAAACCGTGGCTATTATCTTGTAACTCTTTCTTCCTTCCATTCCAAAACCTTCAACTACCTTCAAAAAACCACCAACTAAACCATCTACATCACTTCAAAAACCCGCGGCGCGCCCTCAACCATTAGCGAATTCCCCGGCGGTCGGAAAGTCGCGCGTTGTAGATTAGAGGACAACTACACCTCCCCAACCTCTTCCTCAGGTCTAGTTTTTGAACATGTTTTCCAAGTTTAGTTGGGTTTATGAATTCAAAATTAGGTGGGGTTTTGGAGTTCCTGAAATAACTTGTAAGTTCTCAAAATTAGGTTTTCAAAATCAGCTTAAAATT
The DNA here is from genome assembly GCA_016808085.1 of Suaeda aralocaspica. NCBI lineage: Eukaryota > Viridiplantae > Streptophyta > Magnoliopsida > Caryophyllales > Amaranthaceae > Suaeda > Suaeda aralocaspica. Next base: position 187,096 of record PYUH01000550.1, read on the forward strand.
CACCAAAATTTTAAGATCCTTTTTCTTCGAAATTATTTTTTAGGGTAATTGCTTACTAATTTTTCTTTTTAATTTTATAATAGGTACTTCTTCTCTGATGACCTTCTTCGATTTCTCGGGAATCATACCGCCGAAGTATCTGAATTTCTCACCGTCGGTAATTCTAGGGTTTTTTTCGTTTTTGTTTGAAAATTTCGATATTGTAGTTTTTGAATGATTTTATTTTATTTGGTTCGATATTGTTGTTTCTGTTAATGCATGCAGTAGTATTTTTAATAGAAAGCGATTTTCGCCTTTTGGAGGTTAGCAATATTTACTATGAGTAATGAATTAGTTTTTGTTGTGTTCATATTTTTAGTGTATGCCACAATCGTGAGCGCTTCTGGCTATGTGGAGCCGCTAACTTGCTTTATCTGCCTTGGTTGATTTCGCTCTCATTTCTTAATTTTCATATATGATTGTGTATTGATGTTGTATTGCACTGTAGAGAGACTGTACTAAGATTTTAGCGGAATTCATAGTACACTGGGATGGTATTTTGGGTTCAGTTTGTTGGCAAGGATTTCTTTCTGATTTATATATGAAGAAAGTTATTGGCATGAATGAAAACTGCTAAGCTAATCAGATGTTTGAATTGTTTGAATTTCGATGTTTTGACGTTTTTTTAGGGTTTGCTAAATTAGAAATCATGTTGTTGTTGAATTTTGATTATTTAAGTTATTGTGAGAATGTTTTGGATGAAATTAGTTTGCTCTTAAGCTATAATTTGTTTGTTGTTGTGTTAAAATTAGCATATATTCATAATTCATGGCAAATATAAAGTACGATACTTGATTAATTGAAACGCGAACTCAATCTGTATTTTCAGAGCATTTTATAGTGGTTTAATCTGCTAATTTTGAGAAACATTAGTACATTATGTGTTTCGAGACACCGCGGTTAAGGATGTGGAAAAAATAAAGTTTGTAGTAGAATTCGACAACTTCTTGCTGGTTATGATCAATGCGTTTATTTTAAGAATATCCTACATGAATATCCTTGGTAAATTGGTCATTATGTTCGCTAAATCCAATATCGAAATTCCATAAAATTTTGTTAGGAATGAATAGCATTGATGAGGTCATTTATATTAATCTCGTTGTTTAATTTTGTCTTGGAAACTGCTAATCAGATGTACGGATACTTTGATGCCCAAAATGATGGGGTTTGAAGGAACTTCAATATAGGACATGATAATGGTGATTGACACATCACTTAGTTATTTAAGTTAATGGTTGTGGTTTCTATGGATTTAGTTGAATTGTTAAGAGTTATTTTGAGCATTATTGAAGTTTTTTTAGTTTTTGATAATTTTTGTTGTTTGGAGCGGTTGTTGAACATTAGTGAGTAGTTGGTTTCATTGGAAGATTTTGGTGTTATTGTTGGTTGCCATAGTTTTTTTTAAAATTGTTGGTATTGTTATTCATGCTTAATTGAGGTTTTGTGGAGTTCATAATGGTTTAGTTGTTGAAATAGAAGAGTCATGGCGGAATTTTTGCTCTTTTTTTATGGTTTCATACTTTTATGGTTTGATTACTACAAATTCTTAAGCAACTTTGTCATGCCTAATTGTTCTTATGTTTAGACTTTATTTGCTTGAATTATAGTTGAAATTGATTGTTGCTAATGCCTTTTTCCACCCATATTTTTGGCTATGTCTTATGCCTTCAACTTGCTCCTTCAATTTCATAGGAATATAGAATATTTGGTCGTACCACTAATGTAATGATCAAACATCTCACCAAACTACATAATTGGAAATTAAGAAAATTTATGTTGAGAATTAAGCAAAACAGGTACTTCTTTGTATTATTTTTTCGATTTAAAGTTCAGTTTATGTGTTCCTTTATTGGATTTTTGGAAGTTAAAGTGCCTATTCTTTGTAAAGATGGACACTAGTTGGATTGATTTACGGCCTGGGAATCCTGCTTATTATAATGGCTGCATGAAATTTGTTGAGCTTGCTAAGGAGACTCATGTTGAAGGAAAAACTCGTTGCCCTTGTACAAAGTGTAAGTTGAATAAATGGCTTTTTGTAGATGATGTTGGAGGGCACATATTATTCTATGGTTTTTATAAAAAATATAGGAAGTGGGTTTTTCATTGTAGTGGTGAAGGGAGTGATTTCCAACAATCTCTTGGGGACCATTCCAATGTCATAGGTAGAGATGATATGGAGGGATTGCTTAAAACAGTGTTTAGGGCTAACAATCAACATTCTAATAATGAGCCCATTGAGGACTTATTTGAAGAAAGTGATTTTGGTGAGGATGGGCTGCACAACATTGATGGATACATTGAATTTGCACATGAGGATGATGGTTGTGATGAATTACCATGTCAAAATACCAATGAAGAAGCTAAGTACAGCAGATTAATGGAAGCCTCTCATGAGGCCTTATATGAGGGTTCTTCCACGTTCTCAAGGCTTTCATTTCTTTTGCACTTGTTTCATTTGAAGTGCTTGTACCATTGGCCTAGTGAGTCATTTACAAAACTTCTTGAACTCCTTGTAGATGCCTTTTCTCAAATCAAACAGTTTCCATCATCTTATTATGAAGCTAATAAGTTAATTAATGATTCAGGGTTAGGATATGAGAATATTCATGCTTGCCCAAATGATTGCATGTTATATTGGGGTGAATTTGCACAGCAAAATGAGTGTCATGTCTGCCATACATCAAGATGGAAACCAATGAAAGGTAAGGAAGGTGATGCAACCGAAAAAGGTAAAGCATCATGCAAGAAAGGCGAGGCGGCTAAGGTGATGCGATATTTCCCTCTTATCCCTCGACTTAAAAGACTTTACATGTCCACCAAGATATCACAAGATATGAGATGGCATAAGGAGGATGTTGATCACTTGGAGTTGAAAGATGATGTTTTAAGGCACCCAGCTGATGGTTTGGCTTGGAAAGAATTCGATAAAAAATATCCAGATTTTGCTGCAGACCCTTGAAGTGTTAGATTGGGTCTACCAAGCGACGGATTCAATCCTTATCGTCTTCTAAAGACAAGTTACAGTACTTGGCCTGTTGTCTTAATTCCTTACAACTTTCCCCCTTGGCTTTGTATGAAGCCGACATCATTTATCCTTTCAATTATTATTCCTGGAAAGCTTGGTCCTGGTCTTAATATTGATGTCTACTTGCAACCTTTAATCCATGAGTTGAAGATGTTGTGGGATGGTGTTGATGCTTTTGATGCGCATAATGGCAATAACGTTAAGATGCGAGCTGCCTTGCACTCCACTATCAACGATTTCCCAGCTTATACTATGTTGTCCGGTTGGAGTACAAAAGGTTTCAAGGGGGCCCTACATGCACTAACTCTACACCTTCATATAAATTTGGGGGTAAGATTTCCTATGTAGGTGCTCGAAAATGGCTGCCACTTGGTCATCCTTATCGCTATCAAGCTGATTTATTTGATGGCAAAAATGAATATGGTATTGCTCCTCATCGAGCAAGTGGAACAGTGATATTGAGACAACATGAAGAGGTCGAGTATGTTTATGGAAAGTCAAAGAAGAGAAGGAAACGAAAAGTAGACACTTCATTCAACGAATTACATGATGACGAGGGTGATGGTCATAATAAGAAGATTGTTCCTTGGTGCAAGAGAAGTATATTTTTTGATTTGGAATATTGGGAGCATCATCTTTTACGACATAATTTAGATGCGATGCACATTGAGAAAAATGTGTGCGATAATTTGTTAGGTACACTACTCGATACAGAGAAGAGTAGGGATGGTCTGGAAGCAAGAAAGGCTCTTAAATTGGCTAATATGAAGCCACACCTTTGGCTTCAACCTCATCCATATTGAGAATTTTCCATGCCTCCGGCTTCGTACACCATTTCAGTTGAAGAAAAGGAGAAATTTTTAAGAGTCCTACAAAAGCTTAGAATTCCTGATGGGTATGGTTCAAATTTGGGTAGGTGTGTCAACATGAAGCCACGAAAGCTTATTAATTTGAAAAGCCATGACAATCACATCCTCATGCAAGATATTCTTCCCGTTGCTTTAAGAGCTTCAGGTGCAACGAAAATTGTTGACGCACTTGAAGAGTTGTCAAGTTTCTTTAAGAAGATTTGCTCTCCTACTATTGCCATGCATGAATTAGATGACATTCAGTCAAAGGTTGTGTTGACTTTATGCAAGATGAAAATGGAGTTTTTACCAACATTTTTCACAATAATGGTTCATTTACTACTTCATTTGGTGGAAGAAGTGCGGTTAGGTGGACCGGTTCATTATAGATGGATGTATCCTATTGAGAGGTCAATATCTAAAACCTTTTCTTTTTCTAAAAAAACATATTGTCATGTCAGTAATTATAATTTCACTAAAGTTTTCATAGCATATAATTTAAAGGTACTTGGGGTTTTTGATATCACATGTAAGTAACAAAGCGCGACCAGAAGGGTCTATTGCGGAAGGATACCTTTTATGGGAGACAATCACTTTTTGTTCAAGGTACTTAGAAGGTATTGAGACCCTTTTTAATAGACCCAAGAGAAATGAAGATGATGTTCAACACACGAACAACTTCTTATATAATTCTGGTGTTCATAAAGTTAGGAAAAAATTAAGTGTTCGTCTTGATGGTAAGAGTTTAAGGCAAGCACATCGTTATGTGTTGCTTCATTCAGAAGAGATTAAACCCGTTCTTGAGTAAGTTGTGGCTTGTATAGTTTACATATAATTACATATATGATTATAAATACTTACATCATGATCAAACATCTTACACCTTTTCCTTTATTCATATGTTCTTAAAGGCATTTTATATGCCTAAAACGTGAAGAGAATGTACTTCAAGCAAGTGAAATGAATGAAAATATTGAAGCTGAATGGATATTCAATGACTTTCCAGAGTGGTTGCAAAATCAGGTTTTACACTTTATTATTATATTTTTTTTTATCTTCTTAAAAAAAAAACTAAGAAACGGACATTAAATAGTAATTGAGTATTGTTATTAATTATAGGTGCATAACTTAGATGATAGCATTGCAGAAGGAAAGTTGAGAAAAGCTTTGTCCATTGGTTTAAGTGAGCATGGTAAAAGGTTGAAAAGTGTGTATATCAATGGCTACAAATTTGGTACTGTTGATCGTGAGCGACATCGAAAGACACAAAATTCAGGAATTATGGTTGAAGCAGATGGTCATGAGTATTTCTGAAAACTTAAAGATATCTATGAATTGAATTATCATGGTTCTTACAAGGTGATATTATATCGTTGTGATTGGGTGGACATACATAGGGGTCTAAAGCAAAGCCCATCTGGAGGCGTTAGTGTCAGTTTCTCTAAGTTGATGCATACTGGTAGAAACTTGCATGACGATCCATTTATTTTCTCATCTCAAGCTCAGCAAGTTTTCTACGTTGAGGATGAGATACGAAAAGGGTGGTTGCATGTAGTTAAGACTAAGCCTAGGGACTTGTTTGAATAGTCAATATGATGCCACTACAACTATGCAACGCACTAAGTGTGTTGAATGTATGTAATTGCAAATATGTGTAAGTAATTTTACTGCAAAATTAGAGAAGATAGTTTTCTATTACTAAACTGATAAATGGTTACAAGATGCTTTATTTTTTTTAAGTTGAGGTTAACTTCTACTTAATTATTTACTTGTTTGTGTTTGTACATGTACGGAATATTACTTCAACCACTACATGTACTAACCACTACATGTACTAATTATTATCTTCTTCATTGAGCAGGAAGGTTATGGAAAGAACAATGACCTATCGTACCAAAAGAACAATGTCCGCTGCTCTTTCTATTGATGCATTAGAAACTTCTTCTAAAAAGCCCGCTATTTCCAATTCAAATCAATCACCCACACATGCTACTTACCCATTAGAACCTTCAAAAAGGCCTTTCACTTCCAGCTCAAACCATCCTCAAAATCCCGAATACTTTGAGGTTTTAAAGCCATCCTTAAAGCCCATCCTTCAAAAAGGAAGTATAGATAGTCCGCACATGGAGTCATTCTCTTCCAAACAACCAAAAAAGTGGGACCATTTGGACCACAGGTTGATGGTTTAAACATCCCTCCGTCAGTACCTCCATCAAAGTCATCTACTTCAACATCCATATGGAAGACTACCCCCGTGACTGCCACTACTAAACAAGCTGCCATCAAACCTCCTGTTCCAAATACCAAACCTCCTACTCCTATTGCTAAACCTCCTACTCCTATTGCTGCCACCAAACCTCAATATGCCACCAAACCTCCTTTTGCTAAATCTCCTACTCCTATTGCTGCCACCAAACCACAATCTTCCACCAGTAAACCTCCTTCATCCACTCACTTTGCCCCCACCAAAATACCTGCCACTACCCACCTTCAATATGCCATCACTAACCATCCTTCTTCCTCCACCCACCCTCAATCTACCACCAGCAAAACACCTTCGACCACCCACCTTCAATCTGCCATCACTAATCGTCCTCCTTCCACCCACCCTCAATTTGCCACCACCAAAACACCTGCCACCACCAACCATCCTTCTTCCTCCAACCACCCTCAATCCCCCACTACTAAACCTCCCTCTTTTTCCACCCACTCTCAATCTTCCACCACCAAAACACCTGCCACTACTTCTTCCTCCAACCAGAGTAAGTTTGCAACCCTAAAACCTCCTCCATCCACCCATCCTCAATCTGCCGCTACCAAGCAACCTACAACCAACAAGCATTCTTCTTCCTGCACTAACCCTGAATCTGCCACCCTTAAACCTGCAACTAAGGATTTCCCACGTGATAGCACTTATGAGGATATGCAGCAAACCATTCGGAATGCTCAAAATGTGGGTCAACAAACTAGTGATATTGTTGGGAAGTGTAGATCAAATAAGCCAAAGTCTATCAAATCGAGACTTTTTCATCATTAATGGTTGGCCAACGGATGTGGAATTTGATGCAAAGGAAGAGGTTCCAACAATTGGTATGAATTATATGCTTAATATACATTCATTTTATTTTCCTTTTTATTAGCAAATAAATCATTTAATTACTAGGACAACTGTGATCAGTAGGCTGCAGGTTCTGCAAGTTTTCTGTTTGGTTGTGGTTTGCGGTTGGCCCTCAGCCTGCTGGTTGGGGTTGCTTTTGGCCTGTGTGTGTTGCTTAGCTCTTTTGCAGGCTGTTTTGGCTGTGTGTTAAGTTAACAGTAGCTCATTTTTACATACTACTAAGCTTAGTAGCATATGCTACTTAATTTTAAGTTGGTGTCAACATTAATATCATTTCTTTTATGTTATTGTAGATGATAATGGTAAAGGTGAATTGGTGAGTGGAATAATATTACCAGTTGATGTTTTAAGTAGCAACGATCGTAGATATTTTGTGGAATTTAATGAGCTGCATCAACCAATTAGAAAAGGTGGAAACCTATTAGTTAAATTCCTTAGATACATAGCGAAGATGGGAGAGTATTGTCCAGTTGTAGCATTGACTTGGCATCATGTCGAAAAAGAATTAAAAGCTAAAATCGTTAAGAAGATGAGGGTATGTATATTATAACTGGCCAATTATATTTTTCATACTAATGCATGTTGAGAAAAATGCTAATTACTTCTTTTGGCAGGACCATTTTATAATTACTAATGAAGAAGTGTATGACAAATCAGCCTTGCAACGGGTGGACAAGTACTGGAGGCATTACAAACATGAACTGAAGAAGGCATATTATCAACCAGATAAGAAAACTCAACAACAACACTATGAATTCAAACCATGTGGTATTTCAACTAATGATTGGATAAAAGTAGTTAACCATTAGTTCTCACCAAAAGGAAAGGTTGATCTAGTTTGGTTTCATTATATGAAATGATTTTTTTTTTTTTTGGTAAACAAACAAGACAAAAACATTCACCAAACAAACACAACCTACATAGCAGACTACACAAACACCAAAAATTACATCAAAAACCAACCAACTTGATCTTCACCATCACAAGCAGAACCTCCACACACCAAAACACCCAACCTGCAAAACTGCAAAACTGTGCAGCAGTGTGCAACACAACAGCCCAGCAACCTGTGCAGACTGTAAAAACCAAGCCAACTCTGTAGCCTAACACACCACAACTGAACCCAATTCTGCACAAGCCAAACCAGCATAAAACAGCCTACCAAAAACTTTCAACCATAGTTAAACACAGTCCCCACACCTCATAAAAAACCAACCATATCAACTGCACCAAGAGAGCACCTACACACCTCTGCACTCAGTGTGCAGACTGCTTGCAATGACTTTTTTTTTTTTACGAATCTTGCTTATGGGGTTTTTGATTGTTGTTGTAGAAATTATCTGAAATTGGAAAAGAAGCATGCTCACTTCAATGTCAAACGCATATAATGGGTGCTAATAGTTATGCAAACCTCCGAGATGAGTATGTGAGTATATATTTAAATTGTTATATTTTTCAATGATTATTTGCGACTTGCTTAGCTTGTGTAATATATCCTATGACACTATGTAATAGGAAGCGGAGCATGGAAAACCAATGGGTTTAATTGAGGCATGGGAAAGAAGTCATGTCAGGAAAGATGGGAGCTTTGTTGAAGGCACAGTGATCGAAGATTTTCTGGTAAGCTACTCATGTTTATCCTTCAATTGTGGCATGTTAATATATTAGCAGAAGCTATTAAAAATATTTACTTTGCCATTGTTTATTTTTTCATCTAAAAATGATGTGCAGCATGATGCAAAGGCTAAAGTGGATGCATTGAAGCTGTGTGCCCCTTCTACATGTTACGAGGAAGATGTAGAGGATAAAGTATTTCATGCTGGTCTGAATGGAGGAAAAGTTCCTAATCGACCTCAGGGTTTTGGATTTTGGGTGAGAAAGACAGATGTTTATGGTGTTCATGGTTTACGTAGGAAAGAAGGTTACGGAAAAGGTAAAATGAGATTTGTTTAGCTGGATTTTAATTTGAATTTGTCTCCTTTCAATAAGAAAAAGGAAGAGCTCGAGAAGCGAAATGAAGAGCTTGCTACGAAGTACATCGAGAACAACAACTTACTCAAGACTGTGGTTACACAATTCTCTGATATCTTAGACGCAATGCGCAATGGAAAAGCTTCGACACAACTTATTAATGCTGCCCAATCAGCCTTGGTTATGGCTTCTGAACAGGTTTTTATCTTAACTTCTCAATGTCACCTCTAATCAGTACTATGAAAAAAAATAAACTTATCAGATCATAACTGATCAATTCAGAATCGATCAGATCAATCTAGCCTGCTGCTTTGATTCAACTTTAAGTATTTTTATGCAGTAATTATATCAGATCAGCCTTTTGTGCATTTATTTTATCATTTTTTGTGCATGTGTTCTCAGTAACATCTATATACTAAGTGTTTGTTTGTTTTTAATTAAGTCGATTATTTGCATGCTAAGTGTTTGATTATATGCTAGTTTAGTTGCAATCTCAAAATTAGTTATGAGTTATGATATGATGGTTTCCTTAGTTTAATTTGAGTGATTTATATACTTCATACGATAACATTATACTGTTATCTCTAATATATTATAACGATGCATTTATTATTAAGAGAACTAGAATGCAAAATCATATACAAAGTATATCAAATATGTTACATGTGAATATGTGATGGTATGGAGTTTAATGCAGCTGACTAAAACTTACTTATTGGCTTATTAAAGCAGATTAAATTAATTAAGGAATACGTGGATATTTATAAACATGATTCTGATGGGTTTATGTTGTAACAAGAGTGGTTCAATATGATCTTGCATTGTGCTTGTACTGGTGCTCGTTGAATGTTTGGCGGTCGAAAAGTGTTAAGAATGTGAATTAGTAATTTAAAAGGAAAAGGAAGGAGATCTTTGAAGTTCTGGTGATTTGTCTCAGGTTGATTGTGTTCAATGCGGCGGGCACTTAAATGCTAGCTAAGCTTAACTTAGGGTGTTAATTTGCTAATTTGGCTTACCCTCAATCTTTATGTACTTGCTTTTTGTCTAACCTGCTATGTGCTTGCTTTTGGTTTGGAGTATTAATTTTCTTTCACTTGCTGACTACTATAAGATAGATAAATTAAGTATACGGACGATTCGGAGGTGAGTGAGGAAATCACCAAATTAATATATTACTTACCTGATCACCTTGATTTGTGCCCCTGCCTCGCCTCTAATCAGTACCAAGAAAAAATAGAACTGATCAGATCAGATCAGAACTGATCAGATCAGTCTAGCCTGCTGCTTTGATTCAACTAGAAGTGTTTTTATGCAATTTGGTCTTAATATTAGTTGTTTCGATTGTATTTTGTGAAACTCTTCGTAATAATTATAACTTGTCGCTTGCTCCTTTTATTTTTGGATGATATAGAGTTTATATTTAAGTAATAATGTGCTGATAATATAATTCACTCACTCATTTTACAGTTCACTCGCTTCACTCAAAACTTTTATGATGTTATCAATTTTATTTTTCAGGTTAATACCTGTGGCAGTGATGGTTTAACAAGTGAAGAAGCAAATGTCATTTCCAAATGTTGAAGAAAAAGATTGCTACATTGAAGAAGTTTGCACTCTTTGATTCAAATGGTTTTTTCAGTTTTGGCTTTTGTTAATATTTATGCTTGTTTTGGAGCAGTATATATAGGTTAGCACTAATTGTCGCTGTTGGAAATAGATAGCTTGGCACTAATTGTTTTTTGGGGAAATAGGTTGGCATTACAAGTATTTTGGGGTGTGAAATAGGCGTTGGCACTAATGGTTTAAGTTGTAATCATTGATACAAACTATTTCTTATTTTGAAACATTTTGGGCCCAAATGCTAATTAATGTAAAACTTTTGGATCATATTATTATTAAATAATTCATATTTACTACATGTTGCGGCGCATGATGATGATCGATACATATGCATATATATATTGTAATATACATTGGATAACTGAGCAAAAAATTTTGCGCCAAAATATTATAATGCAAAATCTCGACGTATATTTGAGTTGAAACTTTGGCACATTATACCGCAAAACTGATTTTGCACATCAAAAAGCGTCTAGAATCTTAGGAAACATACCAAACCTTTGACACAAAAAAGTGTCAAGAATATTGTCCGACACTTAACAGTGTCCCCAATCTGGACTCAAAGTAGTGTCAACAATTCTCCACGCCCAAATTCTCGACGCTTTTTAGTAGTGTCGAGAAAAAAATTCTAGACGCGTTTTTGAGTCAAGATTTGGCCAAAATAGCGTCACAAAAACAAGGAATTTGTAGTAGTGAATGTCAAGGCATTTCAACGAAGTATCTTGATGAAGAGAAGAAAATTTCCAAGAAAATTATGAGAGTAATTTTCTAGGATCTTTGTAAATACATTGGAGTCTCAAATCTGGTTGGAACATCATATCTAGAGGTTAAAACGAATCTATCCCACAAATAAGTCTATGTAAATTCATGATATAATTTAGGTCATAATAATATTTTCCTTAACATTAGTAAGATAAAATATTAGGCTGATTTTGTTGAAGAATAAAACGACATCTAGGGTTTTTAGTAAGTCAAATAATATTGTTAAGAATCCTAGATTATAGGAATAAAATCATGGGATCATGGGGAAGAATAAACGGTAAAATAGTCAAGTAAAAAATCCTATTCTGTTGGTCTAATTACATGGGATGATGGAAGGAGTCATGGACTTATGGTCGATCAAAGAACGTGGTCTATGGCTGAAGTTTACAAGGCAGAATCACTCTATAAATACTCCAAGAAATTCAAAAGAAGAAGTTTAGAACATCAGAGAACACACTTAAATTCATACGAGTTTAAGTTTTATTTGATGTTCCAATCCAGTTTACAAGATCTTTCAATGTATTAGAGTCTCTATTGAGTTGTAATCTGTGAGAAACAGAGAAGTGTGAGAACGAGAGAAGAGTGGAGAAAAAGAGAATGAGAAACGAGAGATAAAGAGTGAGAATTGAGAATCAAGTTCCTACAGGTACTGACAAGTGAAATTAGAGAATTTAGGTTGTAAAAGTTATTACAGGCCTATAATAGAAGTAGAGTTTTCTTCCTTTGGGCCAAGGAAGTTTTTCTCGTAAAAATATCTCTCACACTCTTTAATTCGCTCAAAATAGTTTAAATTCCGCATACAAGTTCCACACAACAATTCACCACCCCTCTTGTAGTGTTCTAGTAGAAACAACAGTTGGTATCAGAGTAGGAACTCAGGAAAATCAAGCAACCTTGAAGAGGGATCCTGAAGATGAACACTCACGAGAAATTGGAGGAAGGTTACTCAACTCAAAGACCACCTATGTTTGACGGAAAATTCTACACGTACTGGAAGAATCGAATGGAAATCTTCATCAAGGCTGAAAATTACCAAGTTTGGCGTGTAATTGAAGTAGGCGACTATGAGGTAACAAAAACTAACTCTAACAATGAAGTAGTTCCTAAATTGATTTCTGAATACGAAAAAGAAGATTTTGAATAAATGGAAATCAATGATCGTGCTATCAAATTGCTACATTGTGGTATTGGACCACATGAACACAACCGTGTCATGGGGTGCAAAACCGCTAAACAAATATGGGATTTAGTACAATTAACTCATGAAGGAACTAGTGAAGTAAAATGAAATAAAATTGATTTGTTGATGTCTAAATATAAACGTTTTGAAATGTTACCTAGAGAGTCAGTACAAGATATGCTTACACGTTTTACTAACATCACTAATGAGCTTTATTCTCTTGGAAAAGATATACCTATTGATGGACAGGTTAGGAAAGTGCTGAGGAGTCTACCACAAGATGAAAGATGGAGAGCCAAGTTTACTGCACTCATGGAAACAAAGGATTTCACGAAGTTCAATATTGAACAACTTGCGGGTTCCTTGCTGACCCATGAATTGCATCTTGGAGGAACTGGTGAGAGTTCCAGAAGCAAAGGGCTGGCCTTAAAAGCTAAAAGTGACGAATCAGAAGTAGATGATGATGAGGCAGCGTTGCTGGTCAAAAGATTCAAAAGGGCTCTTAACAAGAATCGAAGTTCCTATAGGAACACGAGCAGAAAATTCACTACCAACAAAAGGGAATTCGTGTGCCATACGTGTGGTTCCTTAGAACACTTCACCAAAGACTGTCCCCTACGGGATACTAAAAAGGGGAAGTCCAAGGGCAAGGAGTATCTCAAGGAGAAGAAGGAACAAGTCAAACAAAAATTCTACAAACCTTCTTATTCCAAGAATGATGTAAGGAAAGCAATGGTAACAGCTTGGGGAGATCCTAAAAGTGAAGAAGATGAAGAGGAACAACTTGACAAAGAAGTTGGCAACATATGCTTGATGGCCAGAATTGATAGGAACGAGGTCCACGAGGAACTTGCTCACGAGGTATATCCAAACTCTGATCTTCTTGATGCTTTCTCTAAACATGAATTAATAGATCTAGTACTGAAATTTCACAGAAACTGGACTAATGTATTACGAGTAAAAAAGGAAGGTGAAAAGGCTATTAAAACTCGTAAGGAACACAATGATTGGCTAAGGTTAAATAAAACTGAAACTGAGAAAAGATTTTTCGACTTATTAGATGAAAATACGAATTTAAAGGTAAAAGTTAAAAAACTTCAAAAGGAACTTAGTCAAGTCACTATAGAACTAAATTGCTACAAGTTAACAAAGCTAAATGAGAGTTCCACTGAAGGAACACTAAATGATTCAGTCATCAAGGAACTTATGAAGGAACTTGATAATGTTAAAATGGAACTCACTAATTTAAGAAATAAAAATGATGGTCAACATAAAGTTCCAACATGGATTCTGCACGCCCAAACAAAAGGGACTGAAGGTCTTGGTTTTAATTATAAAAAGAAACTGGGAAAGCAGAATAAATATGTGGAACTTCTAAGTAGCAAAGTGTGTACGTTCTATGGGAACACGGGTCATCTAAAAGGCCAGTGTTCTAAACGGAACTCCAGTTTAGATGTAAATGTTGCACATGTAAAACAGACTTGGATTGAAAATTTAAATGATGATGTGTCTACAAAGGAACCCAAGGAAACCTGGGTTCCTACACCTAACATCTAATCTGTATTGCAGGTGCTAGTAAGGGGGAACAACACGTGGTACCTCGACAACGGTTGTTCCAAGCACATGACGGGTGACAAATCTAAATTTCTCTCACTAGAAGCCTACTCAGGGGGAACTGTGACGTTTGGTGGTAATCATAAAGGTAACATAGTTGTCTTAGGTAAGGTTGGTAAGTCAAGTTCCCATGCAATAGATAATGTTTTTCTTGTTGATGGTCTTAAACGTAACTTACTTAGCATCTCCCAATTCTGTGATAAAGGGAATTCTGTTTGTTTTACTAATGAGCATTATCAAATCATCAACATTCACACTAATCAAGTTGTACTTGAGGAAAAAAGCAAGGGAACACTTATATCGTTGATTTACATGAAGTTCCTAAGAGTACATTCTCTTGTTTAAGTGTGATTGAGGATGATCCCCTACTTTGACATAAACGTGTTGGACATGCTAGTCTCCACTTATTTGATAAACTTAGATCTAAGGAACTTGTTGTTGGATTATCTAATATTAACTTCCTATGTGATAAAATATGTGGTGCATGTGCTAGAGGCAAACATGTTAGAAGTTCTTTCAAAAGCAAAAAGTTCGTGAGTTCCACAAAACCATTGGAACTTATCCATATGGATTTGTGTGGGCCCATGAGAGTCCAAAGTAGGAGTGGTAAGCTATATGTCTTGGTTATTATTGATGATTAATCTAGATATACAGGCACTATGTTTCTTCATAACAAAGATTTAACATTTGATGAATTTACTTGCTTTGCTAAGAAGGTTAAAAAATCTAGTGGTTATCAACTTATACATTTAAGATTTGACCATGGAAAGGAATTTGAATATTACAAGTTTGATGAGTTTTGCAGGAAACATGGTATGGATCACAATTTTTCAGCTCCAAGAACACCACAACAAAATGGTACTGTGGAGAGGAAAAATAGAACCTTAGAGGACATGGCAAGAACGATGCTCATAGCAAGCGGACTCCCAAGGAACTTCTGGGCTAAAGCAGTGAATACAGCTTCTTATATTATAAATAGAGTCATCCAACAAGGAACAAGCAAGAGTTCTTGAAGATCAGTTCCACATTGAAAGGCAGAATGAAGCAGTTCCTGAAGGAACAGTTGAATGGAGTTCCATACAACGAGGAACATGACGAAACCACCACTGATCCAGAAGCAGTTCCTGGAGAAACTGGAGAGACAACAGTTCCTATCAGAGACTTCCAGCCTAAACCTTGGAAACACCAAAAATCTCATCCAATTGATCTAATTATTAGTGATATTACGAAAGAAACTCAAACCAGATCTCAAGTAACGAACTTTTGTGCCTTTAATGCATTCTTGTCCATCATGGAGCCTCAAAATCATGTAGAAGCACTCGAGGATGTTGATTGGATCCAAGCAATGCAAGATGAGCTGAATCAATTTGAAAGGAACAAGGTTTGGCACCTTGTACCTCAACCGGAACACCAGAAAGTAATTGGACTAAAATGGGTGTTCAGGAACAAGCTAGATGAGAACGGCACAATCATCAGGAATAAGACAAGATTAGTAGTTAAAGGTTATAATGAACAAGGTTAGAAGTTATTACAATTTTAATTGCTGTTGCTTCTTTTATGGGTTTTAAACTGTGTCAAATGGGTGTTAATTGTGCTTTCTTAAATGGTTTTCTTAATGAAGATGTTTTTGTGGAACAACCTCCTGGTTTTGAAAATCCTAAATTTCCAAACCATGTCAATAAGCTTGACAAGGCTCTTTATGGGTTGAAACAAGCTCCTAGAGCATGGTATGAGAGGTTGTCAAAGTTTCTTTTGGAAAATGGTCTTAAAATAGGAAAAGTTGATAAAACTTTGTTTATAAAATCCAAAGGAACTTATTTTCTCATTGTTCAAGTTTATGTTGATGATATAATATTTGGTGCTACTAACTAATCTTATGAGCAGGGAATTTGAAATGAGCTTAATGGGTGAGTTAAATTTCTGTCTTGGCTTGCAAATCAAGCAAACTGAGAAAGGAACTTACATTCACCAACAAAAGTGCATTAAGGAACTCCTCAAGAAATATGGCATGGATACATCAAAACCGAACCATACTCCTATGGGAACTAACTCCAGATTGGATGAGGATCCCAGTGGAACAAATGCGGATCAAAAGCTATATAGAGGCATGGTAGGTTCCTTATTGTACCTAACTGCTAGTAGACCAGATATTGCTTACGGTGTTGGTGTTTGTGCTAGGTTTCAAGCAAATCCAAACGAATCACACTTAATAGCTGTCAAGAGGATATTGAGATATTTGAAAGGAACTGATGATCTATCCTTATACTATCCTCACTATGACACATTTGAGTTAACAGGATTTGCAGATGCGGACTATGCAGGTGACTTGGTAAATAGAAAAAGCACATCAAGTATGATTCAGTTCCTTAGAACATGTTTAGTTTCTTGGAGTTCCAAGAAGCAAAACACTGTTGCTTTATCTACTGCTGAAGCAAAATATGTAGCTGCTGCTGCATGTTGTTCCCAAGTGCTTTGGATAAAACAACAACTAAGGGACTTTGGTATTATCTATAAGTGCATTCCTATTTATTGTGATAACACTGGTGCTATATGTACTTCTAAAGATTCAGTTCACCACTCACGTGTCAAACACATTCATATTCGTCGTCATTTTCTCAAGGACAATGTAGAAAAAGGTTTGATAAAACTTTAATTTTGTCAAGCTGAAAATCAAATTGCAGACATCTTAACAAAGCCATTGAATAGGGAAAGATATGACAAGATGAGGATGGAACTCAGATTGATAAAATTGCAATAAAAGCCATGAAGTTCCTCCAAGTATGTCATTACTTGTAACGAAGTTCCTATATGCATTTTTCTCACAAATCTTGTGCAAAAGCATGTTCCCGCAGGAACTTTGATATAACTCGCAAATGTCTATCAATATTATCCTTAGTGTCATGATTGCTTGTCTAAGATGATATGCAATATGTTCCCTCGTTTCACGTAATATGTATAATTTTTTTAATTTTTATTTTTCCATAAATTATGAGAGTAATTTTTTAGGATCTTTGTAAATACATTGGAGACTCAAATCTTGTTGGAAAATCATATCTAGAGGTTAAAACAAATCTATCCCACAAATAAGTCTAGGTTAATTAATGATATAATTTAGGTCATAATAATATTTTCCTTAACATTAGGAAGATAAAATATTTGGCTTATTTTGTTGAAGAATAAAACGACATCTAGGGTTTTTAATAAGTCAAATAATATTGTTAATAATCCTAGATTATAGGAATAAAATCATGGAATCATGGGGAAGAATAAACGGTAAAATAGTCAAGTAAAAAAATCCTATTCTCTTGGTCTAATTACGTGGGATGATGGAAGCAGTCATGGAGTTATGGGCGATCAAAGAACGTGGTCTATGACTGAAGTTTACAAGGCAGAATCACTCTATAAATACTCCAAGAAATTCAGAAGAAGTGTAGAACATCAGACAACACACTTGAGCATTTATACGAGTCTAAGTTTTAATTGATGTTCCAGTCCAGTTTACAAGATCTTTCAAGGTATTAGAGTCTATATTGAGTTGTAATCTGTGAGAAAAAGAGAAGTCTGAGAACGAGAGGAGAGTGGAGAAAAAGAGAAAGAGAAACGAGAGATAAAGAGTGAGAATTGAGAATCAAGTTCCTACAGGAACTAACGAGTGAAATTAGAGAATTTAGGTTGTAAAAGTTATTTCAGGCCTATAATAGAAGTGGAGTTTTCTTCCTTTGGGCCAAGGAAGTTTTTCTCGTAGAAATATCTCTCGCACTCTTTAATTCGCTCAAAGTAGTTTAAATTCCACATACAAGTTCCATACAGCAATTCACCCCCCTCTTGCAGTATTCTAGTAGAAACAACAGTATATATTTGTTCTACCATCAAACTGTACAAATCTATCATATTGCCACGGCCTTCAAAGCAATATATGGCACGCATCCATAGGACATACATCACAAAGCACTTGATCATCGAAATTTCCAATCTTATAACTAACCAGAGCTTGTTTATTCACCTTGACATCACTTGTGTTACTGAGCCAATGTAACTTGTAACGTTGAGGATGTTTAGTGGTAGGAATCTCCAGTTTGTTGATCAACACAGTAGAGACCACATTAGTGCAACTACCTGAATCAATTATTAGATCACACAATCTTCCTAGAACATTGCACCTAGTGATGAAAATCGTATCCCTCTGGTTCTCTGCAGGTGGCGCAACTTTGGATTGCAAAACACTTCGGAGAACTAAACTCTGGCCATTCACCTCAGGAGTAATCTCTTCAATCTCCTCTTCCTGTGTAACATAATTAATGCCATCTTCTTGTTTTTGACGTTCATTCTCCTCTTCTTTAAAGTTTTCGTCATTTGCCTAATATCGAGTAGTATGAACTCTTGAATGGGGACAATCCTTCTGGATATGTCCTTGACCTTTGCACTTGAAGCATGTACGTTGATCAGGGTTTGGAGGCTTAGTAGCAGAGCCTTTATCCTTGATGTACAGAGGAGGTTTTGAAGTGGAATCGAAATTTTGTTTATAAGGAACAACGACACCTTCCTTCTTCATAAAGGGTTTCGAAAAAGTAACTGTTTTTTTCGAAAATTGCTTCTCAACCCTATATGCAACCTTGGAAACTTCATCAAAAGTCCAGTAAGGTTACTATTCCACCTTTTCTCTTATTCTTTCATCTAGGCCAGCAACATAACGAGCAAATTGATGATCCTTCTTTTCTTCTAGATCGCAGATGGTGATCAAATTGAGGAATTCAGATGTATATTCTTCAACTGATTTTCGATCTTGCTTTAAAGCATGCATCTTTATAAAGTTGCCTTGCTCATAATCCTGGGGAATAAAACATCTCCTCATCTCCTTCTTTAGTTTCGTCCAAGTGGATACTTTAGACTTCCCATCCTTCTTTCTTTTCCTTTGCATACCTTCAAGCCATAAACTAGCTAAGCTAGTCACCTTTACTTGAAAATTCGTTCAATCCTTCTTAGCCAATCCAGGAACTTTTCATGATCCAAACTTCCACTGAATTCAGGAATATCTAGTTTAAGATTGCGATCATCATCCTTAGGCCTATCCTTCTTTTTGCGCCTACTCATAGGTTCTTCTTTACTAGAACTTGATGAGTATTGCTTTCTTGGTTTACGTGCACTTCTTGAGCTTGCTTGCTCATCAACAGGACTAGAATCCGACTCCCCTTTACTTCCACCCTTGGATTTTCTAGGTGACTTCAATTTTTCGTCAAAATCCTTCACGGTGGCCTCAAACATAGTCTTCAACTTCTCTATGTCTTTGCGCAATTCTTCGCTAGTAATCTTAGGAGTATTTACTTCATCAGCTGACATGATTGTCCCTGTTTCAACAATGAGATTTATGCCAATAGCCTTGAGGATTAATGTCCTCTCAACGAGAGCACCAAAAGTTGATGTGAATATTGAAGAAAAAATCGCCACTCACAATGATAGAAAACTAGTTGAGTTTTCTCTAAAGCCAAGCACCAAGAAAAACGATCTAGGTCGAATAATTTTGTGAATTGATTAAAGCTATGCACCCTCAATTCATAAAATTATCCTCACAAGAGTCTAAAGCCTAAGCACCAACTCTCAAAGTGTTCGAAATTTCCTCACACACAAAAATTTCCCACCGCTTCGGTTTTTTTGTGTTTGTTTTGTAGAAAACAATTAAAACTTAAACTATATTGTTTATTGAATTCACTAATCTGAATTCTTACATACTAATGTTGAGATTATTTATAGGCATAATCATCAACAAAATCCTATCAAAACTAAGCTATAAACACACGCACAACATAGCTAAAATCGTCCTAATCTAGTGACTCATCCATGACTCACAAGATAAGAAGGCCACATCATCACTGCATGTCATGCAACTTGCTGAAAAATCCTAACAAACTATATCTAAACAAAAATATCCTAACAAACTTACTCATACCTTGCTAATGAAGATAATCAACAAATTACAACCAGAATTACACAAAAATATGATCTACCCAAATCCATGGAAATCGTCCAAATTAACGCCACATGCAATTCTTAAAGATTTGTGCAATTTTTGTGCTTTTCTTCAAATCTTCAAGAAATCTTTTAAGATTCAATCTTTTAATCAAGAAACCTTCAAGAAGTCATTATCCATGTGTATAAGGGTGTAAATGAAGATTAAGACACTTTATGAATTAAAAGACTCAGTGCCTAAAAATGAGAAAACCCTCTCAAGTGAAGTGGGAAAAACTCATAGGCAAAACCGTCTTGTTCCCCTAATTCCGCCGTTCTTTCCTTTTCTTCAATGATCAAGTATATTCGTGTGTCACCATACACACCCATGATGATGTCTCTGAAGATCCCAAAAGCCTTGAATCTCCATAAGCCATTATTTCCCCCATACTTGCATCATTCTTAGAAGCTATTATCAAACCTTCGAAGTTATCACTTTGTTTCGTATCAATGTGCGAGTCGTTAATTGTTAACCATGGCCACTTTGAAAATCCTAATCGCTTGCCACGGGTCTAATAAGCCTCCATGCACTTTGAGGATGTCCGAGGCTGTAACCACTCGACTTTAATGCAATGACATTAGCGGAAATAAAGTCAAGCTGAATGGTTACCAAAACATTAGCAAGTTAATATTCAAAGTCAAACCATAAGAAAGTGCTATAAGTTCCAAAATAGTCCTTTCCTAACTCAAAAATTAAATTAGGAAATCTAAACATTTATATAACTAGTAGCGAACAATTACATGTTAGAATCCACAATAACTGAAAATGCGAATATCGGAAAGGGTCCACTCTAAACAAATTGCCTAATAAAAGGTGCAAGGGAATTGAAAGGTATCCTAAATCCTCACACGCACATCCCTACTGCTTCAAAATAATCAGTCTGCTCACCTGCAATATATATTAATATTTCCACAATCATTGGGTAGCAACTAACGGTTTCCTACTAAAAGTAGGATTCAATATAACTACAACCCAAATCAGGTCAACCAAGAGGATATATCGTAACAAACATGTATTCACAATCATCATAATTTAGATAAATCCATAATATGTTTAACAATCAAATATACCATACTTAAATGCCCAATAACTTAATGCTATTGATAAGCCAAGAATAAAAATAATTATATGGTTTGAAATGTTTAAGATAGTAATTCATTCAGTAGGCATGGGATACATTACAACTGTAAGCTAGTACGGTTTCTGCTAGTAGTGAAATCGACACATCACTACTTCCCTAGTACTGTCCAGTGGAATCCATACATCACTAGTAACTCTCCCTCGATACAGAGAGTTATGTTTAACACTAGCCAGACTCCTAGACGTGAAATCGATACATCACACCTAGTACGACAACAATACCCTCAATTAGCCTACCTAATAACAGTAGGTAGGAGCTACTATAGCTAATGCACTTGTAATTCTTGAGCACAAATACATAACCAATAGAGAATAAAATTATCGGCTAATCAACACTTGTAGAAATAATAAATAATTCCATAATATGCAAATTATATTCTTTAAACTAATACATCTCGAAGAGAATGTCTAAACAAGATAATCTAAGAAAACAAAATAAAACAATACAAACATAAAGGCCACTAAGTCAAAACATATTTCATACAAATATATATAGCAATGATATACAAAAATTCACATAACTAAATTAATTAGTTGTTTTTAACACTAACTTCTCAACGTTTAAGATAATACAAACTAGGTTTAAATTATTTCAAATCATTAATTAAAGTTCAAGAAAATCATGAAAATCAACAAAAGCAGTAGCATCAATCCAATTATTGTTTCCCACATATAAACTCATAGAAACCATATTAAAACTGAATTATTAGCGAAAAATTGCATTATAGGATTAGATTACAATTTCAAACATATAAACTCAATTTAACATGAATTAATTCATGAAACTAGAAATATATAAGCATAAAACAGTATATATACGTCAGCCAAGAGCACATGATAAGTTTTGAACTACAAAATACGATTTATCACCAATTGTCACAAGTTGTTAAATCTGTCAGTGTTTCTGTATCAACTTTACAGGGCTATATAGAACTTATTATGAAGATATAGGTCACGAAATTTTTACTTTAAGATGTTAAGAAACAAATACAAAAATAATCTCTCAAAAATACACAATATAATGGTCACAATACCCAAAACAAAACTGATACTCAGATTTCAGCGAAATCTGACCACTATGTAAGGAAAAATACGAAATAAATACGAAATTATTTTTAAAAATTCTATAAATTTCGAGATCCTAGGTATACATTTAAAAAACGGAATTCATGAAACAAAGTACAAGGAAAAAAAATTAAAGTAGGGAAAAACATATTAAACTTTCAAACCAGAAACTGCAGTTTTTGACAGCATACCCTAATTTCATTATTTTTTGCAATTATGCACGAAAATATTCAACTAAAAACCAAAATTTCGACATGAATAATTTTAACATCATAAAGTAGGTTAAAGCACTAAAATTTCAGTAATTACATACTCATCAATTCTAAATAAAACATGCTAAAACTGATACATAATAGTAATGCACGAAAACAGTTGTAACACATAAATCACGAAAAACCTAGAATCAAACATGAATTTAAACTACCTAATCATGAATTCAATTACGATGAATTATAAATTTAATAGGGTTCTATTAGTTACCTTGATCACTAGTCAAATATTAAAGAAAACACCAAGAAATAGTCCTTTGAACCAAAGCTCCAAAAAACTTTACTTGTAATTTTGTATTTTTTTTTCACTAGTATTCAAGTAGCGGAATTTGTTTTATTTTCTTTGGTTTTGCCCTTTGAACTCACGGCCAACACAAAAAGAAAAGTTAGGTTATTTTTTTTCCCGTTTTTTTTTTTTTTTTTTTTTTCGTATTGTAAACCAAAAGCTAGTTATGTTAAATGTCTTAGCCCGGTTACTTGAAATTGGGCCTTATTAAAAAAATTTTTAGATTTTAAATTTATTTTTCGAGGAAAAATATTTCTGGCTTGAAAATTTAGGCCATTACAAGGCACATGGGCAAATGTATGACAAAGTGATGTGCAATAAGCATTCTATATGAGCAAGAACCGTGCAACAAGTGTTGCCCCATAATCATGATCTCCCTAGTGGTAACGATGTAGGCCTCATGGCGGCCAAAGATAGTCCATCCCATAAGCTGATGTACTATACGAGCGGAAGGTTGATGCATTAAATTAGCGGAGTTATGTAGCCAACTCTCTCTAATATGACCTGTCAACCTATTCCATAATTTAACATCATTAAAATCTTTTCGAGCTCTCTTTTTAACCATGCTAGATAAGTCAAATATTAATAAATCCTAAATCCACTAAAGTCTTATAACGTTCTTCTCCGAATAATCGAAAGGACACACCCCTAACGGGCCTATGCAGGTTCGTTGATTAACCCTAATACTAGTCATGAACTCATATGTCATATCGACATAGGTTGGCACATCCATAGTGAAACACTTCTTCATACTCATATTTGTAAGGCAATCCATAGTTTCTTCTACTTATTCTAAAGCATGTAACAAAACATGATCCTGAAAACGAGTGGGAAGAATGGGGCGTTGTTTAAGTTTAATAAATTTATCACGTTGTTCATAAGATGTGAAACTTACCATGGGGAACTCCGGGTCCCTTGGAATCGTGTCTTGACGAGGTTGTGCTTGCCTCCACCTTGAAGCTCTACTTCATTCTCCCCTTTGATGATAATTTTGGTAAATTTTGAAGAAAGTTAATATAGACACCTATTTTTGGTCCTACCTAAAGTCCGATGATTAAAGTTTACTACGTCGCTGCAGGTCCAATGTCTAAAATTGAATGCTTGAAAACAATGCTTAATTTTATGACGAGAGTCAGTCATTCACCTATTTGGACCCTACCCCACAATCTATACGGGGTCCCGCTGCCTGGTTAGCCAACGGGAGTCTCGCTGCCCCGTCAGCGAGTGGGGGTCCAGGGTTGAAATGCCCTGGTTAGGGGGTCTATGGGGTAACCCCCCCCCCCCCCCCCACCCCCCCCCCCACCCCCACCACCCCCCACCACCCCCCCCCCCCCCCCCACCCCCCCCCCCCCCCCCCCCACCCCCCCCCCCCCCCCCCCCGTCCAAATTTTTGGAAACTAAAAGCCATTGCCGGGAATAACCGATGATAAGTTACGATGGTTGAAATACGATTAAATTAATTTCTTACTTTTCATTTTAATTTCTTATATTTCATTTTAATCAATTTTAATTTATTTTATTTTACTTTAATTTTATAGTTACAAAATAATTTTGTATCAATTTCATTTTCGAAAACATAGAAAATAATTTAAGCGTATGAATGTGACTAGATTAGACGAACTTTCTAGAAAGGCTTGTTCGCAATATGGTAACTTTAGGTTATGGAAGTAAATAAGTTGGGTTATGGAAGTGAATTTCTTGATATTTCATAATATTTCAGAATATGAAAATGAATATTAGAAGTATGGAAGTTCTGAAAATTCATAGTGTGAAAATACATAATACGAGCTTCGAGCGACCTAGCACCTAAGTAGCAACCAGGCGCTGGCTGGGTGCCCTGACGCTCACCCTTGGGCGTCTTGGCCCTCGACTATCGTCTTGGTGCTCGAGGTCTTCTCCTGCTCCCCTATAAATATCCAACCTCTTTCTGACACACTTTAACATTCGACATTCTTCATTAAAAGAGTTAGTCTACCATTATTCACATCGACAACTCTGCAGTGTTAAAAAATGGTCTTCCTAATACAATGGGGATGTGGGCATCCTTATCCATATCGAGCACAATAAAGTCTACGGGAATAAAATATTTCCCAACTCTTACCGGACATCCTCCAAAACACATTTTGGGTATTTCATAGTTCTATCATCCATCTGCAAAGTAACGTTAGTAAATTTTAAAGAACCTATATCCAACTTCTTGCAAATAGAAAATGGAATTACACTAACACTAGCCCCTAAATCACCTAATGCTTTATCAATAAATAGTGGGCCAATTCTTCAAGCAATAGAAAAACTTCCTGGCACTACTACGTTAAAGAGCAAATGCAACACAATAATGCAACGGTTTAAGATAATGCAACACTTATAGCAACGGTTGGGGTCTAATGCAATAAGCTAATGTGACGGCGTGGCTCTAAAGCAACGGGTTATAGCAACGTTTTTGGTAACCGTTGCATTAGCCTAATAAGTGCAACTGTTTTAAAAAAAAAAACCGTTATAGTAGGTGTAGATAGTCGTTGCCTTTGGTGTAGCTACCTAGGTTTTAATTAAATGGGCGCGTTGTTTCTCTCTCTCCCAACATTTCACTTCCACTCTCGTCTTTCCTTTAGGTAGTTTGTTCTTCACTAAAAACTTCTACTATAAGGCACTCAAAATCCACTAAAAATCACTCAAATCTCCACTGAAAATAACTCAGATTTCCACTGAATTTCAGTTACACTACAATTCATTCCTTCGAATTCACCTTTTGTTTCTCTGCAACTCACTAAAAAATTCGATTAGATTCCCCAAATTGAATGACGGTGTACTGAATTGTTCACTTGCATGCAGCCTATATTCGACTTAATTCCTGGGTGTCAATTCAATTCTTGTCAAGAAACTCAATTCTATGATCGAATAATTATTAATTTCATTATAAAGAGTGATCATCAATTATGACTATATATGTTTGATTGAATATTGATAAGTATAAAAATAGGTTAAAGGGAGGGAGCATGCATGAAAGATTTGCTTTATATGGTTGTCTATTGGTTACATACATATAGAGCCCATATGTTGAATCCTTTTGTGCTTTTGGTATGATCATAAGTATATATAACTATGTTAGCTAATGTTTCTTGAGTAATTTGGTCGAATGTACTTGTTGTATTGAATTATTTCAAGTTATTTGGGATTGATTTAAGTTTTGTGTTTTTTTTCATAATTCAGATTAAGATAAATTAATGAAATAACAATTTCTGATTTCTTTGAAACTCATGGTTTTGTTGGTGATAATTGATGATTATTGAGGTTTTGTTGGGGAAAATTTATGGGTTTGTTTATGACATTCATAATTTTTTTTGGTTTTGTTTTTGAAATAGTGATATTTGCTGTCAACATATGTTGAGCAAATAAAAGTGAGTTTCATGTGTTTCCAATGTTTAGGTTTTGAACTGTGAATATCAATTCTTCGGCAGGGTGACTCTAGCTCAGTATTGATGTAACTTATAAATGACTTCAAGACATTCTTTCTATCCAATCATTTACATGAATGCGAAGGGACCAAGTAATAAGGCAAAGCAGATGACGAAAAACATAATAGTTCATGCCATACAAAGTCCATACTAAGTATAGTCAAAACCCCAAATAGAATATACATTTTGCTGAAGGTAAAGGCAGAAATTAATATGCAGCTTTGCAGCACACTAGCACAGTAGTGACTATCTAAATAAAATCTTCTTCATGAATTACAACATAATGGAAACAACAATCACAGCAAACAGACCATAATTTTATCACGCATTATGTTAGGAAGCCCAAATATCAAAGTCACAATTCAGGACTTTCTAATTCTAGTGTGCTATCTTCCCATTTTCAAATACTGCATAATGTTTTTTTCTTCTCTTCGTTGCTTTGCTTACCTTATCTGAATTCTAGTATTAAAGGTGCAATTTTCATGACTTAGTGAGTTACATATCTGAATTTATGAGATAATGCAAATTTTGAATATTAAGGTGTAAACGATGAACTAATGAAGCATATATCTCAACTTATACTTAAGTTATGATCTTGCATAAATGGATGTTGTTCATTATGCCAATACTCACTCCCTTACTCAAGTTACATATTCATATTTAGGGATGTGAAATCAGTTCCATTTGCAGAATAAGTTCAATCATATAGACCTTCCCAAAGAGGAGGACCCTCTTTGACTATATGTGGTTATTTATTTGCTCTCATGAGTGTGTTTGCATGCTACTAATCCTTCTAGCTTAACTTTGGTAGAAACCTTTTAGAGGCCATGGGTAATTGAGATGTTTGGATGTCAATCTTTAACTACTTAAAGGCAACTCAATTATTTCAAACAACAGTGTTTATTAAGAAATGCTGACCTTCCTTTATAATTATTTATAGGCAAATACTTTCCTGGTGATACGAAGTGTGTCCCCTTCTAGTGGAATCAAGACTTTGATTGTTTTTATATGTGAAGCAAATTGTTTGTAAATTCTTCGGATAATACACATAATTGGATTATTTCTCCATTAAAGGTTACATCATGCAAATTAGATGAACCACTTGCTAAGAAGAATGTTTTTTCAGAAGATGATTTTGAAAGCCTCTTAGGTTGTGGTATCAGAAGTGAACTCTCTTGTGCAAATTGGAGGGGACATGGTTGCTTTTAGATTTGACATTTCGTGAGAGAAGCATACAAACGTAAGAGTTTTTCAAAAGCCATCCTTAAGAAAGTAGATGCTAGTTTCAAGGGATTCTTTCATGCTAAACACTTAAGGTCAATGCTTTAAGTTAAAACAAAGACTTGGGAAGTCTTTCATCATAAACACTAGGTTAGTTCTTCTTAAATCAAACAGCCCTAGCATATACATATGCTCGAAATTCTAAATAATCTGCGAAGAATGAAATGGAAAAAGTAACTTACAGTATCAAGAGCCACTTCCTTCACAGTAGTGACTATTTGAACGAAATCTTCTTCATGAATTACAATATCANATAATGCAAATTTTGAATATTAAGGTGTAAACGATGAACTAATGAAGCATATATCTCAACTTATACTTAAGTTATGATCTTGCATAAATGGATGTTGTTCATTATGCCAATACTCACTCCCTTACTCAAGTTACATATTCATATTTAGGGATGTGAAATCAGTTCCATTTGCAGAATAAGTTCAATCATATAGACCTTCCCAAAGAGGAGGACCCTCTTTGACTATATGTGGTTATTTATTTGCTCTCATGAGTGTGTTTGCATGCTACTAATCCTTCTAGCTTAACTTTGGTAGAAACCTTTTAGAGGCCATGGGTAATTGAGATGTTTGGATGTCAATCTTTAACTACTTAAAGGCAACTCAATTATTTCAAACAACAGTGTTTATTAAGAAATGCTGACCTTCCTTTATAATTATTTATAGGCAAATACTTTCCTGGTGATACGAAGTGTGTCCCCTTCTAGTGGAATCAAGACTTTGATTGTTTTTATATGTGAAGCAAATTGTTTGTAAATTCTTCGGATAATACACATAATTGGATTATTTCTCCATTAAAGGTTACATCATGCAAATTAGATGAACCACTTGCTAAGAAGAATGTTTTTTCAGAAGATGATTTTGAAAGCCTCTTAGGTTGTGGTATCAGAAGTGAACTCTCTTGTGCAAATTGGAGGGGACATGGTTGCTTTTAGATTTGACATTTCGTGAGAGAAGCATACAAACGTAAGAGTTTTTCAAAAGCCATCCTTAAGAAAGTAGATGCTAGTTTCAAGGGATTCTTTCATGCTAAACACTTAAGGTCAATGCTTTAAGTTAAAACAAAGACTTGGGAAGTCTTTCATCATAAACACTAGGTTAGTTCTTCTTAAATCAAACAGCCCTAGCATATACATATGCTCGAAATTCTAAATAATCTGCGAAGAATGAAATGGAAAAAGTAACTTACAGTATCAAGAGCCACTTCCTTCACAGTAGTGACTATTTGAACGAAATCTTCTTCATGAATTACAATATCAAGATCTGATTACACCTGATCAGGCCTGAACAGATTACATCAGACCAGCCTTTCCTCTGTTCTGAAGATCAGATTACTCCTGATAAGATCAAACCAAGACTGCATGAACCAATCTAAATTTTGTTTCTATTTTTTTTCTGTATTTTGCTCCTGTTTTTCTGATTTTTTTCTGTTTTTGTTTTTTGATTTTTTTTTTGTATATGTTTTCTGATGTGTTATGTTGTTTAGTTTCTTTTTCCATTTCTGTTTTTCTGATGTGTTATGTTCTTCTATTTTCTTTTTGAATTTTTACTGAAAAACAAGCCACAAACTGAGGTCTCTATTATGTTGATTCACAAAGTCGTTGTATAATTTTGTGCTTTCTCTATGAGGTGACCAATTTGGTGCTCTATATAGCTCTATGTTTTGTGCTTCCTACGATTAGTATTGTAGTAGGTTTACAATGTGTTGTGCTTACTATTCTTAATGCTTTTGGTTGTAAACCTTTTGAGTATGTATATTTATATATAGGTTGAAAATCAAGTCGATGGATCAAACAAGGATGATGCATGCTTTGAAGATCAAGTTATGGAAGAATGATGAATCAACGGCTTTGATCAATAAGTCGTTGACTTGTATAGATTTTTGCCAAATTTGCTGCGAGTTATGTGCATACGCATAGGGAGTATAATTTAGTTGTATTTGGTACTCGTTGCTTTTGTATGGAGATCGAGTACATTTAAGTAATTGAGCTAGGTTTATCCATTTTGACTTTTGTAGTTAAATTATTTAATCATATATACTATGATATGACGTTACGCAAAATTAAAATCTCATGGTTACTTATATCATGATAACTGTGTATTTTAACAACAATACAGGTGCATTAATTATTATAACTAATTAATTAGCAGGTGATCATTAATCAAATGCAACAGTCTTAACGATGAAAAACCATTGCAATAAACCTTATAGGTGTTGCATTAGAACTAATAAGTGTTGTATTAGGCCAAATGCAACGGTTGTCAAAATGTAAGAGGTGTTGCATTAGGCCAAATGCAACTATTGCCAAAATCTAATAGGTGTTGCATTAGGCCAATTGTAACGGTCAACAAAAACTGATAGGTGTTGCATTAGAACAAATGCAACGGTCACCTAAAAATAAGAGAAGTTGCATTATATCAAGTAAAGCATTGCATTTGGCCTAATGCAACGGTCACATAGGCGTCACATTAGGTCCATATAACCGTTGCATTAGGGCTAATGCAACGCCTAAGACAACGGTTGTTGGAAATTTTTAAAAGCGTCGCGTTAGATATAAAAAACCAAGTATTACACTTGATGCAACGCAGTATTAGTAGCGGTCAGAAAACTGTTGCCTTAGGTGTAATGCAACGGTTAACAAAATATAATGCAACAGTATATAAGTGTTGCATTTGCTTCTAAATGTAGTAGTGTGGATCCTTGAGCTTTAGTGGAGAGTTATCCTGCAAAATTGCACTACATTCGTCAGTTAAAGCTGCAGTCTCTACCGAACTCAACTCACGTTTCTTGCTCAATATGTATTTCAAAATTTTAGTATATGTGGGCACCTGCGTGATTAGATCAGTGAAAGGCACAGTAACCTAAAAAAATTATTGAGAAACTTACGAAAATGGTTGTCATTCTTACTCATATCTACCCTATGAGGAAAGGGTAGTTGCTGGAGCTCTCTTTTCCATGACTTCATTCTTAAATCACCACATTGCTAGTATTTCCATTCTGCACTGCCGTCTCGGAATCAGGATCATCAGTTGGCAACTTCGGACCCTCGTAGTAGGTCCTCATTTGGTGGTAATAGAATTGACATGATCCCTTAGAGCTGGCAGATTAGGTTGAGGAGGTAGCTGACCCTGCTGCCTCTGTGCTGTGGACTACGCAATCTGAGCTAGCTAGGTCTCAGATTGCCTGTTGTGAGCCTGCATTGCCTCTATGTTCTTCTGCATCTGTAGCAACATATTCTTCAACTCTGAATCTCATTTCTTGGTTGAGGTGGTGGTGGCAGTGATAGTGGTCTAGTGAACCTTGGGGGCTATGGTGGTGCAAACCACTACATCGGCTGATGTGGCTGTTGTGGCATTAATGGCTGCAGATTCTGCACATTGTTGCTCTTGTAGGAGAAGTATGGATGATCCTTTCAACCTTGATTATAAGTGTTAGAGAATGGATTGTTCTTGTAGGCTAGGAAAGCGCACACTTGCTCCATAGAACAATGACATGATTGGGCATTATGACCAAATGAACCACATGAATCATTGAAAGGCTTAGTACATCCCGAAAGTGCAGCCATCGCAGCTACAGATGATGGTGGAGGAGATGCGGTACTCATCTTGTCGAGCTTTTGACTTATAACATCGATTCGTTAAGCTATACTCTCATACTTATCATCTAATACATGCTTTCCACCTCTCTTCAAATTCCCTCTAGGATTGTCAAATTGTGAGTTATAAACGGCAATTTCTTCTATAAGCATTAACCTCCTGGTTCATGAATCGACCACTAGCACCTGAATCAAGCAAAGTACGGATCTCATTGCCTAACCAATCATAGAACGATTGGACTAGGAACCACTTCTCAAGACCATGATGTGGGCACAACCTCAATAGATCCTTTAACCTTTCCTATGCTCCATACAATGTCTCATCTATCTCCTGGTTGAAAATCGTGATCTTGCTTTCAAGGGTTGCAGTTCGCTGTGGAGGGTAGTACTTCCTTTGAAATGTAACAGCGAAATCATCCTAATTGTTGATGTTGTCCATATTGAGACTGTTCAACCAAGTACTAGCTTTGTCCTTAAATGATAATGGGAACATCATCCTCCTAATGAAGTCTTGAGTAACTCCATGTTGGTTGATCGCGCTACAATACTGAAGGAAATTATTCATGTGCGAATTCGGATCCTCCATGAATGTACCTGCAAACTGGTTCCTCTCCACCATATTCACCAAAGCTGGCTTCAATTCAAAATTAGGAACCGCCGTATCAGGAACTCGATAACCACCTCCGATTGTTGTGAAACTCGGTGGAGAATAATCCCTCAATGATCGTGATGGTGGTGGTGGTGGCGGTGGGTTGTTATCATTGTTCTCGGAACCTGATATCTCTCTTCTGTTAGAAATATCCAATTAAGCAAAAAGTCGTGACAAATCAACTAATGTCGATTCGGAAAGAAAAGACCTCTGCGATTTCCATTTCCATCTACAATTTTGCTTATGGAATGATCTTTCTGGGTCAGCATCAATCCAAAACGGCATGCACCCCAAGTACCTGCACAAGCATAGAAACTACAGACAACGTAAGAACTGCCTCGAAGAATGGTTAGTTCTTTGAGACGAAAACGTAACCAAAATTAAACAAAATAACCCGATCAGCAGAAATAAAACAATTGCATCTCTGGCAACGACGCCAAAATTTGATGCAGGCCATCGCACACCTAATATAAAATAAACCTACAACTCTAACTAATATAGAAAGGGAACCAGGGATCGACTCTACAGGGAAGCAATGAATTTCTACTAATTCTAAAAAGCTATTTCGTTAAATTGGTAATTACCTAAGACACTAATTACTACGAAAACAGAAATCAACACGAATATATATATCAACAATTAAGCCTAGGACATCGGTTTACTACGAATACTAACAATTAGTTACAGATTAATGACTTTCGGAATTAAGGCACACTGATTTTTTTGAATCTAGACTCCTTTAGAACTCCTCTAATGGCTCTCGCTCACTTGAACTCATTTTGCCTATTATCCCTGTGATCTATTAGCGGTAACCTTACCTCTTGGCATCAATTTTCGACAATATCAAAATAACAATCAAACCTGCCCAACATTAAATTAAAAGCAATATAAACTGATAATAGGAATTCAGAAATAACATAAATCATATTAAACAATCATCAATCAAAACATTGAAATTAATTCATAGTTCCCCTAGCCCTAGAAACTAAACTACTCACACATATTAAAAATTATGAAAAACAATTCAATAATAGAAACTAAAACAAAAAACATAATTAAACAAACTAATAAATATGAATTAAACAAATCAAAAACCTAAATTCTAGGGCATAGAAATTAAATCTAAACAATTAACTAATACTAAAAACATAATTAAGAGCATAGATTAAATAAAATAGATTAAATAACAATAAAGGAAGAATTTGAATGGAAACCTGAAATTATATTGAATGGTTGAAGGTTTCCAAAACTTAGAGAAAGAAAACTAAAGTTTAGGATTTAGAAAATATGCTCAAAAAGACATACAAATGCTTAGGAATACAAGCTACATATACTAAATCCCAAACAAAATTGAAAAACGTGAAATCCGGCCTTCAGAGTGGCCCGTCCGGGGTGACCCGGGCGAAACGCCAGGCACCAGAGCGGAATATCCTCTGACCTGGGCGAATAGCTTTTTTGCCTCGTCTTCTTCGTTCTGGCTTGTTTGCTTCTAATTCCTTCTCTAATGCTTCCTAAACTCTTCCAACACCTCCCAAATGATCTCCAACTCTTCACTAACACTTCAAATGCTCCAAAAAGCTCGGAATATGACGATAAATCATCAAAAACTGCACAATATCATAAAGAACACAAAAAGCATTCTATATAGCCAAAGTTGGTAGAAACGGCTCAAAAGAGCCACGTTAGAGCTAAAAATCACTTGGGATCGGGGGTAAAAGATGTATAAAATATTAACTGATCAATTACAAGGAGTACAAGAAGAAACATTGGAAGCCGAAGCA
Organism: Suaeda aralocaspica; assembly: GCA_016808085.1. NCBI lineage: Eukaryota > Viridiplantae > Streptophyta > Magnoliopsida > Caryophyllales > Amaranthaceae > Suaeda > Suaeda aralocaspica. The sequence continues at coordinate 220,807 of PYUH01000550.1, forward strand.
CTCTCAAGCCTTTTAATCCCCTCTCTATTTGATAGGAAATATTAGTGAATATCAAATCTAACTCCTTATTTTGACCAATGGCATAGATCACTTTCTTTTACTTCTCACTCTCCTAACTTTGCCAATTTTGATAATTTTGTAAAACATCCTCTAGCGTCTCCTTTATTTCGTCCTCACTCTTGTTTATGATAAGACCACCGACTACGACATCCAAACTAGTCTTTTAATGAGGACTCAGACCCAAACAAAATATTTTCAACAACAACCACCTAGGGACCCCATGGTGTGGGAAATCCCATTGATACTCCTTAAATCTCTCCCAAGCATCACAGAGTCTCTCATCATTCTGTTGCTGGAACCCTTGAATATTAGCTCTCACTTCAGCCGTTTTCCGATGAGAATAGAACTTCTTTAGGAAAGCCAAAGTGACCTCCTCCTATGTGGTAAAAGAGTTGGCCTTAACCTCCTTGTCCACCCAATGTATTACTTTGCGTTTTAAAGAAAACTGGAACAACATCTATTGGAAACTCCTTATGAATATTATTCACTTTGAAAGTATCATAATATTTCTCAAAATCCTTTAAGTAGTTGTGTGGTGTCTCATGAGATAGACTGCAAAAAGGAGATGATTGGACAAGGATAATCAATATCAGACGAATTTTAAAATCATTAGCCTATGTGGTTGGAGATCTAATGCCACATGAGGTTTGGAAAGCATCAGGGGTTCTGAAGTCTTTGAAAGCAATATTTACAACCTTCACCACACTTACTAACTTCATCTCACATCGCCTTGCATAGGGAACAAGGTCCAACATATATACCATTGTTGATCATTTTTGCACCATCATATATTGCCATTATGTTGTCCATTGTGAAGGGTGTCATACATTTACCACCACTAATCATGTTTCAATGATTTTTTGTTTTCATTATTGCGCAGGGTGCGCAAGGTGTCATACACTTACTTCCACCAATCATGTGTGCACCATTTTACATGGTCATTACATAGCACGATGCGTACGGTGTGCCATAATTACTAGTATTTTCCATGTTTCCACCTGGTCCCCATATATATGTTGCCGGTTCCTTACAAGGGGCAGAGCATTTACCATATTTTCCATTGTTGATTGTATCTTCATGTACATAAGTTTCCATGACCTTGCAAGGTGCACATGGTGAACCATATACATCATTATTACTCATATCTCCACCTCTATCAACAGTTCCAAATAACTTATAAATAACCAATGAATGTGTATAAATGCATGACTATAATAGTATTGCTGAATCGATAGTAATGTAGTATCAATTTCTCAAATTTATGCATTTTTAATAAGGGAAGAGGAGGTTGTGTAAATCATTTGCAAATATCTTATTAGAAAAATTTAGTAATACAATTCCACCTTTACTTAATTACCTAGTCTTCTTGTTAAAATCTCATGTTTATGATATTCAAATTTAGTCTCACCTTTAACACCATTTTTTAATTTATAGACCCTTCAATTTTACGTGTTACTTAATAGTACAAATCAGTCACCCTTCCTCTTTAATTTCTCTTTCATTACATTCCTTAAATATTGGAAAAGCGGCACAAATATTTCTACAATTACCATTAATCATAATCCTATATTTCTCCTTCCACCCTTCCCCCTCAAACTCCAATACCAACCACGCCTTCAAACATCCCTTCTACCAAGTGCTCAACTTCTTTTCAGCCTCAACAACTTTCTATTAACAGTAATAATATTAAAGGCTGGTGATGGTAGTGGTTTGGTTCATCCATCATTGCTTAGATATAAAAAATCTAATGGTTGAACATGACGATTATTTACTATGAAATTCAAAAAATCAATGATAATTTATATGTTACCTTTTTTTTTCTTTTCTAGTGGGAGTTATTTTGGTACGAGGGTTTGTTGGTTTGTAGATGTTGGTGTGTTCGTGGTGGGTTTGTCAACTACTCATCCAATTTTTTAGGTTTTAAAGGGTGGGTTTCTTGTGGTGGGATTTTAGTGAAGTGGATGTGGTTGGGTTGTAGTGTGTGGGTGGTGGGGTCGTTTAGGTTGTGGTGAGTGAATTTTTTAGATGAGTACTTTTGACGGTGGTAATTGATTGTGAAGACGTGAAACGGTATAGTAGGTGATGGGTTTGTCTTTGGGTGGAGATTGTTTTTGTTGTGGTAATGGATTTATTTATTGGTTGTGGGTAGTTACTTTGTTTTGGCTCGTTGGCTTTTTTTTTATGACGGTTTATGAATTATTTTAAATTAAGAGTAATGGTGGTACCGAGTTTGGAATCAACGACGGTTTTGGTTTTTGAATAATAGTGGCGGTGGAGGGATTATATTATTGACATTTTAAACAGAATTGTTGGTAATTGGGTGACAATTATAATGTATTAAGTACTCAAAATTGTTCCAAAATTCAAGGCTCGATATTATTTTTGATCAAAGTGTTAAAGAAATGGAATAAATAAACAAGAAAATCAAGAAAATTAATAAAACTACTCATTCAAAAGAAGCTTTTAATTTGTAAAATTTTAGAAATTCCCTATTAATGAACACTTCATGTGTGCAAGGCTCAATCGTCACACATGTCAAACCCAATACTTATCTTACACAATAATGTATTAGGATATCAGTTGATAATGTATTTCAATGCTAATAATATTAGTCGCTAAATGATGATGAACAATCTATTAATCAAGCAATTCTGTTTTTGACCTTTTGACTGATATTATTAACTTAAATGGTATATTTGATCGACGATGTAAAAAATTAGGGGGAGTGGAGTTAGGAGAGAAAATGAAACTAAATTAGCCCACAATTTGGCTAAACAAAACTACATTGAATTGTTTAATGTAAAGTTAATACCTTAGTTGTCAATATGATCGCTTAACCATTTAGACTTTATTAATAATAATTATGACTTTTGGATTATATAGTTCCAATAAAATAATTTTATTTTAATATTGTTCCTTTATTCCCCTTTAGAAGTAAGCGTCCAAAATATGCAAGAGTGGAACCATATACATGTAATACTTTAGTTTCATTAGAATATATAAAGTCCTAGATTATTGTTGATTTTTTTTATGCATGTTTTTAACATCATAAATAATGAAATTAGTTAAATATCCTCACTAATTGTAGGTAGTCTCTCGTTTGATATGAAAGCTTATGGCAATATAAGCGGGGCAGGCTCTGTTGTGGAAATTCTATGCAGTGTTTGTAGTTTTCATGAGGAAATTGGCTATTTGATTCATTATGTGATGTTCTTGTTGAGGCCGAATGTCTTTGTAGATGCCGTATGATTTAGTTATTAATGAATTATTTTCTTTTTTTTTAAAAAAAATTATAATATATTCTAACATATTCTTATATAATGACAAAACCTCCCATGATCTTTATAAAAGCAAGACCCACTTGACAAAATTATATTTTAGCAAAAAGTCGGTAATTTTTTTTTTTTTAATTTAACAACCGTTGAACTTGGGATGTGAAACCCAAAATCAAATAATGACATAAATTGCAATTCATTATACACTTTCCCTTCGATTACCCTCTTTTTACTTTAGGTGATAAACTAGCTTTATTTGATCTTGTTTCCCTTGTTTAATCAAATATAACTCTTTCGTTTTTCAACTCTCTGAATACTGTCTCTATTATTTTATTGATAAACCAACTTTGATTTTTTTTTATTTTCTAATTTTTTTTACCCGTTGGTTCAATTAGATCGCTTCATTTTTTTCATTTAAGAGATAATATCCTACAAATTTACAGAGTCAACATTTTATCCAAAAGTATTTGTTTTTATTAATATAACAATAAAATATTTTACAGTATAAATCAAGGTGTCTTGAAAGCAAAAAAAATGCTCCTTAATTCTAAAGAAATAATACAAAAATACACACAAACATAACTTCACCCACAAATCTCAAGCTCAAGAAATACAAGGAAATAATGAAATTATTGAAAGATTCTAAAATACAAAACTTTATTAATTTAATTTTTACTATTATTTCACAAATAAAGTCACAAAAGAAGAGAATTTAATGCTTACCAAAACAAAGGTTTATTTAGAATGATGCTGAATTTCTTTAGCCCAACTACTTTAAAGAAAATTTTCAATGTTATGCGTTGATTTTCTTCAAAAATAAAAAAGTATCTTAGAATTTATAGGAGAAGAAATTTTTAAAAACGATTGAAAAATACGAGCATAATGTGAAATGTTAACTTGTAACATACAATTTTGCTTTAGGGACCAAAATACCCTTGTAACTGACAAAGGATAAACAAGAATTGTAAACTTGTAATACTAGTCTAACCGTTTGTATCAGTTTCACATTAAAATTGTTACAAAATAAATTGCAGGGTTTTCAACAATTTATAAAGAAGGAATTCACGCTATTTAGTAATGTTAGTTGTTATTTTTATATGTACTATTATATTGTGGAAAGCATTTAAAGTAGGAAAACTTTATAAAAAAAATGCCAACTTTTAACCATAATCTATTAAAAGACCCAACTTTGATTTATTCAATTTTGGACCCATATTTGTATATGTTATATAATATATGTATTTAGTGGATGCCCATTATACCCCTATGATTATTCTAGGATATTCTAGATACTAGGCTTATGATTCTCTAAGGGACCCCTAATTTAGAGGAATATGAATCTATTATCTCCTACTAATCTTCCCTAAAACACTCTTTATATAACATGTTATCAGCACGATTTCTCTACTCTAACTGGATTACATGGTTGAATGCATCAATTAGCCAATTGTCATGTACATCTTGTTAGAGGTACGCAAATAAATTTTTTAATTGATATGATCAAAATTATATAAATTTTTGTAACATTGTCGGTCGTATAATGATTACCAGTGAAAACAATGAATCAATATCAGTTGTTACTCGTCATCTGATCTGCACCATGAATCAATGGCTTTTGTCCCTTCATATTTTGTGATGATAATTTCATTTTCTCATGACACTCGTTGTTTGGTTTTATCCTTGTTAATGTATCAAAATAAAACTAGGCTCGTACTATATCAATTCATCGTTGATCTACTTTATTATAATTCATCATTAACATAAAGTGCTATTTTATCACTTGTGGCAAGAAGTATAACGCGATATACATAGTATAAAGTGTATACTGGTCTACATGCAAGTTATTTTATCATGAAAACTATTTTATCATCATCATATACTTTGTATGATTGATGATTATTTTATCGCTCGTTATATCGATTTATACTTCGAACTTTGTGTTGCTTACATCATTTCTTTGTTTTTTTGGTTGATATACAATATTTATGTATATACCGGTCTTTGGTTGATAATAGATTAGAAGGTTAACAGTAAGTTTTATGTATCGCCCTTAGGATTTGATTAGTTTATTAAACTAAATAACTAATGTAATTGTTCACTCTTTCTTTATGGTTAACGATAATTCTGTGAATTAATGTATAGTATTCTATGTATATTGTATATGTAATGATTTTGAGGATTAGGATCACGGATATCAATTCTTACATATAACAAATTATCCTCTTTCCACGCGTAATTATGTGGGATGCTCTCATTTATCTCTTCTATTAGTCTTTTTGAATTCTGACCATGTTTTCAATTAAATAGGTGAAGTTTTTATGAGACGAAGTTATTGACAACCTAGAGGCTATGTGTTCATTGTTAGAAATTCCTTTAATATGATTTTGAAACAATCATTTTTCAGTCTTGAGGAATGTGTGATTGACGTAATCATTCAAATAATAATAAAATAGATGGACTATTTTCCTTTTCATATTAATTGAGCTGAGTAGTCAATTTTAATGGAGTTATAGTTAGGCAAGTATATTTAGTTGCTAGCCTTCTAATCAGATGCTAAACCCATAAGACTAATTGAGTAAATACACAAACTGTACTTCGACTAATCATACTCCGTAATTGCTTCTTGATGGTTTCCTCCACTATATAATATGTAATACATGTTTGTTTCTTGATGGTACATTTAATTTTGTACCACACTCCTCTCTTTAATAACTCTATTTGTCTAGCTTCAAAATTATAATTTTCCCCCTTTCAATCTGACAATTTTTTTGTTTTTTATTTGTTTGTATATATGCTTTTGCTGCTTTTAATAAGCATATGTCAACATTAAGTTGGTTTGCTTTGCACAACTAATTTAAGTAGATTACTAGATTCTATATGAAATATGTTTTAATTATGTTTTGAAGTATTTTATGCTACTGTTTGTTGCAAATTTTACTTTAAGCAAGCATTGTGTTACGTAAAGCCTGCTCCCTTTCATTTATGGACTATATGCTCTAGATTTTGTTTATGTACATGCTTTATATTTAACCTTGATTAACTTATTAACCTAGACATGTTATTAGTACCCTATAAGTCAATTTTATTGAAGTTTGATGTTTGATTAAATTCAATTATGATTTTTAGTCCTATTAATATGGTTGGATTAATTTTATTTTTTTTTATTATTGATATGAAGTAAGATGGTTTATAATTGACATAATGAGTAAATTACATAAATACATGTATTTTTGGACCCAAAGTTCTTTGAATTATGAAAATACCCATACATATGAAAATGATGTTCCTTAAATTTAAAGGGTCAAGAATACTCAAGAATGATATGATGATATTTTCATGACTGAGGAATTTCTATAGCTACGATACACTTATATATCTCATCATTCATAAAACAACTATGTTTTATTTACACAAGGTCATGTGAGAGTAATATTCAAAGGTTTTGAATAGTTGAGATATTATCTTCTTGGTAAATATTCTCAATGCCAAACTATCAGTGAGAAAATAACTAATTAGACTCCTTTATTGCTAGAAGTGAATGAGAAATTGCATATATGTTGGCATAAGATGATGAACTTGATTTACATGATATTTACCTTAAGATAATTCATAAAAAGTTCATAATAATGAACTACAAACATGAATACATAATATTCTATTAGCAAAGAAGAGTTTTATGAGTTTAAGAAATTGAGCATAACATTGTGAGCAACTAAGTTGAAAATGTATCCATTATGCCCATATATTTGAGGATTTTCAATATAAAGATTGAACGTTTGGGCAAGAATAACATGCAACAGTTTTATAAGAATAAAAATTCAAGTTGCTCTATACATGTATTGCCAAAAGAATTTATGGCTTCAGAGATACTTCGTATATGACTATATGAGATATATATGTTATTGGATTAATTTATATGCTGGATTAGCGGGGGAGTTAGATAGCATTTATTCCATGAATTGTAAAATAAATTGATGGTCAGTTTGGTACATATAATGATTTATATAATAGAGATGGCCACATGATAGTTAAATATACTAAATGATATCATCTTGAAGATGGATATGAATGAATGTCATTGATGATATACTGCTCATATGTGTTATAAATAAAATATATGTCTTAGAAGGACAATGTGAGTTGCTAATGAATATAGAGCACACCTAAAGCGTGGTAGACAATTGATTTCTAGAAATAAACGTGGTAGATAATTGAGTTCTAAAGATAAGCGGGGTAAAATTGATATGTGCCAAGATTATAAGAATACTCCAGAAGAGTATGAAATGTACAACACAAATAGCGTGTATCATGATAATAATCAATGCTCGAGCAGAGCATGAGTGATTATTGGCTAAAGTAATAGTCTTGCCAAGTATACAAAGAAACACGTGTTAGTGTTTTTATATCACATCATATTAATGATCATGGCAATGCATGAAGTATGTAAAATAAAAGTGATCACTAGTGTTCGAAATTGACCGAAATTTAGAAAAACATTAAGATGTGATAATTAAATTAGGCCATCCAGGTTTAATGTATAATCAACCTTAATAGAAACCTGAAGTTTCAATTTAATATGAAAAACAATGCTGACACTCTCTCATGTTAGATATGTGAAATATTTTGAATGACAAGACATAACTAATAAACATTGATATTGAGCTATATTTGGATTGTGTTTTTTAAAAAAATTTCAACAAAAAAATTATTTTTGAGCAACTTTGGATATAGATATGTAATGTGTGACCATAGTTCACCAAAATAGCTTATATGTTGTTCCATATTATGTGATTAAAGACTTACCAAATCACCTTGTATGTTATCTCTTTGAGTAAGTAAAAACTCATTATCAAAGTCATTGGCAATCCAAAAGATCACCATTGGATGGAGTTACATGCGTATAAACTAAATCATGATTATGTTTATATATAACAATCATTTTTTATTGGGGCTGGTGAATGTCAGCACACAAGCTAGAAAAAACCGAAAACTGCACAATAACTATCTCCCCATTAATATCAATCTCTAGAAGAGAACAATTTATGATGAATTTATAAACACATGTGCTATGTACATCATATGTTAGAGAAGAGATGGTTTTCAGTGATTATTCTCCATAAGAGACAAATAGTTTGTTGAATATATCTTTTCTAAGAGATGAAATTTGTTAAAAAAAATATATCTTCTACTGCATGAAATGTTTTTGCAAATGAAATTATATATTAAGTTGGTTAAAAATATGGTGCCCCTATATTTGAAAACTTTACCAACTCAAGGGGGAGAAGAATTGAGATAAGTTGGCAAAATTACTAAATTATAAAGTGATGAGCCCTATAATGATTTGTATTTNCATGAGTGATTATTGGCTAAAGTAATAGTCTTGCCAAGTATACAAAGAAACACGTGTTAGTGTTTTTATATCACATCATATTAATGATCATGGCAATGCATGAAGTATGTAAAATAAAAGTGATCACTAGTGTTCGAAATTGACCGAAATTTAGAAAAACATTAAGATGTGATAATTAAATTAGGCCATCCAGGTTTAATGTATAATCAACCTTAATAGAAACCTGAAGTTTCAATTTAATATGAAAAACAATGCTGACACTCTCTCATGTTAGATATGTGAAATATTTTGAATGACAAGACATAACTAATAAACATTGATATTGAGCTATATTTGGATTGTGTTTTTTAAAAAAATTTCAACAAAAAAATTATTTTTGAGCAACTTTGGATATAGATATGTAATGTGTGACCATAGTTCACCAAAATAGCTTATATGTTGTTCCATATTATGTGATTAAAGACTTACCAAATCACCTTGTATGTTATCTCTTTGAGTAAGTAAAAACTCATTATCAAAGTCATTGGCAATCCAAAAGATCACCATTGGATGGAGTTACATGCGTATAAACTAAATCATGATTATGTTTATATATAACAATCATTTTTTATTGGGGCTGGTGAATGTCAGCACACAAGCTAGAAAAAACCGAAAACTGCACAATAACTATCTCCCCATTAATATCAATCTCTAGAAGAGAACAATTTATGATGAATTTATAAACACATGTGCTATGTACATCATATGTTAGAGAAGAGATGGTTTTCAGTGATTATTCTCCATAAGAGACAAATAGTTTGTTGAATATATCTTTTCTAAGAGATGAAATTTGTTAAAAAAAATATATCTTCTACTGCATGAAATGTTTTTGCAAATGAAATTATATATTAAGTTGGTTAAAAATATGGTGCCCCTATATTTGAAAACTTTACCAACTCAAGGGGGAGAAGAATTGAGATAAGTTGGCAAAATTACTAAATTATAAAGTGATGAGCCCTATAATGATTTGTATTTAGTTATGTCTCATGTTACATAGCATTGAAGATACATTTTGGTCATATTATGTATATACATTGAGATAAATCTTGCCAATAATACTTGAATCACGACACCTGAAGTGTAGGTTGTATGTTCGGTTCCAAAATAATTATGTAATATATGGCAAGAAAGTGTAGTTGACACTATTGAAAGTGTAGCGGTATATTAATGACATAATGTATGCCCCGGAAGTGGTATAGATATCTAAATTATAACAAATGGCCTATCATGTAAGAACATAGATGTTATAATCGACTAATGGTACCAATGGGAAATGTGTTCAGATATCATTATAAAATAGCATGAAAATTACATCTTGAAAAATTTGATACTGGTATATGATGGGACCGATGGATTATATGCATATGCAAAAGTAGTGGATTTGAGAATAGGAATCTGAAATAAAAGACCACTTTTACGTCGATATATTGACAATAATCAAAGATTATCATGGACTTGAAGTCGAACTAAAGGTGAATAATGATGATCATTAAGGACCAGAAGTCCAACAATGGGTTTTTGAAATCCACATTGTACAATGTCTTGCATTTTTTAGTCTTACATTTATGTGCATGTGTTAGTCGTAGATAAACACATTATTCATTGTATGTGTAGATAGTAGTTAGATGCATCACTCATCATATACATGTTTTATGTTCAATATCTTATTAGTATACGTTGTACATCTCATCATTTACATGCACTAATTCTATATAATAATTGGATGTACGTGAAATCTGGTACATGATGTAGTAAGTTGTGTTTACAATAGTATGAAGACTTACATGACAAAAATTATACTCCAATGAGGATGTATTTGTGATAATATGAAGGCGTTTTAACAACATGTTATGAATCATGTATAAAAGTTTCAGAAGAATTTATATATGACATATTCAAAAATCAAGTCCTTCAGGTTCTTTATTTAGAATACAAAACTCCAATAAAGTATTGATGACTAGATTGTCAACACTCAACTCGAAGTCTGAGCATGTGAGAGATAATTAGAATCTTATAGTCATTGGATAACTTTGATATTAATTATAAGGATAGTCCTTTTATGGTCTAGAAGAACCATAAACAAAGAATTACTTAAATGTAATTACTAATTTACAAATGTTGATAATATAACAAGTTGCCACAAATTATGACCAATTATGATCAATATTTAACTACCAATAGCTACTTTGTATAACTTCTAGAAGAAGGCTTATGTTTAATATTTATGGCAACTTGACAAATATGAAGTAATGACAAACACAACATATGTATTATTTTCAAGAGTATGTGAAATAAATATATCTCATGTTGAAGATTGAAGTCCAATCTAAAAGGATCAACTACCAAGGAATTGAATGTTATTCTACTTCAAGTGCGAATCTACTACCAAAGACGTTGGATTCATTATTCTGAAATATCTCAAGTTATGCATTTATCAGGGGGAGAAAATATGCGTTGCACTCTTTTTCCCTTAACCATGGTTTTGTCCCATATTGGGTTTTCCAGAAAAGGTTTTTAATGAGGCAACATCTTAAATTACTACGAAAGTGATGTACTCTTTTTCATTCACTAGGTTTTTGTTCCCACAAGAGTTTTCTTAGTAAGGTTTTAACGAGGCATACTATTCGATAATGCTCATCCAAGGGAGAGTGTTTTATAATATATGTATTTAGTGGATGCCCATTATACCTTTATGATTATTCTAGGATATTCTAGATACTAGATTTATAATTCTCTAAGGAAACCCTAAATGTTTCCAATGTGTATATATATGGACTCCCTTATGATTTATTAATATGAATATGAATCAATTTTTAGTTTTGGACCCAATTAATTTTTGACCTATAACATTAGGTGAATTCCATTAAATAGCCGGTGAAATCGTGTAATAGTACTTGTTAACTCTTGACTTTTACTTATTTTATTTAAATTCCCTTACTTTACTTCTACTCTTTTCATTGTATCGTTTTCTCTTTTGTTTTGCTAAATTGCTTCTTCCTATGGTGTCATTTAGTTCAAGATAATCAGATAGGCACAAAATTTTTTAATGCAAACAGAGACACATACTTAATCCGACACTACTCCCTTTCTTTGTTCTCACAATTAAAACGAGTGAGCAATTTAACCTACACTCCTCTCTTGACAAAATATTCTTCTATCATTATCATACGTACTGTTGAAATTATTGATTTTTTTTGTTCCTTACCTTAGTGCTATATTATCTGTCAAACACTTGCTTCTTTATCCTGAGAGTGCATTATTGGATATTCCCAAAAATAGCCTTTTTGGTTGTGTAATTTTCTATTATCCCCTCTTTACTTGATTATTACCACTTTTTTTAGTGTTTATTGGGTATTTTATCGGTGAATTCATATGAGAATTTTGTAAAATAGTTTTTTTTTTTTAGAATTTTAAGATGAGAAATTTGATGGATTTTTGGAAATTTATTGAATTTTTGTTTACGATTCTCAAATTCAAGCAAGAAATTCAACAAAGAAAAAGGGAGAAAGAATTTAATAATTCTTACAATGAATTGTTTCTTTCTACTTCTCAGTATTCATTGGTTAAAGAAACATTCAACAATAAGGCTGCCTTTTTGTTTCTAATGGCGTCATTTCTTTGTGTCACTTCAATTTCTATTCAATTGAACAATTTAAAGCCATAATTTCAAGGATTTGTTTTTCTTGTTGGCGAAAAGAAGGGTTACAGACAACAAAAGAAAAGACGAAGCTGAAACAGTTAAATTCAACAAGTAAAATATAATTTTAAAAAATTGGAAATTGTTGTTGAAAGGCAACCAATTGAACAAGTTACTGGTAATAAAGTCTCAAACCGGAAAAATGATGCCCAAAGGTATGTCCCAAATTAAATAAATTAAAATTGGATCTTGAAATAAATTGTCGTTAAAAGTTAGGATTATTTTTATAATTTTTCCTTTAAATTAATATTTCATAAGATAAATTACCATTGTTGCATAAATGAAGTGATCACATCATGCAATTTGTTTTAAGCAACCTATCTTACATGTATAAGAAAAAGAGGCTTAGGCAACAAAATTTTTCGTTGCCCATGCATCAAAATTTACTAGACAAAGTTTTGTGCTGCAAAACCCAACTCGTCGTGGGTTCATCGCCCAATCATCGACGCCCATGGTTGTCTAAATCTATGTTTTGGCGTCGAATAATATTGTTATTTCCCAAAAACTACTCTGTGCAACGAGTTAATAAATTCGTCACCCAAAACTAAGAGAGTGAATCAAATTGTCTAGTAGCCCAAAAACTATTTCCTGCAATGAAAGACAAAATTTGTCGCCCAAAACCTTGTGTATCCTAGTTGGTTTGGGAACTCATTTCACTAATTATGCAGCATTGTTTAACTCCATTCATGTTTTTTTTTTACCTTGCATCACTTTGTCAGACCATTGATATAATATACTACTATAGCATAAAAAACGGTGCTATATAAGCTAGTTAATATAGAGGCTCATTTATTATTTTTTCTCTAATGTGAGTAGGTAATTCAATGATTATAAAATAATCACATATTTTACATGAGATTGACAACTAAATTTTACTCCGTAGATAAACTTAATCTTCAATCCTCTAAATTTCTAGTGCATTAGGCTCCGATCCATGAAATCCACCTGTATAAACAGAAAGAAAAAAAATTGAAACTCAAATAATACAACTAGCATATTAAATTCAATAATTAATAGTACTTAGTAGTTAGCAATGGAAATTACTCTTTAAAAAAATAGAAAGCATCATATGACTTGCAATTTGTTCTAAAGAATTCTGAAACTACACAAGCTATCCTTTTCAAAGGCACTAAACCAATCTTAAGTAACAAAAATAAATGCATTAAAATCTAAATAACTTACAACTAACATAAGGAATTTAAATATAGAAACGATTGAAAAACAATCCATTTCTCCTCTTAATTGCATATTTTTATACCAATAAATTCTAACTACTCTCATCTTTAAACGAAGTCACATCTTTACACAAAATCAGGATATGTATAGTCTAACAACATATGTAAAACAAATCAGTTGGAAGCAAGAGACACATATACGAAGTATGTACCTACTCAAAAGATTTTGATTGCGTAAACACAAAAAATAAAAAAGCAATTAGGATTTCGATTTGATAGAATGCATTCGATTGGTTAGTACATTTAGGATAAAATAGAAAAGTTAGAATAAAATTTCAAGGTGAGCACTATTAATAATCCATCATGAGTGGTAGATTTACTTGTGACAAATAATTTTAAAAATAGATAAGTAAGGGGTGAGGAAAGGCAGTATGGAGGATGAAGTGAGAAATTAATAAATTTTGGTATTTATGAAAGGGGTGCTCGTGGTTATCCATTGAAACTCAAAATTTAGAAGAGTGGGAATTTTAGACTCGTTTTTTATTTTTGATTTTGTGTAATGAAACTACAAAAGTCGTTGCCCAACCTCTCTATTATGGGCAACAAACCCTAAAATTGTTGCACTATTGGCGAAGAATTTTTCTAATTCGTTGCCCAAAATTAGAAAATGTGCAACGAAAATAATTTCAAAGCCCATAAGCAAAAGATTATGCTACGTGTTGAATTTTCGCAGCCCATGTTATCTTGAATCGTCGCCCAAACCTGTTTTTCTTGTACCATTGTTAGGTACAACCGGTTGTAATATGTACATCCTCATACTTTATTTGATTTGTAATTTATGTGATTTAAAGATCGATAGTTTAAATTTGTACTATTGTGAAAGTTTAAAATTGTTTATTGAATAAAGCCCCTACATCTTCTTTATGGTAATTTTCTTTATCATATATTCTCCAATCTCAAGTGAACAACGAGAAGGAGAAATATTGTTGGAACCTGCACTACCATACTTTCATCACTCTGCCTAATTCAGAATTATGATGAAAGTCGCAATAAAGCCTTGTTCTTTTGGTCTTATTTTCATTACGTTTTATTTCATTTCAGTTCAATTCAATTATACCCACTAAATTTCAATTCACTTATTTTTACTTATTTATATTTTTAGTTCAAATAAATTATAATTAAATTATAAAATTTTAAAAATTTAAATATACTAAAAGTTTTAAAATACTTTCAAAATTAAATATATATATATATATATATATATGTATAAAAAAATAAAAAACTAACAATGTAAAAATATAAGTTAAGTTATGTTCAGTGTCTTTTAGTTCAGTTCAGTTCAGTGCCTTTGATCTGTTTAGTTCAGTTACAATATGCTCAAAGAATACAGCCTAATTTATCAATACAAAAGAACCTACTTTCTCGGTTTCACAATGTCTGTTACAAATTTTGTTTATAGTGCTTCTTTTTATTTGTTACATTTGGAATCTTTCCATTTATATCAAATATTCTTATTAGTTGCAAATTGGAAGCATTAATTGTAACAAAGTCATGGTCAATTTTTTCTTATTTATGATTGGCTAATGTAAATGCAATACCCAATAAATCATCATGAGCATTAATTATAACATTGAAATCATATTCCCCAATTAAATTAATGTATACTAATCCTATTAAGGCCCTGTTCTCGTCAACTTATTTTTGCTTATCTGAACTTATTTTTGCTTTTTACTTATCTGAACTTATTTTTGCTGAAAATAAGTAAAAATAAATTGAGCAAAACAGGGCCTAAGTCAATCATTAATATGTTTGGAAGGTTTTAAACATTACAATCATTCTGAAATGGAGGGAGTATATTAATATGAAATTTAGAAAAGGAGGTAAGTTAATAAATTGGTTGAAAAAGAAATAGTATTAGGGCCAAATACTAAAAATGTAACAATATATACAACTAATGAGCAATTGTGTATATCAACATGTAACAAACAAGATTTTTTTTGGGCACACACACTTTTAAATACATAGATTTTTTAAAAAAATAACGCTATCAATGGTAACGACACACTCTTTTCTTTCTGAAGCTCCTCAACTCTTAATCTTCTTTTTCAATTCATCATCACTAGTCATTTGCCTCTCACTCCCAAACATCCTCCCACTTCTTGTCATGACCGCATTGCATTGCTTAGTAGACTCTAGACCTTGATAGGGGTAACAAAGGTTGCTAGGCTTGACCTCATATGGTAGTAGGTAGTTGAGCTACTTCAGTTTCAAACATTTTGTTGCTTCACTTGACTCTCAATCTCATCATTTTTATTAGCTTGAGTCAAGATGAAGTTCTCTATCAAAGCTTCCAAGCTAGACTTACGAGTTGGTGGAGGTGGAGTACTGTAAACAAATGGCATTAAAACTAGGATGTGGGGTTATATTTGCAAATGTAGGTGCAAACCCCCTACCTTGAGCATTTTGAATAGAGTTTCCCTTTCTTTGTCCATTTTCACCTTGAGAAAAATAATTTTGTTTCCGAAACTAACTTGGCCAATGTTACCACTAAGACCTCGATTGTCCTTGGCCTTGGTTTTGGTAAACAAAACCACCTCCATTGAAAGCATTGATTGGAACTAATAATGTTTTTGCATTTTGGTTGAATCCACCTCCTTGTTTGTTAAAACTCAGTGTATTGCAACAAAAGAACCTTCTTGCATTATATCAACATAGGAAACTTTCACAATCGTACAATGGCTAGAGTGATCATATTCAACTCATATGTTACAAAACATACTAGTATTGGGCATTGAGGCACTTACCTTCGCCTTGCTTTGAGCAAGTGAAAAAGATAAAGGAGGTTGAGTACAAGGAGTACAGGAAGAAACATTGGCAACCAAGGCACTCTCAAACCTTTTAATCCTCTCTCCATTTGACAGGAAAACTTGGTGATTCAATTCTAACTCCTTGCTTTGATCAATGGCATACATCACTTTCTTTTACTTCTCACTCTCCTAACTTTGTCAATTTTGATAATTTTGTACAACATCCTCAATTATTACCTCCATTTCCTCCTCATTCTTGTTCATGATAAGACCATCGGGTCCGACATCGAAACTAGTCTTCAAATGGGAAATCAAACCCAAATAGAATATTTGCAACAGCAACCACCTAGGGACCCAATCTCCTTGTCCACCCAATCTATTGCTTTGCGTTTCAAAGAAAAATGGAACAACATCAACTGGAAAAGCTCCTTAGGCACATTATTCACTTTCAAAGTATCAAAATTTCTCTCATAATCCTATAAGTAGTTGTGTGGTGACTCATGAGATAGACCACATATTAAAATGAAGCTGATTGGACAAGGATAATCAATGCCAGAAGAATTTTAAAATCATTAGCCTCCGTGGTTGCAGGTCTAATGCCACATGAGGCTTGGAAAGCACTAGGGATTCCCAAGTCTTTTAAAGGATTATTTACATATGCCATGATTGATGCTTTAACCACTCTCTCACTTTGTGGTAAAGTGGATCTCTCAATTCTCGCTCTAACACTTACACTCCTTGATTTCCTCCAACCATTAATTGTCCTCTTAATTCCCAGATTAAAAGGTGCAAGATACTTTGACTTTATGCTCATTCAATTCCAAATATTTAGGCAAAATCTCCAATGGAACAAAATCAAATAAAAAACAACAAAAAAAACTTTTTNTCAACTCTTAATCTTCTTTTTCAATTCATCATCACTAGTCATTTGCCTCTCACTCCCAAACATCCTCCCACTTCTTGTCATGACCGCATTGCATTGCTTAGTAGACTCTAGACCTTGATAGGGGTAACAAAGGTTGCTAGGCTTGACCTCATATGGTAGTAGGTAGTTGAGCTACTTCAGTTTCAAACATTTTGTTGCTTCACTTGACTCTCAATCTCATCATTTTTATTAGCTTGAGTCAAGATGAAGTTCTCTATCAAAGCTTCCAAGCTAGACTTACGAGTTGGTGGAGGTGGAGTACTGTAAACAAATGGCATTAAAACTAGGATGTGGGGTTATATTTGCAAATGTAGGTGCAAACCCCCTACCTTGAGCATTTTGAATAGAGTTTCCCTTTCTTTGTCCATTTTCACCTTGAGAAAAATAATTTTGTTTCCGAAACTAACTTGGCCAATGTTACCACTAAGACCTCGATTGTCCTTGGCCTTGGTTTTGGTAAACAAAACCACCTCCATTGAAAGCATTGATTGGAACTAATAATGTTTTTGCATTTTGGTTGAATCCACCTCCTTGTTTGTTAAAACTCAGTGTATTGCAACAAAAGAACCTTCTTGCATTATATCAACATAGGAAACTTTCACAATCGTACAATGGCTAGAGTGATCATATTCAACTCATATGTTACAAAACATACTAGTATTGGGCATTGAGGCACTTACCTTCGCCTTGCTTTGAGCAAGTGAAAAAGATAAAGGAGGTTGAGTACAAGGAGTACAGGAAGAAACATTGGCAACCAAGGCACTCTCAAACCTTTTAATCCTCTCTCCATTTGACAGGAAAACTTGGTGATTCAATTCTAACTCCTTGCTTTGATCAATGGCATACATCACTTTCTTTTACTTCTCACTCTCCTAACTTTGTCAATTTTGATAATTTTGTACAACATCCTCAATTATTACCTCCATTTCCTCCTCATTCTTGTTCATGATAAGACCATCGGGTCCGACATCGAAACTAGTCTTCAAATGGGAAATCAAACCCAAATAGAATATTTGCAACAGCAACCACCTAGGGACCCAATCTCCTTGTCCACCCAATCTATTGCTTTGCGTTTCAAAGAAAAATGGAACAACATCAACTGGAAAAGCTCCTTAGGCACATTATTCACTTTCAAAGTATCAAAATTTCTCTCATAATCCTATAAGTAGTTGTGTGGTGACTCATGAGATAGACCACATATTAAAATGAAGCTGATTGGACAAGGATAATCAATGCCAGAAGAATTTTAAAATCATTAGCCTCCGTGGTTGCAGGTCTAATGCCACATGAGGCTTGGAAAGCACTAGGGATTCCCAAGTCTTTTAAAGGATTATTTACATATGCCATGATTGATGCTTTAACCACTCTCTCACTTTGTGGTAAAGTGGATCTCTCAATTCTCGCTCTAACACTTACACTCCTTGATTTCCTCCAACCATTAATTGTCCTCTTAATTCCCAGATTAAAAGGTGCAAGATACTTTGACTTTATGCTCATTCAATTCCAAATATTTAGGCAAAATCTCCAATGGAACAAAATCAAATAAAAAACAACAAAAAAAACTTTTTTTTTGTGTGTGTTTGTATATATATATATATATATATATATATATATATATATATATATAAATATATATATGAAAGCAATAAAAATGAACTATACTCAAACTCAAACAATAGACACCATCGCCCTCCCTGGCGTCGCCATTTTGGACAGCATAATATCTGTTCATGTCATGGGATAGAAGCACAAATAATAGATTAAAACAAATTTATAAATCTCAACATATTTCTAAAAACTTGTACAACTAGTTAGTGGCTAGCATGAAGTCGAACCCTTGGGAGTGTGGTGATAGAAGCTTAGTGTATAGTGTATGAGTGTGCTCAAGACATTATTAGTAATCCTAGCTTGGTTTATTTTGAGGTTGTGGCTACAAAAGCAAGGTTAGACATGAATTCCAAGTGATAAAAGCTCTAGGGTCTTGTGGAACCACCTTGAACTCTTATGGATCCTAAACTTAGGGTTGACTTGTGTTAAATGTGTAACAGTCAAAATTGAAAGTGTTGCATCTCACCTTTTCTTATGGTCTAGGATCAAAACCCGAGCCTCCTAGACCTTGTTTGACAACCTCAATACAATTCTCAATGCAATCGTGGTTACCAAACATTTTCAATTATGTCAAAAGGCTTAATGATAATAATCATTCAAGGATCTTCTCCTAAGTCCTCCACGAAATCTCTCCCGATTCCATCCAAAAAACCTTGGTTGGCCATTCCTAAGCTCAAGGATTTCCAAGGAACAACTTGACTTCAAAATTAGCCACAGAAATTCAACATATTTTCCCCCTAAACAGTAATTACATAATTATTCTAGGGTTCACCATAAGCCCCTAACCAAAGTCAACTACTTACTCGTGATGAAATTGCAAACAAACATGGAAATTAGGGAAAACAAGTGAAAGTTCATCATTAGTAACTATTATTAACTGCAACACTAAAATCAAGAAGAACTCAAATACAAGAACAATAACGGCCAAAACAAAGTACATTTCAACGACAACTACTCAAAAACTAGAAATTCAAGTAAACAAAAGTAAAGAAAACTAAAAGATTAGCAAACTTACTTGGAAATTGCAAGAAAATTAAAGCAAAACCAAAGAAATTCAACTACTAATTAATTTCTTTCTCCAAGATTTTCCAATTTCTCTCTAAAAACTAGAAATGTGAAATTTTGCAAATAAAAGTATATCCTACAATTAAAGCCTCATGCAAGTAGATATGGGTTCAAAATCATCTTCCCCCGTAGGTAGTCGCTATCCTTTTAAATAAAATCGTTGATGCAACGAACACGAAAAACACAATCACCCAGAGTGCCGCTTCATAGGACCCTTGTCGCTAGCATGACACGGTGTTGCAAGCGCAACCCTAGGTAGCAAATGGGGTATTCTTCTCTTCTTCTTGTACATGATGTCGTGGTTGTCTAGCTAGGGATGTGATTAGTGACAAGATGTGCGAGTCGTTAATTGTTAACCATGGACACTTTGAAAATCCTAATCGCTTGCCACTGGTCTAATAAGCCTCCACGCACTTTCAGGATGTCTGGGGCTATAACGACCCGCCTTTAATACAATGACATTAGCGGAAATAAAGTCAAGGCGAATGGTTACCAAAACACTAGAAAGTTAATATTGAAAGTCAAACCATAAGAAATTGTTACAAGTTCTAAAATAGTCCTATTCTAACAAAAATTAAATAAGGAAATCTAAACAATTATATAACTAGTAGCGGACAACTAAATGTCAAAATCCACAATAATTAAAACTGCGAATAAAGGAAAGGGTCCACTCTAAACAAATTGCCTAATATAACCAGAACCCAAATCAGGTTAACCAAGAGGATATGTCATAACAAACACGTATTCACAATCACCATAACACAAGTCAGGTCAAATACTTAATTTAATTTCAAACTCCCTTTTTTTACTTTGATAGTTCAATCACATACGTACCTGGGATCCAATGACACTCTAGCAAAATATAGGTTAGATAAATCCATAATATGTTTAACAATCAAATATACCATACTTAAATGCCCCATAACTTAAGGCTATTGATAAGCCAAGAATAAAAACAATTATATGGTTTGAAATGTCTAAGATAGTAATTCATTCAGTAGGCATGAGATACATTACAACTGCAAGCTAGTATGGTTTACGCTATTAGTGAAATCAAACACATCACTACTTCCCTAGTACTGTCCAGTGGAATCGATACATTACTAGTAACTCTCCCTCGATACAGAGCTAGAGTTATGTCTAAGACTGGCCAGACTCTTAGACGTTTAATCGATACATCACACCTAGTACGACAACAATACCCTCAATTAGCCTACCTAATAACAGTAGGTAGGAGCTACCATAGCTAATGCACTTGTAATTCTCGAGTACAAATACATAACCAATAGAAAATAAAATTATCGGCTTATCAACACTTGTAGAAATAATAAATAATTCTAGAATGTGCAAATAATATTCCTTAAACTAATATATCTCGAAGAGAATATCTAAACAGGATAATCTAACAAAATGAAATAACACAATACAAACATAAAAGCCACTAAGTCGAAACATATTTCATACTAATATATATAGCAATGATATACAAAAATTCACATAACTAACTTAATTTAGTTGTTTTTAACACTAACTTCTCACTATTAAGATAATACAAACTAGGTTTAAATGATGTCAAATCATTAATTAAAGTTCAAGAAACTCATGAAAATCAGCAAAAGCAGTAGCATCATTCCAATTATTGTTTCCCATCACATAAACTCATAGAAACCATATTAAAACTAAAGTATTAGCGAAAAATTGCATTATAGGACTAGATTACAATTTTAAACATATAAACTCAATTTAACATGAATTAAATCGTGAAACTAGAAACACATAAGCATAAAACAGTATATATACGTCATCCAAGAGCACATGATAAGTTTTGAACTACAAAATACGATTTATCACTATTTGTCACAAGCTGTTAAATTTGTCAGTGTTTCTGTATTAACTTTACAGGGTATACAGAACTCATTATGATGACATAGGTCACGAAATTTTGACACAATAAAAGTTAAGATGTAACCAATTCAAAAATAATCTCTCAAAAATACTCAATATAATGGTCACACTACCCAAAGCAAAATTGATACGCAGATTTCAACGAAATTTGACCACTAAGTAAAGAAAAGTACGAAATAAATATGAATGCATTTTTAAAAATTCTATAAATTTCCAGATCCTAATTATACATATAAATTAAGGAATTCATGAAACAAAATACAAATAAAAACAATTTTAAGTATGGAAAAACATATTAAACTTTCAAACCAGAAACTGCCATGCAGTTTTTGACAGCAAACCCTAATTTCATTATTTTTGCAATTATGCACGAAAATATTCAATTCAAAACCAAAATTTGACATGAATAATTTGAACATCATAAATTAGGTTAAAGCACTAAATTTCAGTAATTACATGCTCATCCATTATAAATAAACATGCTAAAACCGGTACATAGTAGTAATGCACGAAAACAATTGTAACACATAAATCATGAAAAACCTAGAATCAAACATGAATTTAAACTACCTAATAATGAATTCAATAATAATGAATTATAAATTTAATAGATTTTTATTAGTTACCTTGATTGCTAGCCATATATTAAGGAAAACACCAAGAAATCGTCCTTTGAACCAAAGCTCCAAAAAACTTTACTTCTAAAGTTGTATTTTTATTCACTAGCTAGTATTCAACTAGTGGATTTTTTTTTTCTTTGGTTTTTCTCTTTGAACTCACGACCAACAGAAAAAGAAAGGTAGGTTTTTTTTCTTTTTCTTTTTTTTTTTGTTTTAAACCTAAAAGCTAGTTAGGTTAAATGTCTTAGCTCGGTTACTTGAAATTGGGCCTGATTAACTAATTTCTATCAGTTTGAAATATAAAAAATGTTTAAATTTTCAATTTAATTTTCAACCAAAAAAAATTTCCGGCTTGAAAATTTAGGCCATTACAAGGGCACATGGCCGGGCAAATGTATAACAAAGTGATGTGCAATAAGAATTGTATATGGGCAAGAAACGCGCAATAAGTGTTGCCCCATAGTCATGATCTCCCTAGTGGTAACGGTGTAGGCCTCATGGCGGCCAAAGATGATCCAACCCATAAGCTGATGTGCTATACGGGCGGAAGGTTGATGCGTTAAATTAGCGAAGTTATGTTGTCAACTCTCCGTAATATGACCTGTCAACCTATTCCATAACTTAACATCATTAAAATCTTTTGGAGCTCTCTAACCATGCTAGATAAGTCAGAAATAAAGCCTAAATCCACTAAAGTCTTATAAAGTTCTTCTCCAAATAATCGAAAGGACACACCCCTAACGGGCCTATGCGGGTTCGGTCGATTGACCCTAAAACTAGTCATAAACTCATATGTCATATCGACATAGGTTGGCACGTCCATGGTGAAAAACTTCTCCATGGGGATTACTCCATGTTATGAACTTACGAACCAAAGGTTGGATTCGGGGGTGAAGGTACTAATATGGCGGAGTGCGTCATATTAGCCCGTAGCCGGCCATTACTACTTTTCTCTCAATCATACACAAGTTATACAAAGAACCCAGAATTTGATTTACAACCTAATACAAAATTACTATTATTAAGGTGAAATCATATAAAATTAATTAATTTAGTCAAATCGTCGTTAAGATTAATTCAAGGTTCCTAGCATGATATAATTTTTCCCTAAATTATCTTGATTTAATGTGATACATTAATTCAAATTAAGTCCTTTGACAAAAATAAAATGATAAAAGTGGTAAATAATTCGGAAAACCAACAACAACAAATCCACAAGTTTGATTTTTAGGGCTCTCAGGAAATGTACCACTTCTCGTATGAAGATTGGAGTCGCCGAGTGTTAATTTGGGCAGAGTCGAATTATTGTTTCAATATTATCAAAGTTTGTAGCCACTTTTTAAATAAAATAAATAGTAAAATAATAATAAGCAACTATTTGTAAGAATGAAGATGATAAAAAAGCAATATTTCGGATTATTTTAGTGTAAGGGAGAAAGTGAGTAAAAAAAGTTGTTGAGAAATGAAGAAAATGAAGATTTTTATAGCAGCGTGGGAACCCTAATTGCACTGGCCTGTTAGTGTGGTACGCCGAATTGCGCCGTCCCAATAGCGCGAGAAACCCTACAACGCTGCTAGGGTAGCGCTGTTAACTTAGTCACACTGAGTTGTCAGCGTGACTAAATTAACTACGCTGGGTTTTTGAAAGATTATTTTTTTTATTTATTTATTATTATTATTATTATTGTTATTATTTATTTATTTATTTATTTTAAAAAAACAAAAAGCATTGGGATAATTAAAAAAAGTCCGTTAAATATGAATGGTCCTTTTATAATATCTGAAACTTATTTTTTATGCCCAAGTATACTCGATTATCCAATCTTCTAAAGAAATGAGTTTTTTTTTTTTTTTAATCAACACAGAGTCCTACCGCGGGACAGGGGGACTAAATTAGGTTTCTACAGTTAGCCCCCACTTTGATTGAATCTGAGTAAGATGACAATCAAAGTATGCTCGAATCGCTTTTCGAGACTTCCATATCCAGAGCCATGAGCTCTTCATTAAACAATGGGTGTATCAAATTTTAGAAAGCAATGGCTCTCGAAACCGAAATAGACTTTCCTTTATAGAAACAGTTTTAATATATTCGCTTATTTATCAAAAAATTGAACACTTAAAAGTTAAATTTATTTATTTAGTATTTTGAATAAATATGCTTTATACTGGAATTTTAGAAAGAAAGGTAATAAACTTCATTTTGAGTAAACTCGCTCATTTACTGAAATTGTTTGAAAAAAAAAATTATTATTACCATTTTTGGTAAATTTGCTCATTTACCAAAATTATGGAAAATATGTAATAAATTCGCTCATTTATCACTATTTTGAGTAAATTCACTTATTTACTGAAATTATTGAAAAAATGTAATAAATTCGCTTATTTTTTATTATTTGGAGTAAATTCGCTTATTTAATGATATTATTGAAAAAAAATGTAATAAATTTGCTTATTTATTACTATTTTGAGTAAATTCGCTTATTTGCAAAAATTATTGAAAAAGGGAATAAATTCGCTTATTTATTACTATTTTGAAAAAAAATGTAATAAATTTGCTTATTTATTACTATTTTGAGTAAATTTGCTTATTTGCAAAAATTATTGAAAAAGGGAATAAATTCGCTTATTTATTACTATTTTGAGTAAATTCGCTTATTTACTTAAATTAGTGAAAAAATGTAATAAATTCGCTTATTTACTAAAATTATTGAAAAAAATGTAATAAAATTCGCTTATTTATTACTATATCGAGTAAATTCACTTATTTATTGAAATTATTGAAAAAAAATGTAATAAATTCGCTTATTTATTACTATTTCGAGTAAGTACGCTTATTTACTGAAATTACTGAAAAATGTAATATATTCGTTTATTTATTACTATTTGGAGTAAATTCGCTTATTTACTAAAATTATTGAAAAAATGTAATAAAAATTATTTTTTACTACTTTAGGTAAATTTGCTTATTTACCGAAATTATTGAAAAAAGGTAATAAATTCGTTCACTTATTATTATTTAGAGTAAATTCGCTTATTTACTAGAATTGTTGATAAAAGCTAATGATGTTGTCATAAAATCACAAACCTTAACTCAATGTATTTTTGCTTTTGAGTATTTCGGATAAAGGAGTGAGAAAAGAAATCAAAATCAAAAACAAACTCAAAGCATTTGAAAATACAGCAAAGCACAGTCAAGAACGCTAGCCTTGTAGCGTCACAAAGTCAACCACGCTGATGCGTCAACGCGACAGTAGAAAAGTCGTTAAGACTTTCAGCGCGATTGCTGCTACCACGCTCCCAAGTGAGTGTTTTTTCATTTGTTGTGTTTGAAATGTTGCTCAAATTATAAAAGTTGATGTTCAATTGATACATGGTAGTGTACGTTGTGTAGGGACATTAGCTTGGTTTCATTGCTGGGCTAGAGTGATGGTGCTGCAGAATTAGGCGCGCTACATGTTGTAGCGTGGTAGAGTTAGTTGTGCTACTGAGGCAGCGTGTTTGGGTTTGTGACGCTGAGGTGTTAGCATAGTACATTGTCCTGCGTTACTATGCTCTTTTCTTTAAGTGCTTCTTCTTTTGTAATGTAAGTGCTTCTATCTCAAACATTCTTTAATTAAGATAATTTGAGAAATATGAGATGAATTTGTGCTTACATGTTGATTCGAATGTAGTCATACAAATGTTCAAGCATATGAAATAAATTGTTTTATAATGATTATTGAAGAATGCTCCAAACATTGTAAGAATAGTATGCTTTTATTTTATTAAACAAAAGTGCTTTGGCAAATGATTTTCTAAATGATATTATACAATGAAGTAATAATGCTCCATGAACTATTGAGAAGTGCTCTTGATTAGTATGACTCGTTAGCTTTTTTATACATGATTAATATATTTTGACATTTTTAAGAGTGGTAGGTTCCTAATTTGATAATCAAAAGTGATAGTGCTCTTGATTAGTTTATTATAAGAGTAATGGGCTCTATATTAATAATCAAAAGTGAAGATGCTCTTGATTAATTTATTTTATTTATAAGAGTAGTGGGCTCTTAATTTATAACCAAAAATGGAAATGCTCTTAATGTTTATAAAGCAATATGCTCCAAGAATAAGAAATCAATTATCCCATTATTTGGTATGATAAAAGTAAAAATGCTCTTAATTTTACCTCAAAAGACAAAGCGTAAGAAAATTAGTAGCGCTGCTGCTGTAGCGTGAACTATCTTTGTTGCGCTACGCTATGGAGCGCTGCATAATTTGTTGCGCTTGTTAAGTAGCGCTGAAAATGTTGTGGCGCTCCTCATTTAGCACTACAAAGTCTGTGATCGATGCTATGCTTTTTTTTAATGTTTTGGCTCTTTTTTTTTTNGGTTTTTTTTTTTTTTTTTTTTTTTTTTGTAAAAGCTTTTCAAGTTTCACTTCATTAATTGTTCTTGTATTATTGATTAGAACTTGGGCCTTTTATTTTTGGCATATAACTAATGAGCTATATATTGGGACGGAGGGTCCGAGTAAGGGAAAGATGACAATATTTTGTGGAGGGTTATCCGATTTACTCCAAAAAAATAATCGCCAAAATGAAGTTTCAAGTGAGACAACTTCCATGTTTGTTTTTTTATAAGGGGCAACAAGCAAATGTCATAAGCTTAATTAATGAGATTTTGAGGCAAGTGGCTTCATAACTAATTTTGAAAAGATTATAGCATCCAGGATGTATAAGGTGGTGTAAGTATGGAGACTTGTAGCAATAAGAAAGGTCACAAATGTGAAGCTAGCAAGAAGAGTATGTACAAGCTAGTTATAATGTAAGTATGCTCAAATTAGCTACTAATAAGCACAAGGAAAACAACCAAAAATATGCACAAATCAGCAGGAGGTGCCATAGCATGAGTTAGTAGGAAGCAAGGGATGGGGGGTATCTCAACTTTCCCTAAATCGATTTTTTTTTTTTTTTGAAAAAGAAAATGTGTAGACACCTAATTTAGTCCCCCTGTCCCGCGGCAGGACTCTATGATGATTAAAAAACTCATTTCTCTAGAAGATTGGATAATCGAGCATACTTGGGCATAAAAATAAATCTCGGATATTATAAAATTTCCATTCTTATTTAACGGACCTTTTATCCCAATGCCTCTTTTATTATTTTAAATAAATAAATAAAATTAAATTAAAAAAAATCTTTCAAAAAAAATAAATAAATAAAAAATGTAGCGCGCTTAATTTAGTCACGCTGACAGCTCAGTGTGACTAAGTTAGCAGCGCTACCCTAGTAGTGTTGTAGGGTTTTTTGCGCTACTAGGCCAGCGCGATTCGGCGTACTGCGCTAGCAGCCCAGCGCGATTAGGGTTCCCACGCTGTTATAAAAACCTTCATTTCCTTCATTTTTCAAAAAAAAAAAAACTTTTTTTTACTTATTCTCTCCCTCATACTTAATTAATCCGATTATTGCTTTTAAACAACCTTATTTTTTATAATAACTATTTATTATTTATTTGCTATTTATTTTAAAAAAGTTGCTACAAATTTTGATAATATTGAAACAATAATTCGACTGTGCCCAAATTAACACTCACTAGTAAAAAAATAGCTTATTAATATCGTTTTTTTGCACCTATTTGTATTGTTTTACACACGATACAATTGGAGGCGTAACAAATAGCCAATTTTATTTGTATTGTTTGTTAGAAACGATGGTAATAACTTCTATTTGCATCGTTTTTTTGTAAAAACGATAGTAATAGTACTGTTTATAAAACAAATTTAAAATGGTAATTTGGGCTCTATATTCACAATAAATAATATATATATATATATGCATCCTCCCGCCATTGCCCCTATTCGATTCTCTATAGTTTAAAATATTAATATAAATATTTCATTAACAAATTAAAAATTGTAAACGATTTAGATATATACAATACACTTTCTATTCTTATATATATATATTTTACGTACAACGAAAGTTATAATGACATAAATAATAATAACAAAAAATTAAAATAATGATAACAAAAACTATATTAAATGGATAAATATCAATAACTTCTTACAAAATAACAATAAAATAATGATAGCAGCAGTCCACTCTTTTATAAAATAGGCCCCCATGCCCAACCGAGTGAGCCAAATCCTCAATATCACTCCTTCCCTTGCCCTCTCCTAGACATGTAAACCAGTTGTAGCAGCCTTAATAGTTAAACCAACTCACAATTACCTTAGCCTCTGTAAATCTGCCACCAACAAACACAAAACAAGCTATCATAGATCAATCATTAGACCTGATTCCAGGCCATTAGGAGGAAGTCATACAGTTTTACAAGATGCTTTATGATAGTAGTGTTAACTTAAGGAGGAATAAAAATAGAAAATATCAGACAAACTTAAGTCTTTTGAATGAAATCAATTGCTGGAAGGTGTTTTTGAATAAGAAGTGCACAACTATCATAACTTATGAATGAAATCATATCTTTAGCAAAGGAATCAAGATTAAATGAAAATTTGCAAACGTATGAACATAATTTCACCAACATTCAATTTCATCCCGTGTAGAGAAAGATATAGCAAATGATGCTTAATCATCATCGATATAAAATCAAAGAAAAACCAACAACCTGTATTAAAAATAATCCATACTCAGCACAAAATAACTCATTTTTGATATCTTCGGAAATCAAACCTCATATAAATCAATCCCTTTCATTAATGAAGCAAAGTAAACACAATAAACTTTTATCTAATCCTACTCTAAAACATAAACTACTTAGCATTAACCAAATATTATAATTTCAGGAATTTTCAAACATCAAAGACAAAGTTATCAAACAGAACAAACATTGATAAGACAATATTCTCATATCATAATTATAATAACTAAGAAGAAATAAAACTATTGTAAAATGATTGAAAATAAAATCTGCAACGTAACATAAAAAGAAGCCGATAAAAAAATCTGGATGTCTTCTTGAAACGTGTGGTGTTCTTAAAATGGGCCTTGACAAAGATGATCTTCTGCTTAACTCAACAATATGTTTGGACAGTTGGACAGACCAAGAATACAGAGAGAAAAGGTAAAATGCCTCCACTGTCTAGTATATTTAACAGTACAATTATGTACTCACAGAAGCTCAAAACTTACATGGCCTCTCAGTTCTCATTCCCTAGCTAATGAATAGGAAATACTCAGTATTGTGTATTGAAGGAATAACATCTAGTTGAGAAAAACACGGAGATGACATTGGAGGATCAAAGTATGCCAACAAGACAGACTACATTCTGCACTTTGTTACATTCCCAAAAGATACAAAAAGGAGAAACTTATAGGCATTCAAAAGGGTGATAGCCAATTATCTATCGGTGGAGCATGCTAGTTCTATAGATCTTTACACAAATTAATCTTCAAAAAAACTTTCAACTATTGCACAATTCCCCAACCCAAAACAAGATGTATGAATCTAAAAGGTGAAGTTGCTTGATTCGGAAAGCGCATCAATCGCGGAATAATTTTAATTTTTTTTCATTGTCATTCCCATTATGTGGATCCATTTTATAATTTTGTCATTACATAAGCTCTAAAATCAGTAACCAATTCATTTGTAAACTCGATCGCCGAAAATCAAACATAACTAGAAAATTTCGCAAATACAACATTTAGTATGAAAAATTGAACAATAAGCTAAAAAAAATCCTGAAATTCGTTAAAAATGCAGAAATTAAAGCAATTTAAACNGCAGAAATTGAAGCAATTTAAACAACTAACCTTCACGGAGATCTTACAGTCATTCTGTGGCCTGTTGAACTGCTTAACACGCTTCTTCACAATCTTTTTGTCCAATAGAGGAACCGCTATTGTTGTTGCTACAAGTTCAAAATTTAATAAATAAAATAAAATAAATAAACAAATTTTTCCAATTAACATATAGCGATTTGATATTTTGAACAAATATACAATAGCAAATCAATATCACTTAGAAATTAATTAACGAACAAATTAAACAGTAAGGGTTTATTTAGAAAACAAAACATACTGAATCAGAAATTGACTCTTGTTTCGAAATAATCAACGTAGTGATGTGAAACTCCCGATTTTTCAGCGCCCAAAAGCTAGGAATTTAAATCACTTAGAAACAGCAGTAAGCTTTTTAAATAGTTTGCAAAAAGAACACATCCAGAAGAAAGCATGCCAATGAGCCTGCTAGAACACCACATGTTTCAAGATTCATGCCCATATTTTTTTATGCCGATAATAACTGTCCCTCACTCAAACAAGCCCTTACTCACCCACTCCTACACCCAGTCAATTACTCACTCAGTTCAGAAAATATAAAGCACAACTAAAAACTCATAACATACTCAATAACCATTAAGTAAGTCATTCAATCAATAACAATCAATAATCATATTCACTCGCGCTCACTTACTTAGTCAATCCCTCCCTCACTTGTTGACTTACTCCCTTAAACTATAACCTTTGAAAAAAATTGATAAACAAAAATCATCAACAGTCCAAAGATAACAACAAAACAACAAGAAGTATACACTCAAAAATCAAAACCAAACTAGAAAATAGAAACCAAACTCAACTAATAGTAATCATCATGCATTCATATTTTGATTTAATAATTGTCAACATTGCATATTCAAGTACAAATTAGAAATTAGGCAACAATAACCTAAAGATTGAGCAATATAACAGAACGCATAATAATCATATCATATCATTTAGGGTTCAAAATCCTCAATTCCATAACATGATAACAAAAAATGATATTGGTAACTATTAGATAATTATGAATCAAATAAAAAATGAAAATATTGGTAACAAAAACAACAGCAGCAAAACTAGCACCTTTAAAAGCCTAAGAAGGTCCAACTTAAGGAGTAACGAAGGTAAATCCAAAATGAAACGAAGGTAGAACGAGATTTAGTTAAATGATATATTTAATTCACAGTAGAAACCATGATTAAATCCGAAAATTCAATTTTACGACAATGTAGATAAAAAACACAAACAAATTGACATATTAATGTAAGATCAAATCTCATAAAATCGCAAAAAAAAACAAAAAAAAACACAAATTCATAAGTCAAACAAAAACAAAATAAACAAAAAATGGAGAAAAAATTCACTCACTTGAGCTGATCTAATCGGATGTTTTTAACCAGAGATTCCCTTATAATGCTCCTTCATTCATCTCTTCGTATCGTACTCTCTCATCTTCTTCCTCGCCATTTTTTAACCCTAATTTTCACCAAAAATCACAAAATCAAATCCCTAAACCTGATAAATAATAATTACTAAATTCAAATTTCAAATGAATTAGCTCGAATTTGAAACGAATTGAATCAAATCAACGATATATAATCGAAAACAATAAAATCATCAAATTAAATTGATCTATGAAATCAAAAAAAATTGAAATTTAGAAAGAGAAAATTACTGTTAAATAAGAGAAAAAAATTAGCAGTTTCAGAATCGAATTTGAACGCCGAAGTCACAAAAATAACATGCATAAGAAAAATAAACTGTAAAANATAAGAACAATAAACTGTAAAACACAATTCCAACACCCAAAATCAATCTCAAAATCAAAATCAAGAATAAAAACCTAAAATAAATTGCCTATTTCCTCCTTACAATTTGAACCCTAGCATCGAGTTTGGGTAGTTAGATTGGGGATATTCGATTTTGAGGTTGGGTTACAAAAATACCAATTTGGGGGTTTCGAATTGTGTTTAAAGGGGATCTTGAAAGGGGTTTCATGGAAGTGTTGCTGTCGTTGTTGGTTGGGAGTAGTGATTGCGGTGGCGAAGTGAGGGAAAAGAGTGAGAGGAGATGGTATTTTGATTGACAAGAGAGAGTGAGGAGAGAGTGAGAAATGAGGTTGAGAGTTGAGAGGAAGAGATAAGCTCCTTCTGCTTTTTTTTTTTTTAACAAAAAACAGAAAAATTATGGGGATTGTATCGTTTTTTTGGTTAAAACGATAGTAACAGGTAATCATGGAACTTTTACAAAAATGAAGCGGTACACATTAGTATCGTTTGTTTGCAAAACGACACTAATATGTTTCTATTAGTACGTTTGTTTGTCAAAACGATACTAATGGAAACCCATTTGTATCGTTTCTTTAAGAAACGATACTAATAGAATCATATTAGTATCGTTTTTGCAAACAAATGATACTAATAGCCGTTAGTAGTATCGTTTTTACATAAAACGATACTAAAGGGGCGTTACTAATGTTTATTTTTCTACTAGTGACTCGACAACTCCAATCTTCATACGGGAAGTGGTACGTTTCCTGAGAGCCCTAAAAATCAAACTTGTGGATTTGTTGTTGTCGGTTTCCCGAATCATTTACAGCTTTTATACATTTTGTTTTTGTTAAAGGGCTTAATTTAAATTAATTTATCACATTAAACTAAGATAATTTTTGGACAAATTGTATCATGCTAGGAACCTTGAATGAATCTTAACAACGATTTGACTAAATTATTAGGTTTTATTTGATTTCACCTTAATAATAGTAATTTTGTGTTAGATTGTAAATTAATATTCTGTGGTTCTTTATATAATTTGTGTATAATTGAGAGAAAACTAGTAATGGCCGCCTACGGGCTAATATGACGCACTCCGCCATATTAGTACTTCACCCCCGAATCCAACCTTTGGTTCGTAAGATCATAACTTGGAGTCATCCCCATGGGATCGAAAGGGTTATTCGTGCATTTTAGATTATCGTTTAGTATTCGTGTCCCATTCGTAATCAATCTAAATACACGGTTTATGAGTTTGATTCCTAAAACTCATTGGTGACTCCTTACTAGCATCGTCCGTATTCGTATATTATTATCTCACTCGAAAAAAGATAATTAAAAAAAAAAACACCAAAATAGCGTAGCGCGAAAGACTTTGTCACGCTAACGTCGCAGCGTCACAAAGCTTGCCGCACTACACCTGCAACATGACAAACTTTGTAGCGCTGCACAGTCAGCGTGACAAACTCTGTCACGCTACCACGCTAGCGTGACTGAAATCCTTGTGCTCCTGTTTTTTTTGCAAAATACTTCTAAAAAAAGTCCATTTCACCTTTCCTTAAGCCAATTTTTTTGGTCTAACTTGACCTATGGACGGTTTGGGAAAGGTGACCAAAAAATTTGGGACCCTAAAATCCGGGGCTCCTACAAATGAATATTTTTTTGTATGAGGAGAATGAGGAAAAAAGAAACTAGAAATTAAGGGTCCAAAATTGATTACAATTGTTGTATAATGTGCTTGACAACGTTTATGATTCAAAGGGGAGTGATTTTAGCTTGCTCATTTGACCTTGGATTATGAGCCATCATCTTATACTTTCGTGATTGTCTTGTTTGAGAAGTTTGTTTCAAATTCAACTATTGGCTACTAGTAATGTGAATCTCTTTAGAGAAATAAGAGATCAATATTATAAATGCTTGCTCAAGTTTTGAAGTGTTGAAGATGATAATGTTTGAAGTAGACGAGTTGCCAAGTATATGAAGACCAAAACTAGAAGAGATAGGAAATATTTTGGTGATGAGAGGATGATATTTAGTGAAAGTGATGCCTCATGCTTCCATGGATAGGTATAAGATAGCTATGAAAATTCATTCTTTAAGAGAAAATGAAGAAGTTGGATGATTTTGCGGAATAAAAAGGAACGAGTAAAGGAAGTATGTGAGTGTTTGAGTTAAAAGATGACACTACAAGAGTTGATGATGATGAGCATGAGAAAGGAAAGAAGCTTGATGAAGAAAAGTGTGTATGAAAAAAAGGAAAGGAGGATGATATGTGTAGAAGAAAATGACTTGCTTTATGTGACATTAAGGCAATTTTCTTTTAAGAACGGTTGTGCGTCCTAGAATAAAACAGTATCCAAGACCCTAGGT
The DNA here is from genome assembly GCA_016808085.1 of Suaeda aralocaspica. Taxonomy (NCBI): domain Eukaryota; kingdom Viridiplantae; phylum Streptophyta; class Magnoliopsida; order Caryophyllales; family Amaranthaceae; genus Suaeda; species Suaeda aralocaspica. The sequence continues at coordinate 255,237 of PYUH01000550.1, forward strand.
GGGTCTTGTGTTCAAAGGACCTTTTGTTTTCATGGGCCTGTAATATTTTATTCATGTTACATGTCCTTAAAATGTAGGACTATTAAGACCGTACCTTATGAAAGGTTGCATACGTATCCAATTCGAGTTGGAATCAGGTCTTACGTAGCTCTTGCTTATGAGTTATTAATGTGTTAAAGGGAAAAGCACAAGTTCTTTGCATTTTTGGTACACCTCAAGGAGGGCTTTTTCACGGTTGTATCGTGGCTAAGCTTAGTGTGTAAGAAAGAAATGGAAACGAAGGCTCAAATACCCATAATTAACCTAAACTATGCGAGGGAGAAATAAAGTGAGATGCATTAAAAACCACAAGAGAGATGTTAGAGAGAGAAAGAGAGAGAGAGAGCCACATCAAAGTGAGGTAACACATGATGGTGAGTGTAAGTTGAGTTCTCAAGGACTGTCGCCGGCATAGTACCATCACGACCAGAAATGTCTCCACGCAAGCCCCACCTAACCCCTTCCCCACCCCCACTTCTCAAACCACAACCAGCCAATCCACCCCCACCACCCACACCACAACCAGCCAAACCACTCCCCTTAACCCCTTTAACCCCTTTCCCCGTAGCTTCAGAGATTCCCTCACTAACCCCCCTTTAACCCAGCCCCTTCCCTCCCCGGCTTTTGACACCCCTGTTAGCACCCTTCCCCCCCCCCCTCCACCCCTCCTCTCACTCCACCCCAACCTCCACCTCTTTTTAATCCAATTACCTCTGAAGAACTCAAACCCTTTGTGGATAACTAGGCAAATTCTATCATCATCAAGGTCATTCGCAGATCCTTCGCTACAGACTTTCTTCAGAAGAACTTGCGGAAACGTTGGAAATTGGACAGCTCCCATGGACTCCTGGGTTTAGGAAGGAGAATTTACATGTTCAAGAACCTCCCTCCTTTTACCCTTTCATGGATTCTTTCAAGGAAACCATGGTATGTAGGCAACCATTATCTCCACATAGAGCAATGGTACCCGGGGTTCAGGGCATCTCAAGCCTCCTCCTCAGTTCCCGTTTGGGTTGAGCTGCCAGAACTTCCACCAGAATTCCACTCTCCAGAAATGCTTAAGCGAATTGGGAACCATATTGGTAATTTCCTCAAGGTGGATAATTCGGAATACAAGAAAGGAAGTATTCATTTTGCTAGAATTCAGATTGAACTGGATCTTGCGAAACCTTTTCCCTCCCACATTTGGCTGGGTGGACTGAAAAACGCTTTATCTCTTCCACAACTCCCAGACTGGTGCTCCACCTGTTCCTTAGTAGGCCACTCTACTAAGGCTTGCAAAAGAAAGGTAGCCAACAGGGAAGAGGAATCAGAGAAGGTGACTATTGATCAAAATGTCACCGGGAAAGGCACGGGTAAGTGGCAGTTGGTCAGTAGGAGGAAAAAGAAAAGAAGCGCGAAATTTCCTCTTTAGAGCAATTTTAACGAAGGGCATTTCAATAATTGTGAGGATAAAACAGTAAAAAATTTGGCAACAGGTTCAAATTTAAATCCATCACGTGACTCCTCTCAAACAACATTAAATGCGAAGTGGCCCCTCTCCACTAAGTCCTTTTCTTCTTGAACTACCACCTTTAACCCCTCCCTTAACCATTCTAATACTACCGTCTTTTTCACTTTCTTCCATAACAACCCCCTCTCTGCGCTTCAAACTCCACAAAAAGAACAACTTCTTCTTCAATCATCCCTCTCCTTCTCTTTCACCAATGGACTCTATGGAATCTCAATCCCAAGCCCCATTAGCAAAGGCCTCGATTCGAGACTACCTTTTCCATTGCTTCAAACGGAACCCCATGTTCATATCCCTCTTCTAACAACCTCCAATCCCAATCACTCAACCTCTCTCGTGGAACTGTCTTCAACCCCCCACAAGCCTTCTCAAGTTCTCGCAACCAGTCACCCCTACACTACCAAAATTAAATCTAAACAAGCAACCTCTGTTCATAACAATTGGAACCCAAATGGTGAAGCTTACTCCCAACGAAATCAGAAACCTCCTTCTTCATCCCCTCCAATTCGACGAACCTTATCAGACAATCCTAACCTGGAACCATCCAAAGGCAGCACAGCCAAATCTTCTAAACCCCACACCTCGTCTGGAGCCAACCCACCTCCCTATGATCTCAGACCTCGAGGCACTGCACCCAGGTTTATACGTTTTTCTTACATGGTAGCTAGAAAGAAAGCTAGGAGAAGGAGGAAATCTAATCTTCCTAGAGGAACTCGAATTTCGGATGAACCCATCCCCAACTTTTCCACAACTAAGGGATTATGTGACCCTAACTTCCGTCCCCATGAAGCTGGAAATGAAAGCAAACACCAATGCTCTCTTGGCAGTGGATATCCACAAACCAATCCAATTATTTCAAATAAGAGGAAACTCGTGCACCACCTCCCGGGAACTGAGGAAGAACACCCTGATCCTTGAACTAAGGGAGAGGGTTAGGTTCAGCCACATATGGCATGACTTTGTTGACCTTGACAAAGTCAAAACCATGAAGATTCAAAGAGAAGCAGAAATTGCTCCCTATTTTTATGAACCAATGAAGATTGTTGTATGGAGCTGTAGAGGAATTTCCAGACCTTCCTTCTTAACCAATTTGAAAGAGCTAGTTAACAACTACCTTCCGAATATGATGATCTTTACTGAAACCCAAGCTACCAATCCTCAACTAAAAAAATCATTCCCAAATTTCCCTTTGACAGCTACCAATTTGTTGAGCCAGTGGGGCATATTGGTGGCATTCTGGTTTTGTGGAACGAAACTGAATTGACTTTCACCCATATCAGTTCCAACCTCCACAATGTGAATGGTATTGTGCAGGTAAAAGTTCCTAACCTGAAGTCTTTACTTTTTCTTTCTGCAATTTATGCTAGCCCTAGGTTTAAAGAGAGAATTGAATTGTGGAAGGATTTAGAATTGATTGCTAATTCACATGAATTACCTTGGTTATGTTTAGGTGATTTCAATGAAATTATGTGGCCTAGTGAGAAATTAGGAGGTAAACCCCCTATCTTAGATAGAATGAATCTCTTTAAATCAACAATGCATAATTGTGGCCTATAAGACCTTGGGTTTTCAAGCTCCAAATTTACTTTGTTTTATAGGAGAAGGGGCAACCCAATTTTTGAAAGACTAGATAGAATTTTAGCAAATTCTGCTTGGCTTGATCTTTTCCCTGGTAGTGAGGTCAAACACCTTCCTAGAATCTGTTCTGACCATAACCAGTCCTTTTCTGCACCCAAGCCTCAACCTGGACCAGAACTCCAAAGCCTTTCAAATTAGAACCCTTTTGGTTCTCTGATCCCACATGTCATAATGTAATTAAGGAATCTTGGGTTGCTAATGACACTGATGTGCCTAGCAAACTCAAGAAAGTTTTTGAGTCACTCCAGAGTTGGAGGAAAATAGAAGCCAACAACTTCTTTGGAAAGAAAATGAAGCTTTTTTCCAGATTATATGGAGTCCAAAGAGCCTTAGAAGAGAAACCCAAATCCCCCTTCCTCCATAACCTTCTCTCAGAGCTTAGATTTGAATTACAACAGGTTCTGAACCAGGAGGAGTGGTATTGGAAATAAGATGTAGGAGTCTCAAGCTCTTGGAAGGAGATAGAAACACCAAATATTTCCACAATTCAGTGTTGAGAAGGAGGAAAATGAATAAAATTGTTGAATTACAGGACCCAGTTGGTAACTCAATCACTGGACTAGACAATATATTAAACCATGCTACAAGCTACTTTGAATCACTCTTTTCCTCAGGCTCAAATTCCCCTTCCCAGCCAATTTCCCTACACCCCCTCTCCACCTCTATTCTCTCCTGTAGCCAGGTGCCTTCCCTAGAAGAGATCAAGGAAGCTGTTTTTAACCTTCATTCTTACAAATCTCCTAGAGAGGATGGTTTCCATACCTTCTTTTTCCATAGTCACTGGGAAACCATTCAACCTGACCTTCTAACCTTTTGTACATATGCTTTTAATGCCAAATACATTCCCCTTGTCATCAACCAAACAATCCTTTCTCTCATCCCTAAAGTAGACTCCCCTTCTACAATTAAACAATTCAGATCAATTGGCCTCTGCAACATCATCTATACGATCATGTCTGAAATTCTAGCTAATAGAATTAGGCCCCACCTCCCCTCCCTTATCTCTCCTAATCAAAACAGTTTTCTTCCAAAAAGGGGTAATGAGTGTAATTATATTGTTGCCACTGAGATTCTTCACTCTTTCCAAAAAAGAAAAGGCAAGAAAGGGTGGTTTAATCATAAATTAGACTTGGAGAAAGCCTATGATAAGTTAAAATGGTCTTCCATTCTTAGTTGTCTCAGGAGAAAGGGGTTTCATAAAGATTCTTGTAATTTGATTCATAGCTGCATCTCCACAACTACCATCTCTGTCAAATTGAATGGCTCCACTTCTACTTCCTTTAAACCCACTAGAGGGATTAGGAAAGGAGACCCCCTATCCCCTTATCTTTTTATTATTTGTATGGACTTTTTGACTGAAATCATCCAAAGAGAGGTTGAAAATGGAAATTGGACCCCTTTTAGGTTCCCTAGAACTTCATGTGAAATATCCCATCTCTTGTCTGCTGATGATCTCCTCCTCTTTGGTCAATGTGATTCCAAAACACTGCAATCTCTCCACGACACTCTGGATTACTTTTTTGAAATCTCAAGGCAATCAACGAACGCTGGCAAGAGCAAGCTCCTTTTCTCTCCCAATACCCCCTCTCACCAAAAAAAACCACTTTACCTCCTCCCTCAACATCCCAGCATCTCAAGAGCTTGGAACTTACCTAGGTTTTCCCCTAACCACAAGGAAACCTAATGCCACACAGCTCCAACCTATTCTTAACAAAATCTTTAAAAGCCTGACTGCTTGGAAACAGAATTTTCTGACTAAACCTTAAAAAACTAACCCTCATTAAAAGTACTCTCTCTACCATCCCGGCCTACCAAATCCAATGCATTGCCTTACCAACAAATCCCTACTCCTCCAATTCTTTTGGAATGACAAGAATGACAAGAAAGGGATCAACCTTGTAGGAGACTAGACAATTTTTGGCCCACCTGCCCTAGGGGGTTTAGGAGTCAGGGACTCTTCCCTTTTAAACAAAACACTCCAAGTCAAGATATGCTGGAAACTCCACACAATTGACAATCTTGCCTCACAGATAATTGTTGCCAAATATTGTTCAAAGTCTTGCCTTCCAACTCCCTTCAACAAAGGTTCTCTCTTCTGGAAATTTGTAGGGGGGAGGATAGGATAATTTTAGTAAGTTCCAGGCTTGGGAAATTGGAGATGGCTCTCAAATCTCCTTTTGGTTTGATGATTGGACAGGATTAGCACCCCTTAGAGAAAAGGTCATAGGCCCCCTAGACAAAGCTGGTGGTGATCTCCTCCTTAGTAGTGTGATGCCTAATCAGAGTTGGTGTCTTTCCCTTGTCTCCCATTTACTTTATGATGATTTGACTTCTCTTATTCTCCAACTCCCCATCCCTACTAATGGTCAAATTTCCCCCTTCTTCACCCTGATCAGAAACCACAAGTTTGATACCAAAGCTGTCTACTCATACCTTCGGAACCAAGAGCATTCCCCTTCAACCCACTCCCTCCCTTCCTTGGCTATGGAAACTCAAACTCATGCCTAAGGTGAAGTTCTTTCTTTTGCTGAGTTACTTGGAGGCCATTCCTACTAAACTTTTCCTTTCTAACAGATTTCCCCTTCTCTCCCCCAATTGTCCCTTCTGTCATGTGCCTGAAACTGTCTCCCACCTGTTTAAGGAATGTAGCAGGGCCCTGGACTATTGGAGAAATACTTCGGCTCCTCTTCTCACCCTAAACTCCCCCCCTCCAAGATTGGTTCAAAACTAACCTCCAATCTAACCTTCCCTATAAGAAAACACCCTAGCACATTTTCTTTGCCCATAACCTTTGGGAGTTGTGGAAAAGGAGAAACAACTGGGTCTTCAATCAGAAGAATGTTCCCATTCTCCCCTTCATCACTAATACCTACAATGCAGCCCTAGAATTCTATCTTAACCTGACTAAAAAACCACCTCCTACTAAGCCTACTTGGATGGAACAGTGGAAACCTTCTCCACTTGGCTTCCTCCTTGTGAATTTTGATGCCTCCTTTCAACAATCTGATCACACCTTTGGGGTTGGAGAATTTGTAGACATAGTGCAGGAAACTTTGTGGCAAGCAACCATGGAAAATCTAAAAGCATTGATGCATTTCAAGCTGAATTGTTTGCTCTTAAAACAACCTTGGATTGGGTCCTGGATAATAGATGGAACAGAGTTATAATTGTCTCTGAATGCAAATTTCTAGTGGAGTGTACAACTTATGATTCCAACACTACAAGCACTTGGGCTAACATCATTAAGAATTGCAGGCAGTCGCTTGGCCAGGGACAAATGAAGATGATTTGGAAGAGTAGGACCCAGAATGCAGCAGCTGACTATCTAGCAAGGAAGGGGAGGACTTTTGGCGCAGAAGGATGCTTGGTGTTGTTAGATGAAGCTACTGAGGAGCTTAATGATATTTTGCACAAAGACTGTAATGCTAACAATGATGTAAATAGGAATGAAGTCAGCTTAAAACAATCTGATCTTGTAGCTGCCATAAGTCACTTAGACTTTAACCCCCCTCCTTGACTTGTTTGGTACTTTCTGATTTCTAATGTTGTGGTTTTCCTCCGGCCCTCTTCCCCCAAACCCCCAACCACAAAAAAAAAAAAACACAAAAAAAACACCCACAACCCCAACCTATGCTACGAACTTGTTCTTAAACTTGAGGAACTCTATTACTTAAAACTTTACTTGTTGACAGCTTTTCAAGCATTTCCATTTGCTTAAATTGAAAATCAAAGCTACTTTAACATTATTTTCTTTATGGAGTTGCATTTTAATTTATTTTCTTTAATTAAGGAATTAACACATTTAATTTAAAGGATGTAAAATATAGAGTAAGTTGTCCAAGGTGTGGATGCGTCAAATTGAGGGTGCATTTGATATGAACAATGTAGTCTATATTATGCCAATTATGCTTTAACTTGTTCTTCATTGCCAGCATGTTGATTAACTCACCTTGATGAGTTCCTTCACTTGTAATTGTTTAAGCAAGACATGATGAGTAGAGAGAGAATGTACAATTTGAAGATGAGATGAATTTCATTCTATTGATAGTTGAAATTAGTACATAAATGATACTTGGCAGCATAAGTCCCAAACTCTACCTTGAAAGAAGAAGAAAAGAAAAGAGAGAAATTAAACTAGGGAAGTGAATGGAGTTCTAGTTTTGGTCCAAATCATGTTTCTTGTATGTATGCGTCTACATCGTCTTAAATAATGATGCTATTCGGAATTTCTTGAGGTTGCATTTGAAAATTTTTAAATAATAACATAATTGATTGAAACTTCATTATATTTCAGTCCAAACTATATACCTTGGGTCTATTGAACAATAGATTCTAAATCAAACATTTAGGAGTAGGTTGAACCATGGGCTCATAATTTAAACACTTAGAATGATATGTTTGATGCAAAGGTGGGATGGAGTGTTTAGAAAAAAAATAGTTGCAAATATAACACATATTATCACTTTCTAAAGCAAACAAATTTTCTTTTGTTTACATTAGGCATTTTTTCATCATTTTGTATGCCAATAACATGTAGCAACCCTTGCAATTTCATATTATAATGATTTCACTTATAAGAATGTGTCCATTTAATATGTGTTAATACATAAAATGTTGAAAAAAACCAAAGTGTGTTTTTTTATTGAACCATAACGGGCCCTAAAATAACATAAAACCCTTTTAGTTGGGGTTAATTATGATTTAATTGTGTATAAGTAATTTCAAATAAATATTACATATTCATCAAAATAAATTATTCAAATACATGACTTTTTAACGCAAAAAACAAAAAAAATTCTAGCACTGGCTTTGTAGCGTGACAAAAGAAGTAGCGCTAGTAAGGTAGCGTTATTAAGCTTGTGACATTAACAGTGTAGCGCAATTAGAAGAGTTATGCTCTTCGTGTAGTGTTGTAGTGTTAGTTACGCTATAAGTTTCTATTGATTTTTGCCAATTATCATTAAATTTGTATTTAATGGGTTTGAATTCATGTCCATGTTGCCCATATATACGTTATTTAGGTCTAAATGGGCCTATAATTAGACCGAACTTTTGAAAGATTGGTGATGATGTTATTTGTATGTGAGTAATTAAAAACATGAATAAAAATCATGCATTGTATGTCAAGCAATTAGCAACCTCCAGATTATCATTATTGGATCCTTACAAAGAGATGATGAGGGAAGTCAAAAAAGATAAAAGAAAAAATAGAAGAAAAAAAACAAGACTCAACACTTAGAGTTATAACAATCAAGGTTAATTGATGGGAAGCTCATATGAAAAATAAAACTTAATAAAATAAAAACAATATAAATATCATGATTAACCTTGATGGATTTTTTTTTTTTTTTAGTTTTCTTTAAATTTTTTTTTAATTCTAAGTGTTTGATTTTTTGAAAATAATACAAGGGAAACTGAGATAGTTAGATTTATTAGAAATTTGGAATTAAACTAATAAAATTCTAAATGGAAGGAATTAATTAGTAAACTTCCAAAAGATTCGAATTATATTAAAAATCTCAAAAAGGTAAAATATTTTTGAAATCGTTAATATTATTTGAATTTTCTAATAAATGTTAAGTGTATAAGTTAGTTTCTATTTAATCAAAACTTCTATTAATCAAATCCTAAGAAAATCAAGGATTTGATTAATAATATCTTTTGCAATATTTTATTAACTAAATCAAATATATTGGTGTATAAATAAAAATTTTCCATGTAATCAAATGATATCAAAGAAAATAATTTAAAATTATGGAAAATATATTATGTAATCATTTAATTTAGTTAGCTAATAAAATATTGTGATTGAAAAGATTTGAAAATCTCAGAAAATCTAAATATGCATAAAATATAAAAAAAGCAAAATAAGCAACTATACAAAACAAAAAGGAAGCAATAATTACAAAATATTGCAGTCAAACTACGATCAGTCATGGTAGGTCAAAAAAGTCCTACATCTAAGGAGTGTGCTCCAACACTTTGCGGTATAATAACCGTTAGATATGAAGTTTCTCCCATCTAAGTACCATGGGCGGCTTAGAAATTGATGTAGTTGGGATAAGGTTCTATCTTGCTCGGTTGCTTTGAGACCATGGGCCTCACCAAGTCAATAGTTCCTTCCCGAAATGCAATGTTATTATGGTGATCCTAAGGCATGTTTCAAATACATGGAAGCCAAGTGTTTGTCACACGTATGAAATATGACTAAAAAAATGCAAATGCTCTAAATATAGCAAGTGTAAAATTTGAGAGAAAATTTTTAAGTCTCACCTTCTCTTAGTCCCCAGTGAAGTCGCCACTATAGGGGCCCCGGTGTTTAGGGTTCTAAATTTTTTTGGTCACCTTCCCCAAACTGTCCATAGGTCGAGTTAAACCTAAAAAATTGGCTTAAGAAAAGGTGAAACAGACTTTTTTAGAAGTATTTTGCAATAAAACAGAAGCGCAGGAATTTCAGTCACGTTGGCAATGTAGCGTGACAAAGTTTGTCACGCTGACTGTGCAGCGCTACAAAGTTTGTCACGCTGAAAGTGTAGCGCAGCAAACTTTGTGACGTTGCGACGTTAGTGTGACAAAGTCTATCACGCTATGCTATTTTAGTGTTTATTTTTTAATTTTTAATTATCTTTATTCGAGTGAGATAATATCAACGAATACGAACGATGCTAGTAAGGAGTTGCCAATGAGTTTTAGGAATCAAACTCATAAACCGTGTATTTAGATTGATTACAAATGGGACACAAATACGGGACGATAATCTAAATTTCACGAATAACCCTTTCGATCCCATGACGATTACTCCAAGTTATGATCATACAAACCAAAGGTTGGATTCGGGGGTGAAGGTACTAATATGGCGGAGTGCGTCCTATTAGCCCGTAGGCGGCCATTACTAGTTTTCTCTCAATAATACACAAGTTATACCAAGAACCCAGAAATTGGTTTACAACCTAATAAAAAATTACTATTGTTAAGGTGAAATCATACAAAATTAGTTAATTTAGTCAAATCGTCGTGAAGATTAATTCAAGGTTCCTAGCATGATACAATTTGTCCATAAATTATCTTGATTTAATGTGATACATTAATTCAAATTAAGTCCTTTAACAAAAATAAAATGATAAAATTGGTAAATGATTCGGAAAACCAACAACAACAAATCCACAAGTTTGAATTTTAGGGCTCTTAGGAAACGTACCACTTCTCGTATGAAGATTGGAGTCGTCGAGTGTTAATTTGGGCAGAGTCAAATTGTTGTTTCAATATTATCAAAATTTGTAGCCACTTTTTAAATAAAATAAATGGTAAAATAATAATAAGTAACTATTTATAAAAATGAAGATGATAGAAAAGCAATATTTCGGATTATTTTAGTGTAAGGGAGAAAGTGAGTAAAAAAAGTCATTGAGAAACGAAGAAAATGAAGATTTTTATAGCAGCGTGGGAACCCTATTTGTGCTGGCCTGTTAGCGTGGTACGCTGAATCGCGCTGGCTCAGTAGCGCGAGAAACCCTACAACGCTGCTAGGATAGCGCTGTTAACTACCTCAGCGTGACTAAATTAACTGTGCTACGTTTTTGAAAGACCTTTTATTTTATATTTTTTATTTTTTTTATTTTATTTTATTTATTTATTATTATTATTATTTATTTATTTATTTTAAAATAACAAAAAAACGTTGGGATAATTAAAAAAAGTCTGTTAAATATGAATGGGCCTTTTATAATATCCGAAACTTATTTTTTATGCCCAAGTATACTCGATTATCCAATCTTCTAAAGAAATAAGTTTTTTTTTTTCTTTAATCATCACAGAGTCCCACCGTGGGACACGAGGACTAAATTAGGTGTCTACAATACCCATATTTTTAAGGCAATAATCCCTAGTTTCTTCTACTTATTCTAAAGCATGTAACAAAATATGATATTAAAAACAAGTAGGAAGAATGGGGCGTTGTTTAAGTTTAATAAATTTATCACGTTGTCCATGGGATGCAAAACTTACCATGGGAAAGTCCGGGTCCCTTTGAATCGTGTCTTGTCGAGGTTGTGCTTGCCTCCACCTTGAAGCTCCACTTCATTCTCCCCTTTGTTTATAATTTTGGTAAATTTTGAAGAAAGTTAATGTAGAGACCTATATTTGGTCCTACCTAAAGTCCGATGATTAAAGTTTACCACGTCACTACAAGTCTGATGTCTAAAATTGAATGCTTGAAAAGAATGCTTAATTTTATGTTGATAGTCAGTCATTCACCTATTTGGACCCTACCCCACAATCTATACGGTGTCCTGCTGCCCGGTCAACTAGCGGGAGTCTCGCTGCCCGGTTAGCGAGTGGGGGTCCAGGGGTGAAACGCCCTAGTTAGGGGGTCTAGGGGGAGTCTCGATGCCCAGCCAACAATTGACATGATCCCGAAAGTGCGGCCATCGCAGCTACAGATGATGGTGGAGGAGATGCATTACTCATCTTGTCCAGCTTTTGACTTATAACATCGATTCATGAAGCTATACTCTCATAGGTATCATCTAATACATGCTTTCCAAGTCTCTTCGAATGCCCTCTAGGATTTCCAAATTGTGAGTTATAAATGGCAATTTCTTCTATTAATTTGTAAGCAACATTAACCTCCTGGTTCATGAATCGACCACTAGCATCTGAATTAAGCAAAGTACGGCTCTCATTACCTAACCCATTGTAGAACGATTGGACTAGTAAACACTTCTCAAGACCATGATGTGGGCACAACCTCAATAGATCCTTGAACCTTTCCCATGCTTCATACAATGTCTCATCAGTCTCCTGGTTGAAAATCGTGATCTTGCTTTGAAGGTAATTAATAATTAGGGTTAGTAAAGTACAATAGTATGTTTCAACTTTCATGCTTTACTTTGAGCACAAGATATGAGATCGAGGTACATGTTTGCAGTTCACTCTGGAGGGTAGTACTTCCTTTGAAATGCAAGAGCCAACTCATCCCAATTGTTGATGTTGTCCACATTAAGTTTGTTCAACGAAGTACGAGCTTTGTCCTTCAATGAAAATGGGAACATCATCCTCCTAATGTAGTCTTGAGTAAATCCATGTTGATTGATCGTGGTATAATACTGAAGGAAAGTATTCATGTGCAAATTTAGATCCTCCATGAATGTACCTGCAAACTGGTTCCTCTCCACCATATTCACCAAAGCTGGCTTCAATTCAAAATTAGGAACCGCCGTATCAGGAACTTGATAACCACCTCCTGTTGTTGCGAAACTCGGCGAAGAATAATCCCTCAATGATCGTGATGGGGTGGTGGTGGTGGCGGTGGGTTGTTCTCATTGGTCTCAGAATCTGACATCTCTCTTCTGTCAGAAATATCCAATTCGGCCAAAAGTCGTGATAAATCAGTTAATGTCAATTCGGAAAGAAAAGACCTCTGCAATCTCCACTTCCCTCTACAATTTCGCTTATGGAATGATCTTTTTGGGTCAGCATCAGTCCAAATCGACATGCAAACCAATTACTTGCACAAGCATAGAAACTACATACAACATAAGAATTACCTCAAAGAATGGTTAGTTCTTTGAGACAAAAACGTAACCAAAATTAAACAAAATAACCCGATTAGCAGAAACAAAACAATTGCATCCCTGGCAACGGCGCCAAAATTTGATGCAGGCCATCGCATAGCTAATAAAAAATAAACCTATAACTCTAACTAATATAGAAAGGGAAGCAGGGATCGAATCCATAGGGAAGTAATGAATTTCTACTAATTCTAAAAAGCTATTTCGTTAAATTGGTAATTACCTAAGACACTAATTGCTACTAAAACAGAAATGAACACGAACATATATCAATAACTAAACCTAGGACATCGGTTAACTACATCTCAATCAACGAACTAACTAACAATTAATTACATATTAATGACTTCCTGAATTAAGGCACACTAATTTTTTTGAATATAGACTCCTTTAAACCTCCTCTAATGGCTCTCGCTCACTTGAACTCGTTTTGCCTATTATCTCTGTGATCTAATTGTGGTAATCTTACCTCTCGGCATCAATTTTCGACAATAACAAACGAACACCCAAACCTGGCCAAAATTTAATTGAAAGCAATATAAACTGATAATAGGAATTCAGACATAACATAAATCATATTAATCAATCATCAATCAAAACATTGAGATTAATTCATAGATTCCTAAGCCCTACAAACTAAACTGCTCACACATATTAAAAACTATGAAAAACAAATCAATAATAGAAACTAAAACTAAAAACAAAATTAAACAAACTACTTAATATGAATTAAACAAATCAAAAACATAAATTCTAGGGCATAGAAATTAAATCTAAACAATTAACTAATACTAAAAACATAACTAAGGGCATAGATTAAATAACAATAAAGGAAGAACTTGATTGAAAACCTAAAATGGTTGAAGGTTTCCAAAACTTAGAGAAAGAAAACTAGAATTTAGGATTTAGAAAATATGCTCACACAGACGTACAAGTGCTTAGGAATCCAAGCTATATGTAATAAAGCCCCAACAAAATCGAGAAACGTGAAATCCAGACTTCGGAGTGGCCTAGGCAAAACGCCAGGCACTCAAGTGGAATACCCTCTGACCTGGGTGAATGGCTTCGTTGCCTCGTCTTCTTTGTTCTTGCTCGTTTGCTTCTAATTCCTTCTCTAATGCTTCCTAAACTCTTCCAACACCTCCCAAATGATCTCCAACTCTTCACTAACTCTCCAAATGCTCCAAAAAGCTTGGAATATGACGATAAATCATCAAAAGCTGCACAATATTGTAAACAACACAAAAAGCATTCAAAATAGCCAAAGTTAGTAGAAACGGCTCAAAAGAGCCACGTTAGAGCTAAAAATCACTCAGGATCGGGGTAAAACATGTATAAAATATGAACTGATCAAGTATAAGGAGTAGAAGAAGAAACATTGGAAGCCGACGCACTCTCAAGCCTTTTAATCCCCTCTCTATTTGACAGGAAATATTAGTGAATATCAAATCTAACTCCTTGTTTTGATCATTGGCATAGATCACTTTCTTTTACTTCTCACTCTCCTAACTTTGCCAATTTTGACAATTTTGTAAAACATCCTCTATCATGCCCTTCATTTTGTCCTCACTCTTGTTTATAATAGGACCACCGACTGCGACATCCAAACTAGTCTTCAAATGAGGACTCAGACCCAGATAGAATATTTTCAACAACGACCACCTAGGGACCCCATGGTGTGGGAACTCCCTTTGGTACTTCTTAAATCTCTCCCAAGCATCACAGAGGCTCTCATCATTGTGTTGTTGGAACCCTTAAATATTAGATCTCACTTCAGTCGTTTTCCTATGAGAATAGAACTTCTTTAGGATAGCCAAAGTGACCTCCTCCTATGTGGTAAAAGAGTTGGCCTTAACCTCCTTGTCCACCCAATGTATTGCTTTGTGTTTCAAAGAACACTAAAACAACATCAATTGAAAATTCCTTAGGCATATTATTCACTTTGAAAGTATCACAATATATCTCAAAATCTTTTAAACAGTTGTGTGGTGTCTCATGAGATAGACTACAAAAAGGAGATGATTGGACAAGGACAATCAATGTCGGACGAATTTTAAATTCATTGAACAACATCAATTGGAGACTCCTTAGGCATATTACTCACTTTGAAAGTATCACAATATTTCTCAAAATCCTTTAAGTAGTTGTGTGGTGTCTCATGAGATAGACTACAAAAAGGAGATGATTGGACAAGGATAATCAATGTCGGACGAATTTTAAAATCATTAGCCTATGTGGTTGGAGGTCTAATGCCACATGAGGTTTGGAAAGCATCAGGGGTTCTCAACTCTTTCAAAGGAATATTTGCATTTGGCCTGATTGGTGGTTTAAACACTCTCTCACTTTTGTGGTGAAGTGGATCTCTTAACTCTCGCTCTAGCACTTACACTCCTTGATTTCCAAACAACTAATGGTCCTCTTAATTCCCGTATCAAAAGGTGCAAGATACCTTGACCTTATGCACATTCAATTCCAAATATCCAAGCAGAAACTCCAGTGGAACAAAAGAAAATAAACAACAACGGAAAAAAACTTTATATCTATATACATATATATACATATATTTGAAAGCAATAAAAATTAATTAGACTCAAACTCAAACACTTACTAGATACCATTGCCCTCCCCGGCATCGGCGCCATTTTTGACAGCCTAATATTTTCACATGCCGTTGGGATAGAAGCACAAATAACTAGTTAAAATAAATTTATAAATTTCAACATACTTCCAACAAGTTGTACAACTAGTTAGTGGCAAGTATGAGGTCAAACCCTTGGGAGTGCGGCGATAGAAGCTTAGTGTATAGTGTATGAGTGTGCTCAAGACATATTTAGGAATCGTAGGTTGATTTATTTTGAAGCTATGGCTACAAAATCTAGATTAGAAAAGAATTCAAAGTGATAAAGTTCCTAGGGTCGTGTGGATCCACTTAAACTTAGGGTTGACTTGTGTTAAACATGTAACAGACAAAAGTGAATGTGTTGCATCTCGCCTTTTCTTATACTTTAAAATCGACTCCTGAGCCTCCTAAACCTTTCTTAACAACCTTAATCCAACTCCCATTGAAATCTTGGTTACCAAAATGTTTTCAACTATGTCAAAAGGTTAAACAATAATCATTCATGGATCATCTCCTGAGCCCTCCATAAAATCTCACCCAATCTCATCCAAGAAAACCTAGGTTGTTCATTCTTAAGTTCAAGGATTATCAATGAATGACTAGACTTCAAAATTAGCAACAAAAACTTAACATATTATCCCTCTAAATTGCAATTACATAGTTATTCTATGGTTCACCAGAAGCCCCTAAACAAAGTCAACTACTTACTCATGGTGAAATTGCAAACAGTCATGGAAATTAGGGAAAACAAGTAAAATTTTGTCATTAGTAACTATTATTAACTACAAAACTAAAATCAAGAAGAACTCATATTGAAGAACAATAACTACCAAAACAAAGTACAAATGCAATGACAACTACTCAAAAACTAGAAATTCAAGTAAAAAAAAGTAAATAAAACTAAGAGATTAGCAAACTTACATGGAAATTGCAAAATTGCACTCTCATTACCTTGGCAAAATTGCACAGATAAGCTTTTTTCTCTTTTTTAATTGTTCATTCGCTTGTACCATCAACATTAAATTATAACCTCAATGATCCATGAAACCTAAAAACATAATACCAAGTAATTAACTAATTTTAGTTTATACATAAATTACAATACTCCACAATTGAATTAATTAGGGTAATGGTATGTGAACCATGAATATATTGAATAGTTAATTAGTCTCATGTTTAACTTGGGTAATTTTTTAATGAAGAATTTGAAGAAATTCATACGTTTATAAAATATTTACATATATTAAAAAAAAAAAATATTCAAGCTACTCGCGAGCTTTTCGAGTTGAGTAGTGAGTTGCTTAACTAAACTCATTATAGCATCGAGTCGAGTTCAAGCTCATTCCGAGCTTTCACCGAGTTGACGTCGAATAGCTCACGAGTTGTGTGGTATTATAATCACTCCTAATTACAGATTTACAAAATATCGACTTATATTACAATATATATATTTTCCACTAGATTGAATTATTTGAATCGGTGAAGGATGAATACGTTGTTACTGGTTAAGGTATATTCAATAAGGATGAATCTATATTTGGAAAAAAAATATATTTGGAAGCGATGAAAGTGGTCAAGTGATTAAGAGGTTGCAAGAAAATTGGAAGGAATCATTAACCACAAAGTTAAAATAAGGTTTTTAGTTATGTTAATTAGGCAAGGTTAATAAGCGTATTAATTTTTAAGTGAGAAAAGGTTATGTCATTTTGTTGATAAAAGTTTACTCAAAAAGGAAGTTTGAAAATACTAAACGTAATAGGTAAAAAGACCAAAATGGAAAGTATGTAGAGGCATTAATTCAGAGTAATTTGATTAATCTAGTAAGAATTTTTAAGTTTCTTTAATTTTAAATATAAAATTACTTAAAACCCTAATTTTTATTATTTGATAAAAAGGTCAAGTGCACGAAAGCATAAATGCACGATGCAAAAACAAAATCTAATTTAGTAACAAATTCTAAGACACTATTGCATGGACACTTTTGAGTTTGGATTAGAATGAACTCAAAAACAAAATAGAACTTGCTAAATACATTTATTGGAGCCCATATGTAAATAACTTATGCACTTTATCTCCCAAACCCATATTATAACATCACCAGACAGTAAATTTTTTCTTACCTAACACAAACAACAACATACATGAAGGTTATAGTAAAATAACTTACACATCATAGTCTACCACAATAACATAATTTTGATAACACATAAATAGATGAGCCAAGTACCATTCAAAGAAACACTATACACTGAGTATGATAGTTGTAACTGGATTTATTATCATTCGCTATGTTTTTATAACCCTCACCACACTTACTAACTTCATCTCACATCGCCTCACATGGGGCACAAGGTCCAACACACATACCATTGTTGATCATTTTTGCACCATCATATATTGCTATTATGTTGTCCATTGTGAAGGGTGTCACACATTTACCATCACTGATCATGTTTCCATCATTTTTCATTTTCATTATTGCGCAGGGTGCGCAAGGTGTCTTACACTTACTTCCACCAATCATGTGTGCACCGTTATACATTGCCATTACATAGCACGATGCGTAGGGTGTGTCATATTTACTAGTATCTTCCATGTTTCCACCCGGGCCCCATATATATGTTGTCGGTTCCTTACAAGGTGCAGAGCATTTACCATATTTTCCATTGTTGATTGTATCTTCATGAACATAAGTCTCCATGACCTTGCAAGGTGCACATGGTGAACCATATACATCATTATTAATCATGTCTCCACCACTATCAATAGTTCCAAATAACTTATAAAGAAGCTTATACATTGTGGGGTAATAAAGTATATTCCAAATAACCAATGAATGTGTATAACTACATGACTATAATAGTATTGTTGAATCGGTAGTAATGTAGTATCTATTTCTCAAATTTCTGCATTTTTAATAAGGGAAGAGGAGGTTGTGAAAATCATTTGCAAATATTTAATTAGAAAAATTTAGTAATACAATTCCATCTTTAATTAATTACCTGGTCTTCTTGTTAAAATCTCATGTTTATGATATATTCAAATTTAGTCTCACCTTTAACACTAATTTTTAATTTATAGACTCTTTAATTTTACGTGTTACCTAGTAGTACAAATCAGTCACCTTTCCTCCTTAATTTCTATTTCATTACATTCCTTAAAAATTGGGAAAGCGGCACAAATATTTCTACAACCACTATTAATCATAATCCTATCTTTCTCCTTCCACTCTTTCCCCTCAAACTCCAATACCAACCACGCCTTCAAATATCCTTCTAGCAAGTGCTCAACTTCTTTTCCGACTCAACGACTTTCTATTAACAGTGATAATATTAAACGCTGGTGGCGGTGGTGGTTTAGTTTGTCCGTCAAAGCTTGGATATAAAAAATCTAATGGTTGAACATGGCGATTATCTACTATGAAATTCCAAAAATCAATCATAATTTATATACTACTTTTTTTTTCTTTTCTAGTGGGAGTGATTTTGCTACGAGGGTTTGTTGGTCTGTAGATGTTGGCGTGTTTGTGGTGGGTTTGTAAACTACTCATCCAATTTTTTCGGTTTTAAAGGGTGGGTTTCTTGTGCTGGGATTTTAGTGAACTGGATGTGTTTGGGTGGTAGTGTGTGTGTGGTGGGGTCGTCTAGGTTGTGGTGAGTGAATTTTTTGGATGAGTACTTTTGAGTGCGGTGATTGATTGTGAAGACGTAAAACGGTATAGTAGGTGATGGGTTTGTCTTTGGGTGGAGATTGTTTTTGTTGTGGTAATGGATTTATTTATTGGTTGTGGATAGTGACTTTGTTTTGGCTCTTTGGCTTTTTTTTTATGACGGTTTATGAATTGTTTTAAATTGAGGGTAATGGTGGTGCCGAGTTTGGAATCAACGACGATTTTGGTTTTTGAATAATAGTGGTGGTGGAGGGATTATATTATTGACATTTTAAACAGAAGTTGATGGTAATTGAATGACAATTATAATGTGTTAAGTACTCAAAATTGTTCTAAAATTCAAGGCTCGATATTATTTTTGATCAAAGTGTTAAAGAAATGGAATAAATACAGAAGAAAATCAAGAAAATTAATGAAACTACTTATTCAGAAGAAGTTTTTAATTTGTAAAATTTTAGAAATTCCCTATTAATGCACACATCTTGTGTACGAGGCTCAGTCGTCACATGTTTCAATCCCAATACTTATCTTACACAATAATGTATTAGGATATCAGTTGATAATGTATTTCAATGCTAATAATATTAGTCGCTAAATGATGATGAACAATCTATTAATCAAGCAATTCGATTTTTGAACTTTTGACTGATATTATTACCTTAAATGGTATATTTGATTGACGATGTAAAAAATTAGGTGTAGTGGAGTTAGGGGAGAAAATGAAACTAAATTCGCCCACAATTTGGCTATACAAAACTACATTGAATTGTTTAATGTAAAGTTAATACCTTAGTTGTCAATATGATTGCTTAACCATTTAGACTTTATTAATAATAATTATGACTTTTTGATTATATAGTTCCCATAAAATAATTTTATTTTAATATTGTCCCTTTATTTTCCTTTAGAGGTAAGCGTCCAAAATATGCAAGAATGGAACCATTGAGAAACAATGAACCAAACATGTTAACTAGATCATATACATGCAACACCTTCTTTAGAATATATAAAGTCCTAGATTATTGTTGATTTTTTATTTATGTTTTTAACATCATAATAATGAAATTAGTTAAATATCCTCATTAATTGTAGTCCTTTATGAAAATCTAATTCAAAATAATTACTTCGTGTGCTTAGTTGTAGTTTTCAGTTCACCAAAATGACAAGAATCATCTCTCGTAATCTTGCTCGAAGAAATGCCGAATTGACAACAAAAATGGTAGAAAAGCACTTTTTTTATTTGATAATTTTTGAACTTCGAATATAAAATTAAATAATGACATCAATTACAATTTACTTAAACAACCTCTTATTGTGGCCACACCACCCTTTTGTCTCTTTCTTCATTGGCTTGGGGCTACCACCAGCATTTAGATTGATGGAAAGCCCCTTTTTTCTTCTTTTCTACTTGTTATATGTTTTTTTATTTTGTTGTAGTAATTATTCTTTCATGAGATTTACAATTCTCCTCTATGAGACTTCTTTTGCGTTTTTTAGTTTTCTTTTCATATTCTAGATTTCTATTAGTAGATTTTATGTTTAAATCATTGATAAGGATTAATGCGGGTGTGTAAGAACTGTCAATTCGATAGGTACATGAAGATGGATTAGAGAGAGGATATCTCCATGGCTACATGCGCAAAGGCAAAAGTTGTTCCATAGGTAGTCTCTCGTTTGATATGAAAGTTTGTAGCAAGATAGGCGGGGCAGGCTCCGTTGTGGAAATTCTATGCAGTGTTTGTAGTTTTCATGAGGAAATTGGCTATTTGATTCATTATGTAATGTTCTTGTTGAGGTCGAATGTCTTTGTAGATGCCGCATGACTTAGTTATTAATTAATTATTTTCTTTTTCAAAAAAAATTATAATTTATTCTAACATATTCTTAAATAATGAGAAAACCTCCCATGAACTTTATAAAAGCAAGACCTAATTAATAAAATTATATGTTAGCATAAAGTCTGTAATTTTTTTCTTAATTTAACAACCATTGAACATGGGATGTGAAACCCAAAATCAAATAATGACATAAATTGCAATTCATTATACACTTTCCCTTCGATTACCCTCTTTTTATTTTAGGTGATAAACTAGTTTTATTTGATCTTGTTTCCCTTGTTTAATCAAATATAACTCTTTCCTTTTTCAACTCTCTAAATACTAACTCTATCATTTTATCGACAAACCAACTTTGATTTTTTTTTATTATTATTTTATATTTTTTTACCCGTTGGTTCAATTAGATCGTTTCATTTTCTCATTTAAGAGATAATGTCTTACAAATTTACATAATCAACATTGTAACCAAAAGTATTTGTTTTTATTAATATAACAAAAAAATATTTTACAGTATAAATCAAGGTGTCCTTGAAAATAAAAAAAATGCTCCTTAATTCTAGAGAAATAATATAAAAATACACACAAACATAACTTCAAAAGCACAAATCTCAAGCTAAAAAAATGCCAGGAAATAACGAAATTATTGAAAGATTCTAAAATGCAAAACTTTATTAATTTAGTTTGTACTATTATTTCACAAATAAAGTCACAAAGGAAGAGAACTTAATGCTTACCAAAATAAAGGTTTATTTAGAATGATGTTGAATTTCTTTAATTAGCCAAACTATTTTAAAGAAAATTTTTAATGTTGTGCGATGATTTTCTTCAAAAGTAAAAAAGTATCTTAGAATTTATAGGAGAAGAAATTTTTAAAAACGATGGACAAATACGAACATAATATGAAATGTTAACTTGTAACATACGATTTTTCTTTAGAGACCAAAATACCCTTGTAACTGTCAAAGGATAAACAAGAATTGTAAACTTGAAATACTAGTCTAACCGTTTCTATTAGTTTCACATTAAAATTGTTACAAAATAAATTGCAGGGTTTCCAACGATTTATAAAGAAGGAATTCACACTATTTAGTAATGTTAGTTATTATTTTTATACGTACTATTTTATTGTGGAAAGCATTTAAAGTAGGAAAACATTATAAAAAATGGAAAAATTGATTCTAATAATCCCACCTTTTACACATTTGAATATAGCATTCCCACCTTTCGATTATCTCACAACAGTCCCACCATTATGACTTGTTTTCTTGTATTGGTCCTTACCGGTTAATAACTTAATTAGTAGGTAATTTATACACGTGCCATTACATGATTGGTGGAGTGCTTTTTTTATTAAACAAAAAAATCATTAAACAAAAAAAAAACTGTATGAAATCAGTTTATTAATTAAAAAAACAAAAAGAAATGAAAAAATTGTGTGTTGGAGTGCTTTTTTTCAATTTAAATCAGTTTTATTAATTAAAAAAACAAAAAGAAATGAAAAAATTGATTGTGGTAACCTGAAATTCATGTTACCGGTAAAAAGGACCAATAAGAGAAAATGAAGTATCAAGGTGGGATTGTTGTGAGATAATCCAAAGGTAGGACTGTTAATTTCAAATGTGTAAAAGGTGGGATTATTAGAATTAATTTTTCCAAAAAAAAATCCCAACATTTAACCATAATCTATTAAAAGACCCAACTTTGATTTATTCAATGTTGGACCCATATTTATGTTATATAATATACGTATTTAGTGGATGCCCATTATACCCCTATGATTATTCTAGTATATTCTAGATACTAGGTTTATGATTCTCTAAGGAAACCCTAATTGTTTCTTATGTGTATATATATGTACTCCCTGATGATTTATTAAGATGAATATGAATCTATTATCTCCTACTACTCTCCCCTAAAACACTCTTTTTATAACACGTTATCAGCACGATTTCTCTGCTCCGATCGAATTACATGGTTGAATGCATCAATTAGCCAATCGTCATGTACATCTTGTTAGAGGTACGCAAATAAATTTTTCAATTTATGTGATTAAATTTATATAAATTTTTGTAAGATTGTCGGTCATATCATGACTAACGGTGAAAACAATGAAGCAATATCAAGTGTTATTTGTCATCTGATCTGCACCATGAATCAATGACTTTTGTCCCTTCATATTTAGTGATGATAATTTCAATTTCTCATGACACTCGTTGTTTGGTTTTATTCTTTTTAATGTATCAAAATAAAACTAGGCTCATACTATATCAATTCATCATTAATCTACTTTATTATAATTCATCATTAACATAAAGTGTTGATATACTATTTTATCACTTGTGTCAAGAAGTATAAAGCGATAAACATAGTACAAAGTGTTTACTAGTCTACATGAAAGTTTTTTTTATCATGATAACTATTTTATCATCATCATATACTTTGTATGTTTGATGTTTATTTATCGCTCGTTTTGTGTTGCTTACATCATTTCTTTGTTTTTTTGGTTGATATACAATATTTATGTGTATACCGGTCTTTGGTTGGTAATAGATTAGAAGGTTAACAGTTTCACCCTTAGGATTTGATTAGTTTATTAAATTAAATAACTAATGTAATTGTTCACTCTTTCTTTATGGTTAACGATAATTATGTAAATTAATGTATTGTATTCTATGTATATTGTATATGTATTGACTTTGAGGATTGGGATCATGAATATCAATTTTTACATGTAACAAATTATCCTCTTTCCACGCGTGATTATGTGGGATGCTCTCATTTATCTCTACTATTAGTCTTTGTTTATGACAATGTTTTTAATTAATTAGGTGAAGTTGTTATGAGACGAAGTTATTGACAACCTAGAGGCTATGTGTTCATTCTTAGAAATTCCTTTAATATGATTTTGAAACAACCATTTTTCAGTCTTGAGTAATGTGATGATTGACGTAGTCATTCAAATAATAATAAAATTGATGGACTATTTTCCTTTTCATATTAATTAAACTGAGTAGTCAAATTTAAAGGAGTTATAGTTAGGCAAGTATATTTAGTTGATAGTCTTCTTATCAGATGCTAAACCCATAAGACTAATTGAGTATATACACAAACTGCACTTCCACTAATCATACTCCGTATTTGCTTACGGATGGTTTCCTCCACTATATAATATGTAATACATGTTTGTTTTTTGATGGTACATTTAATTTTGTACCACACTCCACTCTTTAATAACTCCATTTGTCTAGCTTCAAAATTACAATTTTCCCCCTTTCAATCTGATAATTTTTTTGTTTTTTTGTTTGTTTGTATATATGCTTCTTGCTGCTTTTAATAAGCATATGTCAACATTAAGTTGGTTTGCTTTGCACTACTAATTTAAGTAGATTACTAGATTCTATAGAGAGAGTAGGCCAGCAAAATCCCGATTGCAGTACCTTGAACATTGTCTTGAATGGCCTAGCATGACCTCCATATAGTGATGAGTGGCAATGACTCAGAATCCCATAAAATTTCCAGTCAGGAACACATCTCCAATACATACTATTAGCACATTCTCGAAACAAAATCTGGTCATCCCAAAGATATCTTTGAACATCAAGTTAAAACCACTGCTTTTGCTGTGATGAAAGATTAGAAGGTAAGACACCTCCTACAATGTAGTTAGCAAAATCGGCGAACCAGGGTGAGTTGACTGCAACAGTGAGCAAGTGATCATCTGAGAATGAGTTATCAGTAGGTGCAATTCCACCATCATCAAAACAAATTCTGGATAGGTCATCAGCTACCACATTCTCTGCTCCTTTCTTATCATGAATCTCGAGGTCGAATTCTTGCAATAATAAAATCCATTTGATCAACCATGGTTTCGCTTCCTTATTTTCTAGGAGATACTTCAAAATAGCATGGTCAGTGTGAATAATAACTTTCAAGCCCAAAAGGTAGGATCGAAACTTGTTAAGGGCACAAACAACTGCAAGTAACTCCTTTTCCATGGTGGCATAGTGGACCTGAGATGGATCGAGGGTCTTGCTAGCATAATAAATGGCATGCAGAACTCTATCTTTCCTTTGACCTATTGAAACAGGTTGTCATACACCTCCAAAAAATAACCTAACAACACCAACTAATATAGCTAGGGAAGTAGGGATCGAATCCTCAGGGAAGCGATTAAACTCTATTAGTTCTAAAAAGTCTAAACTGTATAATGGGCCCTCAATGAAACTACTAAGAACTAAAGACGAAACTAAAACTAAGGA
This sequence comes from Suaeda aralocaspica, assembly GCA_016808085.1. Classification (NCBI taxonomy): domain Eukaryota; kingdom Viridiplantae; phylum Streptophyta; class Magnoliopsida; order Caryophyllales; family Amaranthaceae; genus Suaeda; species Suaeda aralocaspica. The sequence goes on from PYUH01000550.1 coordinate 280,380, forward strand.
AAATAACGGAACTTTGCAGATTTAAACTCTAATAATGGAAGCCTATGGTGGTCGATTCAATATGAACAATCAACAAATTCATAAATAGCTCATTAATCAACTACTCCTTAACGTTCATTGAACTAGGGTTCACTAATTCTCTCGAAGTTAGACTCCCTCAAAACTCTTTTACCGGCTCTCGCTCGCATAAATTAAATTTGCATATTATTCAGTGGTCTTATTGTGGTAATCTTACCTCTTGGCCTTGATTTCAACAATTACCTAACTCACAACTAAATCTGGCCACAACTAAATTGCAGTCGATAAAAATCAATAATAGGAATTAAACTAATAATTAAGAATCAATTAACGAACATAAAACAAATTCATAACATGATCATAGATCCCCTTTTCCTAGAAAAGAAAACTACTCACACATAATTATGAATACCAAAACAAAAACTAATACAAAAAACATATTCATAAACATAAATTAATTAAAACAAGAAATCAAACTAAACTAGTAACTAGAAATTAAACTAATTAACTAAACTAATATAATTAATTTTAACTAAACTAAAAGCTAACAAAACTAAACAAGAACTATAAACTAAAAAGAATTTAAAGTAAAGAGGAATGAGATTACGAAAAACGAACATAAATTTCATTAATTGGAAATCGATTCTTGATGAACAAACTAATTAACTCTAAATTCTAGAGAGAAAGAGTTTTTGGATTTCTAAATCTAAAAAGTGCTCAAAAACTAGTTAAGATCGTGCAACAACACTATGGCCCATTTATAATTACATTGGGCTTCAATTAAATCAATCCCGCTCGCAAAATCCGGAAAACAATCATCGTGCCTAAAAAACGACCCCCTACGTCCGCATGAATCAAAACAGACTTGTTCCCTGAGCCCGCATGGAATTTCGTTTGCAATTTCTGATGAATCTTTTTTGTTCGCAAGCGTAAGAAGAAATGCTATTCTAGGGCTGCGCCCGCATGGCTCCTCTTGGGCGACTTTCTAGCGATCATTTTGAGTTCTTCGCTCGATTCCTTCAAATCTCGTTTGTAGCTTCTCGTACCATGGCACGCATCCCGAGGCAAGTACATTTTGGCTTGTTTTAGCTTCTAGTGACTTCATAACTCCCTATTACGTTCCTGTAACATATAAAACAAACCGAAAACCGCGTGTAATAATCGAGGAAGCATAGAATAACCATAAAAAGCTCTATAAATCAACTAAAACCGCTCAAAAACACAACTTAACACTAAGGAATGATATTTACTCAAAATGCAGCCACAAACTCAACCATTAAGCATGATAACCAACCGAAAAAAGGGGGAAAAACACAATATAAAATATATATATCAAATTCCCCCAAACGGAACCTTTGCTCGTCCCGAGAAAACACAACAAAATTAACTACACCCCAAAAAACAAAATAAGCATTATAACTCAAGAGAAAATCTGAAGACACACAGATCAAAGCCAACCAATCAAGCACCCAATTACCGTCCTTCCTAAATATGAGTCAAACAAAACCAACCAAGCAAGTTTAATGAATCGATTACTAGAGTAGCTCACGGGTTGTCCCCTAATGATGAGTTTATAACAATAAAGCTCTAACCCTCACCTCCCTACCAAACATGGAATGCAATGCAAAATGTGTTTAAATGCAAATTTTAGGAACCCAAAACTCACATCTCACACCTCATGCGAGTGTTTAAGGGTATCCACTAATCCTAAATGTCGAATCGAAATGCAACCAATACTTTACGACCTTGACCAAGGATTCACTTCACAATAACCATAGCATGTGCACAAAGATCAAAAGGGACTTTTATAAGCTTGTAACATTGCTAGGGTGATGGGTAGAATAAGTTTGGGATAATGTGGTGGAATGCGGGGTATACGCATATAAAACGGAAGAAAATCGCCAACAGCTCCAAAGCATATCAACAACTTCTCCAAAAACCAATTCCAACCAAATCAAACCAAACTTTTCTTTAAAAATTCACATCAACTCCATAATTCTTATAATTAAATCAACTACTACTTCATCACAAATTTTAAACCTTTCTTTCTTATTTTCATATATTTCAAACTTTTCACTTCTTTTTCAATTACTTCATTTCTTTCATACTTTTCAACTTATTATGCTTTTATAATTTTTACTTTACTTTTCATGCATAATAAAACCTAGTTTCACGACTCTTAATGGTTTGTTTTTCTAAACATAATCATCACACATACATAACAAGGCCATGAATAAATTATAACACGTTTTTTTAATAAAACAACAATAACCTATTGGTATGCAGAGCCTTAATTGTGAAATCTATAGACAAATAATCTTCACAAAACAACATTTCCAACTATTTTCACCAATAATCCTCCAATAACAAACATCAAAAGTACATTAACAACATCACACCCACTCCAACTCCCCCAAACCAGGTTTGGACATATAATGAATTATGTAGCAAGGCTAATAAGGTTTGTAATGTGGCTAAAAATACAAATGAAAGGGATAAAAGCTCAAAACATAGGATCAAGGGAAAATATATAAAAGTAGGAAATGAAATTCTAAAGGCTTAAAAAGAAATGAAGGCCTTTTACCATGCACAACATACACAAAACCACAATTAAAGTTACAAGAATCTAATGTCAAACCCAAGATCATAATTGCACCAGGAACTAAGTACACATGAAAGAAAAATACTAATAATATTATATGCAAAAGTGGCTCAAATCCTCCCATTACAACAGTTCAAGTCCAAGACCCAAGCAAGGTTGAGAGGATTTGACCAATACAAGGAAATCAAGCAATCAATTCCAAGTCATAGCCAACAAATCACAACATGTGGATCCATCCGCAGTCAAGAGTCATAAAGTTTTCAAAATAAGCATAAGGGGTACAGAAGTAGTCAATTCCAACAATAACACTTAACTTGTACGAGAATAATCCATTAAACAAACTCTCTCTGTATTTAATCCTAAGAAAAACAGTACAATCTTTTTGGTCACATGTAAACTCCCATTCCTAACGAATGGTACAAACCATGCAATAGTCCTAAGAAAGCAATAAATCTAAACTAAGAAAGCACTAAAACTAACTAAACACACCAAAAAGAAAAAGAAAAGAAAAAGAAGAGGTCGGAACGGCCTAACCAAATCAAATTAAATTCCCAACAGGAGTCTAGTTAAGCACTAAATCCAAAATATATCTTGCTAAAATTAAACCTGAAAAGGAAAGAAACAAACCAAACTCTGAAGAAAAAGATTAAAAGAAAAACTATACTAGCATTTTTTTGTATTTTTTCATTTATTTCTGCTTTTTTGTGATTTTTTTCCCAAAGCAATAAAAGAAATAAAAACTAAAACATATATACAATTAAAAGAAATCCCCCCCCCCATAACAAATTTTGTCCCGTCCTGAGACAAATAGCCATGAAAAACAGAGGAAGGAGGTGAAGCCGAGCTCTATTGATTGGGGCCCCAGTACCTCGGATAGTACTGGTCATAGAATGGCTGGTAAGAATAAAAAGTAGGCTCGGAGCTAGGATTATAAATGGGTGGCTAGTTGGGATGGTTCGGGAAGCCTTGGACCGTCTCGGCCTCAACATTGCTCATATACTCCCGCCACTGGACTCGCTGCAATAAAACAACATCAGAACAGAGTTCTCGAATAGAATGATCGACCCTATGAAACCGCTGCTGGTTGTAGAGGTGCATGTCATCAAGGTGGTTCATCAGGGGTGATATGTCAAAAGTGGAGGAGGAATGGCCTGCATAGCTATGTCTAGGAGGCTCTGGTCGTGGTGGGGCTGGATGGCGTTGAGGTTGGCCGCCTGCCTGCTAAATCAAGTTAACCATCTGAACTGCTCTCTTTTCGTAATCCGCCCTCTCTTGTAGTGGAATGTTATCAGGTGGAATCCTCCAGGGATTTTGTCCATTTAGGTAAACATCCTTCTGTAACCATCCAAAGAAGTCTGATCTCATCAGGGTAAACCTATCCCAACTCCCATCTAGAAAACAAGTAGTAGACCACATATCGGAGAAAGTATTGGAGAGCAAGATGCTGAAGCTACGATGCCTTAGTTGTAGTAGAAGTAAAGGTGGAACTGCCGTCTGTGATTCTCTCCGACCAAGATCCCTCAAAGTAAGGTCCCCATGCATGCTTTGTTGTAGACCAAACCGCATTCTCAGTTTTCCACATGAATCTCACATTCAACTTATCCACATCCATCTCATAATACCGGCCGAATATGGTAAAACTAATATGAGTCTTCCGTAAAGCTGAGGGAGTCTCCTAAGTGACATGAAAGTGGCAATTGGGCAATAATTCAAGGGTGAGCTCTCTATAAGTGTGTAGGACCTATTGGGTTCTACCATCAAGACCTTTCATGTTAGCATTAATCCAGTTGCCCCATCCAATGCGGTAGGCCATTCACATAACTTGATCATTAATACCAAGTTTATCATAGGTTTCCCTTGTGGAAGAACCTTGTAGACCTTATAGTACGCTTGGAGAGCTTCTCATATATTTTCTGCCTCTCTTGCCTATATTGTGGTAGTGCTCTAGAAGATGCAGGTTGCTTCCCCTTGGAAGACGAAGGAGATGCCCCTGTTTTCTGACATTTCTTGGGACCTCCGCCAAGCAGTTTTCCAATAGATTTCCTCATTTTCCTACAAACTATAAGTATGAAAAACAAGGATTAGAATTCAATTCAAGCAAATTTTAAAACACGAAAACCAAAAGCATGGCGATATCAAGTTATAGAAAATCATATAGTGCAAGTAATTAAGGCTTCATGATCCACAAGCAATCAAAACATTGTAGTCATCAATGAGCTAAATTCACAAACGAAGTTGAGCGGAAGTTTCGGCATGACCCATTTGTAAAATCAACTAAATTCACTAGTAGAAAAATTGGATTTTGCTGCGCCACATTTGCTGCGGTTCTTTGACATTTTTAAAGAACCGCAGCAAATAGTTGTTGATAATACACAAGAAAAATATTTTGCTGCGGTTGATTTATTTGCTGCGGTTCTTTTTATTATTTGCTGCGGTTATAACCGCAGCAAATAAATCAGCCCAAAAAAAATCGTTCAAGCCCAGCCCAAACGAAAAGGCTATATATACACAAACCCTCCATTTCCCACCTAACCCTAATTCCCTTCATTCTCCCTCATTTTTCTTTTCCCTTCTTTCTGATCTTTCTCCCTCTCAATCTCTCTAACCAAATTCCCCTTCATTCTCCCTCATTTTTCTTTCCCCTTCTTTCTGATCTTTCTCCCTCTCAATCTCTCTAACCCTAACCCCTCTCTCATTCTCGCATCTCAATATCCCCATATCCCCCTCCCCACCTTGCAGAGACTCTTCCTATACTAGAAGTCACGGGCTGTTGTTGTAGCTTCTGGATTTTACGACATTCCCTTCATTCTCCCTCACTGATCTTTCTGCCTTTTTTTTACGACATTCTGGATTTGTAGCTTCACAGTTTTCCTCTCTCCTCCTCCGTTTTCCTCTCACTCTCACTTTCTTTCTCCTGCATAACCATGGGCTGCTGTGTTTTTTTCTCTTTAATTAGGTTTTTGTTTTCATGATTTTTTGATGATTATTGTTTGTTCATATGATTTTAATTAGGTTTTTGTTTTTATTGTTTGTTCAGAACAAAATTATTGTTTTGTTTCAAAAAATTAGAGATCTTTTGAACTTTGATTATTAGTCGCCTTTTAGTACAGTATCATCTTAATTAATAGTTTGATTTAGTTACTCGTCTTCTTTTCTCTCCTTTCTTTTTGTTTTATTTTTCAGTATTAATTTTTATTTTGTGTTTTAATTTTTGTGTTCTGATTTGTGGGTTGTGGGCGATTTTTGGTGGCTTTGGAGGCGATTTTTATCATATATTTGTGTTTACATGGTGAGATTTTTATCATATATTTGGTGTGAGATGAAGATATTAGAGTGGATGTATATTGGATAAGTTTCTTTCGAGTTTCCGCTTGATCTTTTGATTCTTTTATGGGTTTAGACAATGGAGAATGGGTCAGAGGGATTAAAAAAAAAACTATGGTGGAAAAAAAATCTGAACATTATGAACTATGATTCATTAGAAATATTCAAATATTTGTGTTGAATTTTGACTTTGAAGGATATTTTAAGTTACCTTTAAGTCAATAGTAAGCCTACTACTTTTAGTGATCTTTCGAACACTACTTCACTATCTATGATGATATTTTTTCTAATGGTGATCTTTAGGAACTCTCTTCTGCACGAATTCTGCTTTATGCCTGTGAGGTTCTTTGTTGCTTTGAAAGGTTTCGATCAAGGTCTATGCTTTGTTTCCTAGTGATGTATGACTTCTAGGTTAGCTTTGCTTGTTTTCTTTTGGTTTCTATTTTTATCATATATTTTGGTGTTGATTTGTTGTTTTTGTATGTTTGTTTTGGTTGTTTTTTTGTGTTTGGCTAGTTGTTTGTTTTTTTTGGTTGTGGTGGTTTTGGGTTTGGTGGTTTGTTTTGTTTGTGGTTTGTGATTTTCTAGACTTTCTCTTCAATCATGCCTTTCCTTTCCTACACCTGTTCTGTTTGTGTTTCGTGTTTGTGTTGTGTCTCAGTAAGGACCTACTTCATGGTGCGTGTGTTTGGAACTTTTATAGGCAGTTTATCCTGCTTGACCTTGTGTTTGTGATTTATTTACATTTCTGCAGACATGGTGAAAAACAAGGGTTTCTTGCCTCTGATCCTTCTTACTTGATTCCCTTATGGTCAGACAATTGCATCTCTTATGGTGATGCAATTGTTGAATGATGATCGAGTCCCTTATAGTCCGACAATTGCTTAATAAAAATGAGTCCTTTATAGTCCTTTATAGTCCCTATTTCCAAATGATGATCGAGTCCTTATAGTCCCTTATAGTCCCTTATTTCCAAATGATGAAGGGACTCAAGTGATGACCATGGTCAACATCATTGGGTTTGAGTTGCTCCAGGCTTAAAACCCTGTTGAAGTAGCCTAATCGAATGGTGGGTGATCTAACCACTTCCCTGATGGAGATTAGTCAGCAAAACATAAATATTATAGTCTATTGCTTGTGTGTTGTTGTGGCTGCGGTTGTGTCTTGTGGCTATTGCTGTGATGTTGGTTGAATGATGAATATATGAATGCTTTGTGATGAATTTTGCTTGTTTATATATGAGTTATGAATGAGAAACACTATATAAAATAAATGATTGAATAGACACCTATATATAAATGATTGAACAAAAGAATGGTTGAATGAGTAATGGATGCTGGAATGAGATATTTAGATGAGATTGAGCTTATGATTGATTTTATGAATGGTAATGCTTGAATGAATGAATAAGAATAGGAATGGTTGAATGAATGTATAGATATGGTTGAATAGAAGTGTATTTTTTTGTGATAGAAGTGTAATTCAATTGAAAATAATTGATTCTATGTATGTATAACATTTCAGCTTCTAATTTTGCTTTAAAATGCAAAAAAAAAAAAAAATTTTTTTTTTATTTTCTTAGGTGCTTATTTGCTGCGGTTATTCACAAAACCGCAGCAAATAAGTGTTTTTTTTGGTGGGAAACTGCACTATTTGCTGCGGTTTTACAAAGAACCGCAGCAAATAATCCTGTTTCCCTCCAGTTTCTGGTGTGTTATTTGCTGCGGTTACCTGAATAACCGCAGCAAATAACCCAATTTTTTGCTGCGGTAAATTTCATCATTTGCTGCTGCTATAAGTGCTGCGGTTCAAAACCGCAGCAAATACCCGGGAAAAAACCGCAACAAATGACGTTTTTTCCACTAGTGATTGATGGGAACTACAAATTCTCATAATAAACATGACCATGATCGTAACCATCAAAATCCATTCCAAAAGCATCACATGAACTCTATGAAACAAAAAGCCAACATCCTCAAGCTCACAATTCAATTGAAATTCCAAAGGCAACCACCAAAAACCAACATCAAACAAAATCTAGCATTAACATTCATCCAAAACAACTCCAATAACAATTTGAAATTAATATTAACTAGTTAGAAGTAGTAGCACCTTCTAATTAAATTTTTAAGCATCACAATTCACATGGTGAAGCTACTAATAAAAATTCATGAATAAAATTAGTGCAAACCTAAGCATATATTCAATTTATAACATGATTTGCATTATTCTAAGCACTTTAAACATGAATTTAACTAGTTTAACACTACTAACCATCCAAAAATTCCCAACAAAGCCTTACTCATCAAAATAGCACAAAACTTCCAATTACTCAAAATTAACAATTCTAAACAAGATGTTGAAGCATAAAAAAACAACAATTAAGCCTTTGTAAGCAACAGTAATTAAGTTTAAATTAAAAAATAAAATTCGTAATTAGATTAACCAAAATTGAAAACTTCATTATACCTCATAAAATATGGATAAAAAGGAAGTTATACCTCAATAGATGATAGTAGAGCAAGAAATTACAAGAAAATTGAAGAACAAAACCAAAAATCAAGCACAATTTGATTCAAAAATTTCGAACTGTAGGCAAAGTAATTCGGTTTATTTTTTCGATATTTTACTCCCTGAGATTGTTTGGATGAGTGAGAGGAGTGTTATGTCAAAAGTTGGAGTGATTTGGAGTTGTGAGGAGTGAGTTATGGGGGTTTGAAGTTTGATGTTTTGGGGTTTTAATGGTGAGAGGAAGAAGAAAATAGATTAGAGGAGAGAGACTGAGATTTAAAGTTAAAAAGATATAATAATAATAATAATAATAACAATAATAATAATAATAATAATAATAGAAATAATAATAATGATAATAATAATAATAATAATAATAATAATAATAATAATAATAATAATAATAATAATAATAATAATAATAATAATAATAATAATAATAAGGGGGGGAAGCGACAAAAATAATGGGCGGAAACAGCAAACCCCATGCAAGAAAAAAAGAGAGAGAAAAAACTGACCGCTGCGCCCGCAGGGGCTTTCTGAGGAAAAGTAGTAAGGGCCTGTTTTAAAATGCGGGCGCATAGAGGAAAGAGTTTTTGTGCGCTACGCCCACAAGGTTCCCCACAGAGCCCGTTTCGGTGATTTTCTTTTTTTTTCTCCCTAATTATTATATTATATTATTAATTAGAATTAAAGCAAGCTTCAACTTCTAATCTCTCTTTAATTACCCCAATTAAGCATGACAAGACTTAGACACTTAGCTAGGCTTCAAAATTCAATCTAAAATCTATACTAAACTAAACTAAACTACGTAAACAAACCGAAAACACACAAAACGAGAAAGAAAAGGGATAGAAAGCTCAGGTTGCCTCCCAAGAGCGCTCTCTTAAGGTCGCTAGCTTGACCATGGCTGCATTAGTGATCAAGGTGCTGCGGGATCATCGAGTTGGATAACTTCCACCAAACTGATGACATCTCCTTCATAATATAGCTTCAATCTCTGACCATTGACCTTGAATACTTCACTTTTTTCGCTTTGAACTTCAACATAGCCGAATTTGCTTACATTTAATGCCGTGAAAGGGCCACTCCATCTGGATTTCAGCTTTTCAGGAAACAATCGAAGCCTCGAGTGCCACCTTTTCATAATACCTCAATTGAAATTTCAGCTTCACTTCTCTTTTCATGATTCGTTTATCGTGCCCCTTTTTCGTCTTCTCCTTTAGATTTTGACGCTATCATATGCTCCTAATCAAAATTCATCCAATTCATTCAACTGAAGTAACCGTTTTTTCTCCAGCAAGCTTTACATCCATGTTTAGTTCCTTAATTTCCCAATAAGCTTTGTACTCGAGTTCTACTGGAAGATGGCACACGTTTTCATAGACCAATAGATATGGAGAAGTACCAATTGGAGTCTTGGAAGATGTTCTCTATATGCCCATAAAGTGTCAAGAAGATTACTACTCTAATCTTTTCTCGATTTCGCAACCGTCTTCTCTAAGATGGGCTTGATTTCTCGATTTGAAACCTCTACATGACAACTGGTTTGTGGATGGTATGCCAATCCTATTCTGTGGTAAACACCATACTTTTCTAGTAGCCTATCCAACCTCTTCTCATGGAAATGTGTTCCCCCATCACTGATGATAGCTCTAGGGACTCCGAACCTAGGAAAATAACCTGCTTAAACAATCTGAAAATGGTGTTTGAATAACAATGGGGGGTAGCGATTTCTTCCACCCACTTAGAAACATAATCCACAGCAACTAATAACGGTTACCATTAGAAGGGAAAGGACCTATGTAATCAATACCCCAAACATCGAAAATTTCAACTTCTAAGATAACTGCTAAGGAATTAAATGCCTTTTTGAGATATTACCTGTTGGTTGGCACGAATCACAAGAAATGACGAAATCTCTAGTATCCTTATGTATTGTTGGCCAATAAAAACCTGTTGTAGTACCTTGAACATCATTTTAGTGGGGCAGCATCTCCTCCATATGGTGATGAGTGGCAATGATGAAAAATTCCGTAAACTTCCCAATTAGGTACACATCTGTGATATAAACCATTTGCACACTCACGAAACAAGTTAGGGTCATCCCAAAAATGACGCCTAACATCATGTAAAAACCTTTTTCGTTGCTGATAAGTAAGATCGAGAGGTAAGACTCTTCCAACTACATAATTAGCATAATCAGCAAACCAATAAGCATTAGAAAGCACAGCTGAAAGATGATCATCAGAAAAAGAATCATCAATGGGGGTTGAGATCTCCCCATTATCATACCGATTTCTAGACAAATGGTTAGCTACCACGTTTTCTGCACCTTTCTTGTCACGTATTGCTAGGTCACACTCTTCAAGGAGTAAAATCCACCTAATAAGCCTCTGTTTTGCTTCTTTCTTTCCAAGTAAGTACTTTAGAGCTGCATGGTCAGTATAAATAATAACTTTCAAACCTATAAGATAAGAACGAAATTTATCCAAAGCATATACTATAGCAAGAAGTTCCTTTTCAGTTATTGCGTAATTAAACTGAGTTGGATTTAAAGTCTTACTAGCATAGTAAATGGTGTGCAAAATCTTTTCTTTCCTTTGACCTAACACTGCACCTACAGCATAGTCGCTAGCATCACACATAATTTTAAAAGGTAATTCCCAATCAGGTGATTAAATAATAGGTTCTGAGATTAGTGCTTGTTTGATCGAATTTAAATATTCAAGACAATCATCAGTGAATTTAAACTTGGTGTCTTTTAATAGTAATTGAGTCAAGGATTTAGTAATTTTCGAAAAATCTTTAATAAATCGGCGATAAAACCCTGCATGACCTAGACGACTTCTAACACTTTTTACACTTACTAGTGGAGGTAATTGTTCAATAACCTAAATTTTAGCTTTATCAACTTCAATACCTCTTCCAAAGACCACATGTCCTAAAACAACTCCTTCTATTACCATAAAATGACATTTCTACCAATGAAGGTCCAAATTCACCTGTTCACATTTTTTAAGCACTTTAGTTAAACTATCCAAACATGAATAATAATCAGTACCGTAGACATTAAAATCATCCATGAAGACTTCCATAATAGACTCTATGTACTTAGAAAAGATAGCCATCATATAGCATTGTGAAAAGTAGCAGGAGCATTACATAGACCAAAAGTCATTCTACGATAAGCAAAAGTACCATAAGGGCAAGTAAACGTTGTTTTTGATCTATCACCAGGATGAATAGGTATTCGAAAGAAACCTGAATAACCATCTAGATAACAGAAATATTTATTCTTTGCTAACCTTTCTAACATTTGATCAATAAAAGGGAGAGGGAAATGATCCTTTCTAGTGGCAACATTTAATCAATGCACATTCGCCAACCTGTTACAATTCTAGCAGAAATAAGCTCATTCTTATCATTACGCACAACATTCGTTCCTCCATTCTTAGGGACTACTTGCACCGGACTTACCCATTAAAAATCTGGTACAGCATAGACAATACCTGCATCAAGAAGTTTAAGAACTTCCTTCTTTACCACCTCCTGCATATTAGGATTAAGTCTCCTTTGTCCCTGTATACAAGGTTTATGGCCTTCCTCTAGATGAATTCTATGCATATAAAAATCAGGACTTATGCCTGTGAAATCATCAAGCGTATAACCAATAGTCTTTTTATGATATTTAATAACAGTTAATAGCTTTTCAAGTTGACTATCATTAAGCTTAGAATTAACTATGACTGGATACATCGCATCATCATCAAAGAAAGCATATTTCAGGTTAGGGGGAAGGAGTTTCATTTCGGGTTGTGTCACCTCCTTGACAAAACATGATTGTTGAGGTTACGAATGATACCTTTGGCTTTCTTCTAGAGTCATCTTCTCACCATTCAATTCATGAGCTATGCCATCGATCTCAAAACCTCTTCACCTGCTTCAGCATCCAAATATAAAAGGGCCTTTAGAGGATCCTTTTTAAGGGATCGAGGCATGTCATCCAAAACCATTTCCATAACAACATCAATCCTATAACACGACTACTCTATCATGGGATTTTTCATTGCATTATTAAGATTGAAAGTTACTTTATTAGCTTCTACAAAAAGGGTTAGACTTCCATTTTTGACATCAATAATAGCACTTGCAGTATGTAAGAAAGGTCTACCTAGTATGATGGGGATATGAGCATCCTCATCAATATCCAACACAACAGACAGGAATAAAGAATTTTCCTACTCTGACAGGCACATCTTCTAAAACACCCTTAGGATATTTTACAGTTCTATCTGCCATCTGCAAAGTAACATTAGTAACTTTTAAATCTCCCATGTCAAGCTTCCTGCAAATTGATAAGGGCATAACACTGAAACTAGCTCCTAAATCACATAAAGCCTGATCAATAAATAAAGGACCAATATTGCATGGAAAAAACTGACTGGATCCTTCAACTTAGGTGGAGATTTGTTTTGAAGGATCGCACTACACTCCTCAGTGAGTGCAACTGTCTCTGTTAAATTTAACTTACATTTCCTGCTTAAAATATCTTTCAAAAATTTAGTGTAAGTAGGAACTTGAGTAATCAAATCAATGAAAGGTACAATAGCTTGCAAATTCTTAACTGTTTCAAGAAATTTTCGAAAGTGATTATCGTTCTTACTCCTAGTTACCCTGGTCGAAAAGGGCAAAGGCACCTTTGAGGGAGGAATTATATCGGTAACTGAATAAGCTGCTGGAGCTTGCTTCTTTTGCCTTTGAGGCTTCATTCTCCTTTTCTACAGCTGCTTCTTCAAGATCTTCAATTACAACTGAACTAGTCCTCTTCGTTCCATCTGCAACATTGTTGGTATCATTTGTAAGCATTCTAGGACCGTCATAGTAATTACCGCTCCTTGTGGCAATAGAATTGAAATGATCACAAGGTGGATTTGATGGAGCATTTTATGGAGCAAGTTGAGGAGGAAGTTGCCCTTGTTGCCTTTGAGCTGATGACTGAGCGATTTGTGCAACTTGAGTTTCCAATTGCCAATTATGGGCTTGCATAGTTTTCTGCATCTGCAATATCATATTCTTCAATTTTGAAATCTCATTGATCGTCGGCTGTGGAGGTGCTGGGAGTGGTGCTGGGGATGGTGGCCTATTGAAACATGGTGTTTGAGGTGGTGTAAATCGTTGAACCTACTATTCTTGTGGCATAAAATCCTGCTGCTGTAGATTTTAAATGTTGCTAGTGTTCATGTAGGAAAAGTATGGATGATCCTTCCAACCCGGATTGTATATGTTGGAAAGTGGATTATTCTTGTAAGCTTGAAATGCACATACTTGCTCTACAGAGCTATAACATGTTTGAGTAGTATGACCAAACGATCCGCATGAATCACAGAAGACATCATTGCATCCTGAAAGTGCAGCCGTTGCAGCTACTGTCATTGGTGAAGAAGGTGTTGTGTTGATCTTATCTAGCTTCTCATGGATTACATTGATTTGTGAAGCCAAACTCCCATATTTGACATCTATTACATGTTTCCCTCCTCTTTTAGCATGTCCTTTGGGATTACCGAATTGAAAATTATGGATTGCAATCTCCTCAATCAAATCATATGTAGCATTGACCTCTTGGTTCATGAATCGACCACTAGCAGTAGAATCAAGCAATGTCCTACTCTCATTACCCAAACTGTTATAGAAAGATTGAACTAAAAACCACTTCTCAAGACCGTGATAAAGGCACATTATCAACAACTCCTTAAATCTCTCCCATGCATCATAAAGTGTTTCATCGGTTTCTTGGTTGAAATTAGTGATTTGACTTCTAAGGGTTGCAGTTCTCTTTGGAGGATAGTACTTCCTTCGAAAAGCAAGAGCCAATTCATCCCAACTATTTATGTTATCCATACTAAGACCATTTAACCAAAAACGAGCCTTGTCCTTCAATGAGAACGGGAACATCATATGTCTAATGTAATCCTGAGTCATACCGGCTTGCTTAATTGTATTGCAATAGTGGATAAAGTTATTTAAATGTAGATTCGGATCATCCTTCAATGTTCCTACAAATTGATTCCTTTCTACCATATTCACCAAAGCTAGCTTCAATTTGAAATTTACAGCCTCTATATCAGGAACTCAATAACCATCTCCCACTACTGCAGAACTCGGTTGAGAATAGTCTTTTAAGGACCTTGCTGGTGATGGCGGCGGCGATGGTGGCACATCATTCCGTGGTATGTTGTTCTCGTTAAACTGTGACTCTTCCATCTCTTCCTTAAAAGAATTATCAGAAATATTCAAATCAGCAAAAAGTTGTGACAGATCAGATAGTATCCGTTCGGAAAGAATGACTCTCCGTAATCTCCACTTCCTTCTACGACTCCGTTTATGCAGTGATCTTTCTGGTTCAAGATCAATAGAAACCAGCATACAAACCTAGTACCTGCACGACAATTCCAAGAAGAAATGAGTAATACCTCAAAGAACGTTAAAGTCCCTTGAGGCCAATAAATAAAACAAAAATAAACACAAAAAGAACAATTTAAACCTGACTAATAGAATTAAAAATTGTATCCCCGGCAACGGCTCCAAAATTTGAAACAGGTTGTCATACACCTGTCAAAAATAACCTAACAACACCAACTAATATAGCTAGGGAAACATGTTCTCAGCCTCGATTTCAACAATCACCTAACTCACAACTAAATCTGCCCACAATTTAATTGCAATAGATAGAAATCAATAATAGGAATCCAACTAATAAATAAGAATCAATTAACGAACATAAAACAAATTCATAACATGATCATAGATCCCCTAACCCTAGAAAAGAAAACTACTCACACATAATTATGAATATCAAAACAAAAACTAATTCGAAGAACATTTTGATAGACATAAATTAATTAAAACAAGAAATTAAACTAAACTAATTACTAGAAATTATACTAATTAACTAAACGAATAGAATTAATTGAACTAAACTAAAAACTAACAAAAGTAAACAAGAACTATAAACTAAAAAGAATTGAAAAGTAAAGAGGAAAGAGATTACGAAAAAGAACTTGAATTGCATTAATTGGAAATCGATTCTTGATGAACAAACTAATTATTTCTAAATTCTAGAGAGAAAGAGGTTTTGGAGATCTAAATCTAAAAAGTGCTCAAAATTAAAACTAGTTAGGGTTATGCAGCAACACTATGGCCTATTTATAATAACATTGGGCTTCAAATATATCAAGCCCGCTCACAAAATCCGGAAAACAATCACTAGTACAAAAATCCACATTTGCTGCGTCACATTTGCTGCGGTTCTTTGAGATTTTTAAAGAACCGCAGCAAATAGTTATTAATAGTATTATTGTATCAAATGATTTGCTGCATATTTTTAAAAACCGCAGCAAATAATTATTTGCTCCGGTTATTTATTCTATTTGCTGCGGTTTTGAAACCGCAGCAAATAAAATAATAAAAACGCTCAATAACTATCCTTGTAAGAGCAGGCCCAATAATGCATGATATATAAGCCCAAAGTTTTTTAAGTCTCTCACAACGCTAACCCTAAACCTTCTCTCATCTCTCAACTCCTTTCTCTGATCTCTCTATCTCATCTCTCTTATGTCTTTCTTTCACTAACCCTAAACCTTAACTCTATTTCACTAACCCCAAAGTTTCTTATGTCTTTCTTTGTCGCCTATCTCATTCAGCAGCAGCAGTGACAAGGAAAACGGCGATGACGCCTGGAAAACCGCCATTAACGTCGTTGCCGCCGAATACTTGGGCTATTCAAAACCCAACCAAACTTCTATTATTGAAGACAACCATTTAAGAACTATCAAATCAAGGTCTTAAA
>PYUH01000550.1:300585-339365 GCA_016808085.1 Suaeda aralocaspica
CTCCTCTCTATTCTTTCTCTACCTTATACTATGCCAATTTTACAATTTTCTCATCAGGTGTTAACATTAGTTTGCTTTCTTAACCCACCTTTGCTAAATAAACCAAATCATGGGGGTTTCTTATTTTTACTGGCTCGTCATTTGTTGTGAAAATTGTCTTTTTGTTATGGTACACTACACTTTGTGGAAAATGCATTTGTGTTTTACTCCGTATACTTGTGTATGAGAGTGTCATGCGGTCCTACACTGTGTTAGTTAATGGGAAGAAGCCAACCTTTAGTGGCTGATGGTTTTGAATCTTTCCCAAAATCGATTTCTTCAATTTTTTTCTCTTTCCTAGTGTTTTTTTTTTTCTTTTTTTTTTTTTTCTTTTTTTGTTCCCTTTTTATGTACGCTGTCCCCATTGCGTTCCTCCCATGTTCTGTATTACCTTCAGTTATTTCCTCTTGGGCACTGATACTTTCGACGCTTGTCCGCGTGTTTGTTGATTTCCCATCCTTCTAATCGCTTTTCTCTTTTTGCAGAATTTTATGATTATGTGGTAGTGTTGTGTGTGATTGACGTTTTGGTTTTGGTTTGTTTTGATAAGTATCTTGTGTGTTTTTGTTTTTTCTTCATAGTCGTGTTTCCTCTGTCCCACTTTTTTCTCAACTTGTTTCTTTCTCTCTCTCTTCTATTTTCACTATCCGTCCCTCCCTACTCTTTTGTGCAATTGTATATTGTAGATCTTGTTCGTTGTCTTTGGTATTTTATCGTTTATGTTTTCCTCTCTCCTTAATTTCCTTTATCGTGCTTCTTCCTTTGTTCCCCTTTTTTTTACCCCTTTTGGTTTTTTTGACGTTAACTTTCCTTCCCTTTTCTCTCTGCTTGTTTACTAATTTTGTGGCATGCCCCCCTGTTTCTCTGTTGTCCCTTGCCACGTTATATATCTACTCTCTTTCCCTCCGCCCCGTTCACGCGCTTTTCTATTAAGTTCGTCTTCTGACGTATTTATTTGCGTTGTGTAAGTCCTTCCTAAGTTTTTCGTTTATTCTCTTTTATTCTTTGTATACTTGCCTTCTTTCGTCCCCTTCTGTTTTGCTAAGTTACTTAATTGTAACTTCTGTTTACAATTTGGGGACAAAAGAGGACATGGTGGGCCTCCTCCTATTGTCTTTTATGTTGCACCGGACTTTTCCTCCCTCCTTCCTGAGCATGTGGGCAGTCTGTGCCTGTCTATATGTTGTGTGATCACTGTTCTCTAGCGTGTCTAAGTTCTCGGCCCGATCTGTTCGCTTTGTCTTTTTCCGCACTTCGTACTTTGGTGTACCTATCGACGTTGTGTGAGTGGTCGTGAGCTCTTTTTTCTCGCGGCAGCTCCTGTGTCACGTATCCTTGTTTTTTTTTAAATCTAGGGTTTTGATAATTCTTGCTAATTTGCCCCTGTTTTTCCTCTGAATATATCACTTGTGTTAACTTGTTATTAAGTTTGTTTTGAGTATTAATCTCTAATCTCTAAGTTTGTTATTAACTTGTTAACTTGTTTTTCCCCTGTTTTGCTTAAGTTAATTAATTAACTATGTTAAATTTGTGGAAAATGCAGGAAAATGGGGATAGTATCCCGGAAATTATTCCCAGCATGTGGGAGTATGTGTATATGTTGTCCTGCTCTAAGATCAAGGTCTAGGCAGCCTGTTAAAAGATACAAGAAGTTGATTGCTGACATTTTCCCCAAATCTCCTGTGAGTACTTAATTTCATATGTTTTAGATTTTATGATTTCTGTAATTTTTAAGTACGTTATTTGGTGATGTAGTTGTTGCTGGGTTTTTTGGATTACTTTAGTTGTTGTTTATGGTTTGTTGCATTGTTGGGGCTATGTTGGAATGATGATGTTTAAAAATTGGGTTTTTGCATTGTTGTTTAAGGTTTGTTGCATTGTTGGGGACTACTTTAGGAGTATGAAGTGATTTTGGTTAACAAATAGTCGGAGCAGTTGGTTAAGAAATTTTAATACATATTCTGATTGATCTTTGTGGAGGTAAAAGCCTTGGAATGTACATCTTTGGCTGGTATAAAACTATATATTGAGCATTTGATGTTTCTACTTTGATTGCTGTCTGTATTTTACTTAGTTTTGTATTATCCAAGAAACAAAATGAATTGTATTTGGGATGATTTCATTTGGCGATTAGAGTCAAATATTGACAACCTAGGGGGCTACGAGTATGAAGTTCAACACAACGACAATGGGATTAATAAGCCAAATGTTTGAGTAAATTAAGTTTTTGCCACTGTCCATAAGCAAGGGACCTGAAATTACAGCAACTGTGGTTATTATCTATTCCTCGTTTGTAGTTGTGTATAGCCATATTATCTGTCGTTTTATAGTTCTAATGAGGATACACAAAACAACTAATGTAAAAAGTTCTAAATCAATTGCATGCACTAGAAATTATTAGTCTAGGACTTTGATGTTGTGTGAACTAGAATTTTAATACATGTCAACTTGAGTGACTCTGCACATGTTTCCTTAGTTTGATTATGTAAATGTTTCCTTAGTTTGATTATGTAAATGTCAACTTAANTATATCATAAGAAAGACTCACAGTCACAGAGACGGGACTCAGGTTGCCTAAAATAGTCATTGATCTAGAGTCAGGTTCTTCTCGATCTCCTATCATAATAAGACCTTAAATCCTGAATATCTCTGATCTTGATTTGTTGTTTATTTTTAGGAGTTCGGAGCATAGCTGTTTATGTTCTTGTCTTGTGAGGATGAGAGAATTACATAGAAATATAGTGTGTTGTATGTCTTCCCTTTGTAGGAAAGCTAATATGCCATTTACATTATGTAATGTTTACAGGATTATCTAGTAAAAACATTAGTCTTCCTTTATAGCTTGACCAATCTGGCTTATTAAGGTACGTTGTTATCCGTTTGGCCAATTTTTATCAAGTTCTATGTGATGTTGATGAGGAAAGTAAATTAATTAATTAAAAAAAAATTGCAACAGTTCAACTCTAGGTTTTGGTATTCAATGTAGTCTATCATGAAGTGTAGTATTGGGTTGAATGTTGGTTGTCCGATTATATCAAATTATGTAATGTGGTTATAGTCTTTTTTTGTTTTTCTTTCATTGATGCTTAATTGTTAATAGGTGCTCTCCACACTTCTGCTGCTGCCACTGTTGAGATGCTGCCGTTATAATGCTCTTTGAAGTGTTTTTTGTAATATAATTGTATTTGAGATTGATGTTATTATTCTAATGCTGCTGTAATGTTGTTATTACAACTATTTTACATATACAAACATTCTGGCTACAATTTAGCATTAAAAAGTAAAAAAAAAAAAAATTATTTTTTTGGGTGGTTATTTGCTGCGGTTTTCTAAAAAACCGCAGCAAATAAAGCTTTTTTTTTGTTGGAAAATCCCACTATTTGCTGCGGTTCTTTGTAAAACCGCAGCAAATAGTGGGATTTCCCACCATTTTTTGCCCCCTTTTTGCTGCGGTTTTGACTACAACCGCAGCAAAAAGTCCATTTTTTTGCTGCGGTTGAACCGCAGCAAATAATACGCTAGTTTATTGCTGCTGCTCCAAGTGCTGCGGTTAAAAACCGCAGCAAATACCCCTAAAAAAACCGCAGCAAAATTGGATTTTTGTACTAGTGAATCATCGGGCCTAAAAATGAGCCCCTTGGCCCGCATAGGTGAAAAATGACTTGTTCCCTACGACTGCATGGAATTTCGTTTGCAAGTTCTGATGAATCTGTTTTGTTCCACGGGCGCATAGATGAAAGGCTATTTGGGGGCTAGGCCGGGGGCTAGGCCCGCATGGCTCCTCTTGGACGACTTTTTGAAGATTTTTTGAGTTCTTTGCTCAATTACTTCAAATCTTGTTCGTAGCTTATCGTACCTTTGCATGCATCCCGAGGCAAGTACATTTTGACTTGTACGTTTTAGCTTCTAGAGACTTTATAACTCCCTATTACGCTCCTATAACATATAAAACAAACCGAAAATCGCGCGTAATAGCCGAGGAAGCATAAAATAACCATAAAAAGCTCTACAAATCAACTAAAATCGCTCTAAAACACAACTTAACACCCAGGAATGATACTTACTCAAAATATAGCCACAAAATCAACCATTAAGCATCACCTATAATGGCTCCAATTGCATAATAATTAGCATCACACATTATCTCGAACGGAAGAACCCAGTTGAGAGACTGAATGATGGGTGTAGAGATTAGAGCTTGTTAAAAGACACAAGACATTCATAAGTAAAATCAAAATTGGCACCCTTTAAAAGCAATTGGGTTAGTGGTTTTGCAATTTAGAAAAATCCTTAATAAACCTACGGTAGAAACCTACATGACCTAGAAGACTTCTTATCCCCTTGACATTCACAAGAAGAGGAAGTTTCTCGATGCCTGTGCCTTATCTACCTCAATACCTCGTTCAGAGATCAAATGTCCAAGCACAACACCTTCATTGACCATGAAGTGGCACTTTCCCCAATTAAGCACAAGATTCACCTCTTCACATCTTATAAGCACTTTTGTTAGATTTTCTAAGCATGCATCAAATGAAGTTCCATAGACACTAAAATCATCCATAAAGACTTACATGATAGACTAAATAAATTAGAATAAATGCTCATCATACAACATTGAAAAGTAGCAGGGGCATCACATAAACCAAAAGACATTCTACGATATGCAAAAGTACTATAAGGACATATAAATGTAGTTTTCTCCCTATCATCCAGTTGGATGAGGAAAAAGTACTATAAGGACATGAAGTTCCTAGCTAACTTTTCTAGAATTTGATCAATAAAGGGTAGGGTAAATGGTCTTTCTTAGTGGTAGTGTTCAATTTTCGATAGTCAATGCACATACGCGAACCTGTGACAACGCTAGTGGGAATTAATTCATTTTTATCATTACACACAATAGTGGTCCCACCTTTCTCAGGAACTACTTAGACTAGACTACCCCAATTAGAATCGGGAACAGAGTGAATAATGCCAGCATCAAGCAATTTAATGACCTCTTTCTTAACTACCTGCATGTTAGGATGCAAGAGACGCTGATAGTGTATGCATGGTTTATGAACTTCCTCTAAATTAATACGATGCATCGAAAATCAAGAATAATGCTAGTCAAATCATTAATGGTGTAAGCAATAGCCTGTTTATGACATTTAAGCATAGCTAAAAGTTTTTCAAGTTGACTATCAATAAGAGACATACTAACAATGAGTGTATACAGTTCTTTTCATCAAGGAATTCATATTTCAAATTAGAGGGGAGGGGTTTTATCTCGATTTGTGCTACCTACTTTACTGAGCAAACATTTTGTGGCAACTCTAAACATTTTCGGCACACCTCCACACTTAATTCTACTCTTGAAAGGTCTCGGATTAACTGACCCTTCTCAACATTGCTTTCACCTGAAACAACATCCAAACACAACACTCCTCCAGAAGATCCTTTTTAAGGGATTGAGGCAAGTCATCACAAAAAATCTCATTAATGATATCAATTCTAGCAAGAATGTTCTAACCTGGGACTTTTCAAAGCACTATAAAGGTTGAAAGTAACCTTGTCAGCACCTACAGTAAGAGTTAGACTACCATTTTTTACATCAATAACAGCACTGTAGTGTTCAAAAACTGTGTACCTAATATAATGGGGATGTGGGCATCCTCATCTATATCGAGCACAACAAAATCTACGGGAATGAAAATTTCCCGACTCTCACCGGGACATTCTCCACAATACCTTTTGGGTATTTTGCAGTTCTATCAGCCATCGGCAAGGTAATGTTAGTAAATTTTATAGAACCCATATTCAACTTACTGCAAATAGACAATGGCACTATACTAACATTAGCCCTTAAATCACATAATGCTTTATCAATAAATAGTGGGCCAATGTTGTAAGGAATAGAACATTTTCCTAGATCATTGAGCTTTGATGGAGACTTATGCTGCAAAATTGCACCACACTCTTTAGTTAAAGCTACAACCTCTATCAAACTCTATTCACGTCTCCTACTTGATATGTATTTTAAAAATTTAGTATATGTGGATACCTACGTGATTAGATTAGTAAAAGGCAGACTAACCTGCAAATTTTTGACAGTATTGAGTAGCTTACGAAAAAGGTTGTCATTCTTACTCCTATCTACCCTATGAAGGAAGGGTTGTAGCACCTTGGGAAGTGTCAATGTATAAATGGGCATGTCAGCTACTGGAGCTCTCTTCTCCATGACTTCATTCTCCTTGGGGGGTATCGGCTTTGCAATCTCCTCAATCACCACATAGCTAGTCTTTCCATTCTGCACTACTAGTCCAGCTCGGAATCAGCCTCATCAGTTGGCATCTTCAGACCCTCGCACTGAGTCCCTCTTCTGGTGGTAATAGAATATAACATCATCCCTTGGAGTTGGCGGATTGGACTGAGGAGGTAGTTGACCCTGCTGCCTCTGAGCTGTGGACTGAGCAATCTGAGGTAGCTAGGTCTCCAATTGCTTGTTATGAACCTCCATTACCTCTATGTTCTTCTACATCTAGAGCATCATATTCTTCAACTCTAAAATCTCATTGCTTGCTTGAGGTGGTGGTGGTCCTGGGAGTGGTGGTCTAGTTAACCCCGGTGGCTGCAGTGGTGCAAACCACTGCATCTGCTGATGTGGCTACTGTGGCACAAATGGATGTGGGTTTTGCACATTGTTGCTCTTGTAGGAGAAGTATGGATGATCCTTCCAACCAGGATTGTAAGTGTTAGAGAATGGATTGTTCTTATACGCTTGGAAAGCACATACTTGCTCCATAAAACTATGACATGAATGGGCATTATGACCAAATAAACCACATGAATCACAGAAGGGCTCGGTACATCTTGAAAGTGCAGCTACTTACGTTGGTGGAGTAGATGTAGTGGTAACCTTATCGAGCTTTTGACTTATTGCATTGATTTGTGAAGCTAGACTCTCATACTTGTCATCTACTACATGCTTCCCACCTCTCCTCGAATGCCCTCTAGGATTGCCAAATTTTGAGTTGTGAATGGCAATTTCTTCAATTAAATCATAGGCAGCATTGACCTTCTGGTTCATAATCCACCACTAGCAGTTGAATCAAGCAAAGTAAGGCTCTTATTCCCTAACGCATTATAGAACGATTGGACTAGGAACCACTTCTCGAGACCATGATGTGGGCTCAAACTGAATAAATCCTTGAACCTTTCCCATGCTTCATATAATGTCTCATCTGTTAAGGTTGTTGATATTGTCCATGTTAATATTGTCTCATCTACTAAGTCATCCCTATTGTTGATATTGTCCATGTTAAGACTGTTCAACTATGTGCAAGCTTTATCCTTTAATGAAAACGGGAACATCACCTTTCTAATGTAGTCTTGAGTAACCCCATGTTTCTTGATCGTGTTGCAATACTGCAAGAAATTATTCAAGTGTAAATTTGGTTACTCCATAAATGTTCATGCAAACTGGTTCCTCTCCATCATATTCACCAAAGCTGGCTTCAATTAGAACCTCCGTATCAGGAACTCGATAACCAGCCCTTATTGTTGCTAAACTCGACTAAGAAAAATCCCTCAATGATCGTGCTGGTGGGGGCGGTCGTGGCGGCGGTAGGTTGTTCTCATTGTTTTTAGAAACCCAACACCTCTCTGTAGTCACTAATACCAAATTCAGCCAAAAGTCATGACAAATTAGCTAATGTCCATTCAGAAATAAAAGTCCTTCGCAATCTCCACTTCCTTCTACAATTTTGCTTATGGAATAATTTTTTAAGGTCAGGATCAATCCAAACGGGCATGCAAACATAATACATGCACAAGCACAAAAACTACAAACAACCGTAAGAACTGCCTCAAAGAACGGTAAGTTCTTTGAGTAAAAAAAAGTAAAAAAAAAAATAAACAAAATAACCCAATTAACAGAAATAAAACAATTGCCTACCCGGCAACGGTGCCAAAATTTGAACAGGTTATTGCACGCCTAATCAAAAGTAACCTACAACTCCAACTAATTCAGCTAGCACTAGTGGAAAAATTGTCAAAGGCAACTCCCGATAGGTAATGGGCAGACCTTTAGCACGAAACCTAGAAGTTTTATTTAACGGGCAACAAGAAATCCACTACCTAAAATTGGTTTTAAATTACGGGCTAAATTTATCCCGTTACCTAAAGATGTTTATGTAACGGGCCAAGTAATGCATGTTACCTAAAATACAAAGTTTTAGGGTTTATTGAATTCCTTAGCCCACTCAACATTTCAGTTGAACATTATCTTTTTTCATTGTTCTCCACTATGTCATTCTCAAAACATATACTCCACCATTGACACTTCATCTTCCAAAATTTCTATTATGGCTACTTCTTCCTCTCAATTCAAATGCCCATTTTATTGTCCATCAATTCAATTCGAAATTGTTGAAGAGATTAACATCCTCATTGTTCTACACTATTGCCGCGTATAGATCTTGGTTAGTGAGTCTTCATTTGGTGTTCTTTATTTCTTATCTTTTGTGTATTTTTAGTATAGAATTTTAATTTGTGGGTTTAATCTTGCCTAAATTGAGAATTTTATTTTCGAAATTTTTGTTAGTGAGTCTGCATTCATAGTTTCTTTTCGATTCTGTTGGCTCAATTGAGGTCGTCATTTTTTGTGTATTTTCTGGGTATATGACATACTACTAATTCGCCTTTAATTTTATTAATTGGGGGTTTTAATTTCTGCTTAATCGTTCTTCGATAATTTAAAGTTTTTTTTTTTATCAATTGATATTCTGGGTTGACAAATTGGAGTCTCGGTGTTCATATCAGTATATTTAGGTATGTTTTTCATTTGGCTATTGTCAGTTTCGACTGTACTTGATTTGGTCGAAATAATTTTCTCTCTTCCTGTTCTCAAATTATTTATTTCCTTCACAAGGTTTTACCTTTATTAATTAACAGTTTTGGATTTCCTATAGTTTCTTGTAAGCTAATAAGTTCTAATTATCTCTCTTTATTTTGATCGCTTGAAGAATTTTAAAAACCTTCTATAATCTGATTCAAGATGTAAGTATGGATCGTAGAGTATAAGTATAGGTTTTCAATATATATAGCCATTTAGGTGTAAGATTCAGGAACCAATTTGAAGCACCATTAGATATAAGTATAGGTTTTCAAAATATATAGTCATTTAGGTGTAAGTCGTGGATCATAGTGTATAATTGTCATCAAAGTGTGATGATGAGAATGACGAGCAGTCATATTAGTGAGAAAAGGGATTGAATTAAGAGCGCTATTAGTTAAGTTGTCTTGTGGATTGAATCGGTAAGTTCAGTTTTCAAATTCAAATATTGCAATTGTAAATCATGTGAACTAAATCAGCTTGTATTTCAAAACATCATAGCTTAGTTTTTTAATCATTGTTGTCATGAACTCAGGTATGTTGGATTGAAGATTAAAAAAAAGGTATATCTTGCAGTATGTGTGACAATTAATTTATCAAGCTTTAAAATAAATGTGTCATTTTTGTAACAGATATAACTTTGCGCTCGAGTGCCCGAAAGATGCAATTTTTTTTTTCAAATCGGTTATTTTTTCGAGCTCTATGCCGTGGAAAATTCCCAAAGGGGATTTGGCCCATTATTTTTCCCAAAAAGCCTTCTAGATAAAATACTATTTACATTTAAATAAATTTTCAGTTCAAGAAGCTACATGTTATGAGAAGCAATTAGAAAATCATTTTATCTTTCATTAGTTGACAAGTTTGCTCCTTTGTTATGCACTATCTGGTTAATGTTGCTTCTACTCCTCTCGAGATCACATATAATCTTATGAAATTGAACAAAATCCTTCATTGATGTGCTCTCGATATGATGTGATCTTGTTGCTTTTAGAAAATTACAATGGCTTGAGCTACAGATTTCTGATTGATGTAAGCACATCTTAAAGGCAGATTTGTTTTTTGAAGTCGCAAAAAATGGACAGCTTCTAGCAGAAAAGCTGTAATTTTGTTGATCCAACTTTTGTGTTGCATATGTTTTCTAGCTACGTTTATTTCACTAATTTGGTAGTTAATTAATACATCCAAGGGCGGGCTAAGTCCCTTTGCTTAGTTGAATGCCTTGGATCTAGTACCTTAGTTGCTAAGACTTTGAGCATGTGGAAAAGTTTAGATGCTTATACAGTACTCTATTCACTAGTTTGTAAATTGGTACAATGCTCACGTGGAGTAGAATAAAGACATTGGTGCAGTGCTAATTTACTACTCAATTTTTGTGTTATGCACTGCAGATTGTCTTTAAACCCAAGTTGAAGCTCCTTGATATATTTCAACTCTAGTGCAAGCTCAAGGATATTTATTTCCCTTACATTCAAGTATGATCAAGCACCATTTGTATTTACTTGCTAATTTTCCATAATTGACGTAGCAGTATATTTTGTTGAGTGAGCGCAAACTTTGTCTATGTAAGAAGTGTACAATTTATTATTTCACGTTACCTTTTTTTTAAGCTTCTTTGATTTGCTGATAACTTGATATACTAGGCTTGGCTAAGTTTCAACAAGATCTAATAAAAATCTAATTTTGAACCATAATTTATTGAACTTTAACTCAATTGATTTATAAGTTGTCTGATATTAAACTTGATCATTATATTTTTTAGTGGTGAAAATGAATCTATCATGGTTGTTTTCATGAAGGATGGCTTTTTGTTGGTATAATACAATGGATATGCTAGCTCATTCACTATTTCTTTACTTTTACATGTGTAGTGGATGCTTCAGTAACTTGATCAGGATCATTTTATGGGATTTCAAATGATAAAGCGGAAGACTTGCCTCATTTTGTTTGAAAGCGTACTATTATGTTTTGGGACTTTATGGATTTCATTGTGACACTTAACAAGTTTTGAAGTTAGTTTCTATATTGTATAGTTGATTTCATATTCTAATTTTTAATGTATATTTTAGTTAATTTCATATTCTCATTCCTGATGTGTATTGTAGTTTATTTTAAATGCATATGTAAAAATACTAGTGGTTAGTGGTGTATTTTACTTAATTTCATATTTTCATTTCTAAAGTATCGTGTTAGTTCGATGACTATGGCAATGATAAAAAAAAAATTAGTGGTTAGTGGTGGTGTTTCCACTAAATCGTGTGTAGTTGTGTGGACTATTAATTCTGCTTAGCTTTTATAAAAATTGAAAAAAAAAATTAAGACTTTAAGTAACGGGCCTTAAAAATTCCCGTTACTTAAAGTCTTTAATTTTTGCAAAATTCATGACTTTAAGAAATGGGCTTATCATTCTGCCCTTACCTAAAGTCTCGATTTTATATAATTTTGTAAGACTTTAAGTAACGGGCTCTAAGCTGCGCCCGTTACCTACAAGAATATACAACGCACTTTAGCCAACAACGATGACCGTAACCTAAACCTCCTTTTGGCCCGTCACCTATGACGTTTTTTCCACTAGTGTAGGGAAGCAGGGATCGAATCCACAAGGAAGCAACGAATTTCTACTATATCTATAGCGTTATTCTGCTATAAAGGGCCTTTGTGAGTGAAATTAACTAGAACACTAATTGACACTAAAAAAAGAATTAACACGGAAAAAATATACCAAATTAATTAAGCCGAGGACATCAGTTCACCATAAACCCATAACAAACTGATTAACAATCAATTAACAAATTTATGAAGCTCTGAATTAAGGCACTCTAATTCTCTCGAATCTAGACTCCTTCAAAACTCCTCTAACGGCTCTTGCTCGCTTAGACTCGTTTTGCCTATTACCCCTGTGATCTATTATGGTAATCTTGCCTCTCGACATCAATTTCTACAATTATCAGACTAACAATCAAACCTAGCCAGTATTCAATTACAAACAATATAAATTGATAATAGAAATTCAGAAACAACATATCATCAATCAAATCCATTGAGATGGATAATGGATCCCCTAACCCTAGAAATTAAACTACTGACACATGTTGCAAATTGCATAGATCAAATCAATATTCATAATTAAAGATAAAACTAAAACCCAATTCATGAAACTAATTATCATGGAAATTAGGGCATAACAAAACTAATCTAAAACAAATCCAAACTAGTGATAATAATAAACCAAAACAAAACAATAAAACTAAATTAATAAGAACAAGAAGAGAATTGAACAAACCTGAATTATGTTGATTGAATAGATGAATGAACACCTGAGTATTTTTCTAGAGTGAGAAAACTATCTAAAACTAAGCCCCAAAAATAATAAAAATCCCGCACATAGGCATAGGAGAGAAATCCTATAAATGCAATAGCAAAAACAAGTCGGAAAATTTGGATATATGCATAAAAGGCAATACTCCCGGATATCCGGGCGTAGTGCACTTGAATCGGGCCCACTGCGCATAACCCGGGCGCACTGCTGCCTAGGTCTTGGGGCCTTCTCACTTGCTCGTTTACTTCAGAACTTGACTTCTTTGCTTCAATTATGCTTCCAATTCATATCCTGATCCTACAAATAGTGAAGGCCTTCTACTAATTTGTCAAATGCCGAACATAACACAAAAACGGATACAAATACCAAAATTCCAGTTATATATAACAAACCGAAACACAAGGAACTAAAACCAACCAAATTAGTAGAAATAGGAGCGCTAAATAGAGCCTTTTTAGAGCCAATAACTAATACAAATCAAGGGAAACTGATGAGTATAAATTACACTTATGTTACCTATAAGGGTTCTACATGCGACCCTTAGTCAATGCAATACGCAACAATAGTCTAAAATAGGACTCTATAAGTTAACAAGACTATATGAAAGCTAGACTCCCAAGAAAATATTCATACAAGAAAGCATATACATTCATGTGGCACATCGCACATAGCACACCTATGCATGCGGTCATGTTCATACCTAGCCAAGGCTCTAAGAAGGCAACCATGAGAAAGGCTTTAAGGTGTCCGAAAGGTACCATGATTATGGTGTGTCCAAACTATACACAACACAACTTAGTGGTGATTCAAGTGGGACATCCACTGTGAGTCACATAGGGCATGTGGTCACGCATTATTGTTTGGGAAGGTTTTCAATTAAGGAATATTCCTAGGTAGTTCACCGAACCATCCTTAAAAGAAGTCCCTCGGGGTTATCTCAAGTATAGAACATATCTTAAGAGACGTGAATCCTAAAGTAAATACCCCCACAAGGGAATTGCATGCATTATGCCTAACAAATAATTCAATACTATAATTATGAAATTACGAGACATTTTAAGTTTCGTTCACTCTCCCTTAAAATTAAAGGAATATCCCTAGTGAAGCAGTCAAAATGTGGGCTCGAGGCGTTGTGGTCCATTTGCCTTTTTTACAGATTTCGAATGTCTTTGTTAGTTTTGAATAGTATGAGTATGCTTAGCTTGGGCATGAGTTTAGAAACTCAAAAACCAAGTAGAGAAGTCGCCATTGTGCTCTTTTCAGGAGCTCACGAAACCTCATTATGTCAAGCTAGAAGGTATATTAACGCTAAGGATAAAAAAGGTCTCATATCTCTAGATTCGGGGACGAGGGTAAGGACAAAACAGTTCACACTTTCCCCCATCGTATAACAGCCTCTACTTGGTCTCATATGTAATTTCATGATCATAATATTTAATTATAATATACATATTTCCGGTTTAATCCTAAAACACATAGAAACATTGCTAGACGAGTTTGATTTATGCACATGCGAGGGTGATGACTTTAAGAATTAATCCATATTCAAGGTACCTAAACCAGTTGCCCAAGATTTAATCTTTACTTTATGTGATAGCATGCTTTTCCAGTCTTTTAATTAAAAATGAATTCTATGTGACTAGAAGTAATTAACAATTAGCATTTAAATCACATAAACAACCTAAAATAAATTTTCTACTTATGGGTGAATTTAATTTAAAGTCAAGCCATGATTAAGTTAATATTTCATGAAATTAATTAAAACATGTCAAATATCTAATAAAGCAAGATTAAATCACATAAACTAAAACAATTATTTGAAGAGCTCAAGATGATGATGTTGATGATGTCGGCCTCATTTGAAGTACCATGCCTGCGGAGGTCAAAACAACTTCTTTGATTGAATACTTGAATAAGAACTTAATTTAATAATAATTATTACTATTATAACGTGTTTAGGAGAATTAATAATGCTTAATTGTGTTTAGGGTTGGCCAGACGAGAATGTTATGGTTCGTCGAATGACCAGACGAGGTCACGTATTTATAGTGGAAGGCAAAGGGAAGTCGAGCATACATATGCTGACCGAGCGCCAGAACGCTCAGCGATGATACGTCCATGAAATGCGCTTAAGTTAATTTAATAATAATAATAATAATAATAATAATAATAATAATAATAATAATAATAATAATAATAATAATAATAATAATAATAATAATAATAATAATAATGTAATAAAATAAATGAAAATAATAGAAGAAATCAACTTAAGCGCATTTCGGCCATTGGAACTTATCATCGGCTAGGCATGTCCGGTAACAGTTTTATTTACTTATTTATTATTTCAAGCAATCAATTATCGAAAGTTGAACCTGTTGCGACATGGTACACATTAATCATCGGCCTTTTAGGTGGAACCCAATGTAGGTATCTATAATTATTAAACGAACTTGACTAGTAAATTTATATGTGCTAGTAGGATCTTAATAAAAACTATGAGTGTTGCTTGATATCATAGTGGTGAAATTACAAATGAGACCTAGTTGAGGCCACTAGATCTGGGGGAGACTTCATGTATGACTTGATCTTTACCCTTATCCCCGAACCAATGACCTGGTGCACGACCTAATTAAACTTTGGAGTCGTTTTCCTTAGGCGCCGCTTTGACACATTTGATAGAACGATTCTGTGAACTTGAAATGAAAACGGTGGTGATCCCTTTACTAGAGTTTTCATCGTCCTAAGCTAAACATACTTTCACTACGTACAAATTAAGACCCAATTCGAAAAACGGGGTCGACCATTTATATTGGTCTTATCACGACCATTATAGTTTAACCACTATTCTATGGAGTTCCTTAAGTAATTCCCATTCCTAAAGGATAAGAATAAAAACTTGAAAAATCTCATAGTTTCACCAATATAATGTTCAGCATGTTTGCTAGGCATATTCCATGCGTTACCCACCATGGAGCTTTATTTTAGATCTCGTCTCGATAGGTGTGTTTCACACTTGAGACAACCTTGAGGGGTTTTCTCATTGATGACTAGCCACTCTACTAAATGGTTAAATACACAAGTGAAACTCATCCTATCCATGACGCGCGGTTTCATGTGCCCTACATGGAAAATAATTGATGACTAACTCAGATCACCACTAAGTTGTGGTGTGTACAGGAAAATGTACCCTATTCATGTTACCCCCTTAAACACCACTCAGCTTTTGAGTATAGTACCCAGCATAACCTCTGTTAGGTGGTTATAACTACATGATTAGATTTGATAATATGGAAATGTGCTCTATATATGTCACTAATATGTGGAACCTAGCTTTACAAAACCTTGAAGCTTAAGAGTTCGTTAGAGAGTCACATGTAGACCATGGTCATTAGTAAGAGATGGTCCATAAGGTACACTAAGCCCCCCATATAGGTTGCGTCATTATACTTGTAAAGGAACTCTTATCAATTTCATGATAAAAATTAATCATACAAAATATAATAGAAGGGTGATCACGTTCATTGCATTCATGCAATCATCTAGGAAAGGATAACTATGACTAGATCATGCACTGTCCACAGGGGAAACAAGTAAATCTTTAAAAGCCCTATATTGTACGACAAAACATTCAACTCTTGAAGCATCTATCTGATCCTATGAGTTGGATTGGAAGATGTGGCGCAAGGTAGTCCAAAGTGACCGTCCAATTTAGGTTCTAGTTCTAAGAAAGAGAACTCAATGACACTCATTGTTCATTAACTCTCTAAGTTCCTTAACAAATATGGCCAACAATATTGCTTTAATCTCCACCTTGGCTAGGATTTAAGACTTGACCAATAGCATAGTTGAGATGTCTCGATCCTGTCATTTTATTAACCTACTACCACGGTAAACTATACTTTAAGAAAGAAATGGCCTCCTCCCAAGAACTTGAAAAGATTGTCAGAAGAGATACTAATTAGAATGCATACTATGACCCTCCTAATCTTGATCAAAGCTTGGTAGAATGACTTCTCAAGAAGTCCACTATCGATGAATTGCCTAAGATTAAAACGTTGATGATCCATGTAACTTACTTAGAGGGTTGAAGTTTTTAAAAGACATCAAGAAGGTTAATCCTAAGCTCTACCCTAGAATCTTCTCTATGTTATTAGAGATAGTTTGCCAAAAATGGTTCTTCTCTCTCCTTGATAAAGACAATGCCACATAGGAAGATATCACTCATGCTTTCGTGATTTTTTTTTACAAAGGTAACACTCAAGCCACCAAGGGATTTCAAGATCCTTAAGCAAGAAGAGAAATAAGGATTCTCTACCTACTTGACCCGTCGGAGAGAAACTGCAAGTTAATTGATGATTACTCCTCTAGGATACGAAATGGTTAAAACTTCCATTTCCAACTTATTTCCCATGTGTAAGAACCATTTCAAGTACCTAGGTCCAGACAATTTTAAGAAATTCTATTATATTGGTATTGAGATTCAAGATGACCTTCTGAAGGAAGACAAGGGACGATAGGGTGGCAACTAGAAAATCGACTACTCCAATAACGCCTTGACCAATCTAATCAATGATGTAGAGACCACTATTCATCAATTCTACCAAAGGCAATAGTACATTGCCTTAAATATGACTTGTGCTCAAGCTTTTAAAAAGCTTCACTCATAAACCAAGATCAGCCTAATTAGACCTACTCCAGACCGTGCTATAGAAAAGAGGACACCAAAATTGGAAGGCTGCAAATACTGCAATATCACCAAGGCAAGAGTCACACAATCGAGAATATGCCATTTATTCTTCTGGAAATAGCCGAAAACACTATTCCATTAGTGCCAGAGATTAAGCTAGTTATGAACAAATTCAAGAGAATGAAACTAGAAGTTTAGCTCAAAATCTAAGACGATGTAATGAAAAAGTTCTCAGCAGGATCTATAAAAGTGGTCCCATATGCCAATTGAGTCTCGAATGTGGATTCCGTTTCCAAGAAGGATGTGAGAGTAAGAATGTGTGTAGACTTCCGTGATCTAAACAAGGCCAACCTAAAAGATGATTTTCCTTCCACACATTGATGTATTGGTCAACAACAACGCTAACCATGTCCTACACACTTTTTTGGATTGTTATGTGGGGTATAACCAATTAAAAATGGCAAAAAAAAGACATGGAAAAGACAATATTAACCACTGCATGGGAATAATTATTGTTATATATTTATACTATTCGGATTGAAGAATGCAAGAGATACTTATCATCAAGCAGCTACTACTCTCCTTTATGACATTATCCACAAGGAGGTCAAAGTCTATGTGGACAATATGACGTTCACATCCAAGGGATATAACGGGGCAAAACCTATCCTTGAGAAAGTTTGTCGACAATAATTAAACAAGAGCGAATGGTTAAAGTTAATAGCAAGATCACTTGAAACTAAAGGATAAGCTCTAACCAACTAAACTATTCCTTACTCTCATGATTGTTGCCTCGTTTTTGAGAGAAAAAGATGCCTATTAAGTTTATAATTATGAAAGTACATACTTCGTACATCTCATCATCCCACAACCATAACATATTATACCAAATTTTTAGCTTTTGGTTTTTTGAGGCAACATAAAATATCGCATACTGATCTTAGTTAGGCTCTGTTCTTTTTGGCTGAATCTAACTGACTGAAATTTTATTTTTATTTTGTATTCTATAATTTTATTTTAAATATTAAAAAAAAAAATTAAGTGCATTGAAATGGACTGAACTAAATTGAAAATAAGCGCAAAAGAACATGGCCTAATATAGTATGCTAACTATGCTCCTTTTTGTCACACAAAAGAAAGATATCCATATATATGCATTAAAATATAAGTATTAGTTATTCCATAGAATGCATTGTTAATCTTCCCAATAGTATATGTAGAATTTTTTTTTTTCGAATTTCATTTTTTTTTAATATATTCATGGAGGATTGTAGGATCATAGGTTTTTGCATAAATAATTTTTGATTTTTTACACCTTCAATCTCCACAAAATGCTACAGGCTCATATATACGACGATGTCACTCCCATTTGCTTCTTATTTGGTGAACATGCCTGAAATCATATGTTAGCACTACACTCCCATCAATCCTCTTCAAAACAATGATTTCAACTAGCAAATAGCAACTAATACGTGTCCAGTCTCCTGAACCTATATACTCCTCATCTTTAACAACTCTAACTTCCTTCTCTTTATGATCAACCCACCCAACTCCGCTTTCTTCCCATATCATTCTTTCTACTACCACCGCGCTTAGCCCCACTTGTTTTTGGGTTCCTAATTGATCTGTACTCTTCAAGTACACCATATCTCCATCATTTTGCTGTTGTTGCACAAAGTGTTGTCCTTCGATTTTAATAGTTATAGTTGGAACTACCACATCGATCAACACATTGTTTTTATTGCTATAAGTATGACCATGCTCTGCAACAAAAATACGCTCCCATCTTTGCTCTAGTATCATTTTGTAAAAGACAGTTTTTGATTTGATCCTTCTCCTTCCGTTCTTTGATGAACATAAAAGGGCAATACCACTTACCAACAACCACTGACTTTGAACATTCTTGTGATAGCGGGAAACTGAAATCCGGAAGATGTTGTCGAAGAGATGAGTCGATTCCATTAGCCTCTTCCATTGTGAAATCTTGAATAGACTTAGCTATCATATGCCATCCTTTTCTGCGTAGAAAATTTGGTGGATGCCCATCAT
This sequence comes from Suaeda aralocaspica, assembly GCA_016808085.1. Lineage (NCBI taxonomy): Eukaryota > Viridiplantae > Streptophyta > Magnoliopsida > Caryophyllales > Amaranthaceae > Suaeda > Suaeda aralocaspica. The sequence goes on from PYUH01000550.1 coordinate 319,552, forward strand.
AAGGTATCGATTTCACTAAGATCCGATTGTTGCCAAAACATGTTTTGGTTCCTGAAAACTCAAATTGTTGATCTGTGTCTTTTGGATCAAAGGGTGGTCGTGGTTTTACATCAAGAATCTTTGGGTTACAGAAGCAACATATGTTTTTATCTTCCTCTTTGGAGTTTGCATATGATTACCTGCACCAATTTACAACGAACAATGGCTAAGGCAGATTGGAAAACTAATACATAATTTAATTTTTAGTTTTATTTTTAATTAGGAAATTCATTTAGTGCGTGCACTCTTGATCTCTCCATGCGAAAAAAAAATTTCTAATTAGAAAGTTTTAATCCAATCTATTCATATGTAGTCTTATTTATTAAATTCATTCTAATGAATCCAATTTCTTATAAGATTTTTCAATCCCTCAAACACAATAGATTCTAATTCAATCCCTTCTCATCCAATAGGCTTTAATCCATTCAACACGTATTCAATTTCATCTAATACGTTGAAGAGAACACACAATACACTTAATTTGATGTTTCATTGATATTTTCCCCACTAATAGAGAAAAGTATCCTACTTTTTCTACAAGGCCGTCTTAACTATTTCAGGGGCCTTGTTCTAAACTTATAAATTGGGCCCTAATAAAAAAGTTCAAACAAATTATCTCAATAATAAATTATCAAATATCAAAACGACATATTTCAAAAAAAAGCAACAAACCTAATACTTGCAAAAAAAAAAAAAAAAAAAACCATCAAATAATGCAACTAAGCTATGACCTTGTGCGGTCACCATTGACGCCACCTTCAAGTATCAAAAATTGGCAATAGTTCTTAATTAATTAACTAAAAAAACTGAAATTCTATTAATTTAAAAAGCAATTAAAAATGAAATTAGAAGTTGTAGTGCCATCGAACGCATATTGTACCTAATTGATTGTAGGCAATTCAGTGTAAATTGGCTATGACTCTAACAGAATTTCTCTTGAATTGGTTCTTCTCCTCAACCTCTTAATACCCAATTTATTATTATTAATATGAATCATTTATCAGAATCATTTTTTGAATGATATTTCATGTTTGATAGGAATGGATACTGAAGAATAATTAAGATTGAAGAAAATTTGTAAGGGACTAAATATCTAACCGTTTGATAGACGAAAAGCGCAATTAAATTTGAAAAAATTCAGAAAACAAACTTGTTCATAGAAGGCAAAACGTTTATTGAAAATTGAAAAAATAGAGGGTAAAACAATTTATTAAATGAGAAAATAGGAAATATTATGAAGGTTATGGAAAATTCTAAGATGTTTTGGAATTTGGGATCAATTTATGATGGATGAATCAATCTACAATAAAAAAATTATTTTTGATAGGGGTGGACATAAAAACTCGACCCGGAAAACATGACTCAAAAATCCGACTATCCGGTCTAAAAAAAAAACCGAGTATTTTTTCACCCAATTATAAATTTTGCGGGTCAGGTACTCGGCCTGCTAAATTAGTGGTCAATTTGGGCTGGGTACGGGTATTAATAAGGGTTTTGGCGGGTATCCAAAACCCAGAAACAATTTTTTTTTATTTTTCACTTGTGGGCTTGTTGAATTGGGCCTTTGAAAAAAATTTAGTAACACTCACACAATTCACAATTCCCAAACCCCTATCTCACACTCACAAACTCTCACCCCAAAATCCTAGATCACAAACTCACCCTAGATCATTAACGGTGAGGTGGCGAGTCGGAAGGCTTCTGCAAGATTTTACGGAGTGTTGGTACAATCGAAGCAGAAGATGTCAGTACGTATGAGTGTTGTTTGTTTGATTTAAAACATTTCTTATTTGGTGAGAGTGTGGTGATCGAGTATTGATTGGATTTGCTTTTGGGCCTCCATTTTCTCTCAATTCCCTTTTACTTTTACTTTTGCTGCTAAATGCCGGCCTACTGAAACAACAGAGAGGGGAATTAATTTTGCGAATATGGGGTTTTTGTTGTTTTCTTGTTTGCCCACAATTTTAGTCCTTTTTCCTTCTCTTTCATTCATTTATATTGTTACATAATTAAACTCTCAATACAGTATATTGTATTTGTATGATTGTATGTTACATAATTACCCGTACACCTACTCAATCATGTTAAGTTGCTCAAAACAACATAAATATGCTCTGTTTTCCTCGTCTTATTTTTAGTTATTTTCAGCAAAAATAAATTCATTTCAGCAAAAATAAGTTCAGATCAGCAAAAACAAGTTCAGTTCAGCAAAAATCAGTTTCAATCCTTAATAAATTGTTAATGATTTCAGCAAAACTAAGTTCAGTTCAGCAAAAATAAGTTCAGTTCTTCAGATCAGGAAAAATAAGTTGAGGAGAACAGAGCCTAAGTAAATACATAATTATAGTCATTAGTTTTAAACTAAAACAAACAATAATTATAGTCAAGAAGATTGAAGATTTGAAGATTATTGTGTATGTCAATGTTTTTTTTTTCCAATTACGTCTCCAATCGTCACGTTCGTGTTACTCCCGTGACAGATGCGGGAGGGTGTTAGGAGATATGAAAAACATATTGGTGTGATTAATTTTCCAGATTAATGTTAGGAAGATAAAATATTAGGACATAATATCCTTGTGTTGTTAGTTAATTATGTCAAGTATTTATGTCTTAGAATATTATAAATAGTCGTTTGATGTTTATCAATAATAAGAGGCCCAATTCCATATTTTCCTTATTTCATATTTCCTAACAAAAGCTATTCAATTTCCTTCCTATTAATTCTATAAAAATATCTAAACTGCTCTAAAAAATTGAATTTCAAAATCTTGACTAGACTACACATAACCATTAGTCCATCAATATGTATTTTACACTACCTGAACAATCATATTTTATCTTTTTTAATCATCAATTGCACATTCCCTCATGAAAAGAAATTATAAAAATGAAAAATGAATAACACATCTTTACTATAAAACACGGTCTGACAACCTATATAACAAGTAAATGCTAGTAAGACATTATTATTACGGGACCAATCTCAACCAAAAGCTCCTGCTATATAATTTCGAAAGCGGTGGATGAGATTCGAATTTGTAACACAGTAATATTTTTTTTGACAAGAAATAATTTATATACTCTATCAATTATTTCCCATCTAAATTGGTGTTTTAGTAGTGGAAAAAAAAATCTAATAACCATTATTGCATCAAATTGTAAATAAAAGAACAATCGATTAATTTATCACTTTATTTTTACGTATAAGCTTAAAACACATGCACAACCAACATTGATGTCCATCAAATAAACGATAAATATGTATATGATGTATATTATAAGCTTTGCATCGTGTTAATTACGTACCCTTTGTGCTTCCCTTCTGCTTCGATGGCATAATATCGGTTAGAGGACAATGGCTGATTGATTACAGGAATCAAGTAGACATCGTTAACAAGTGTTGTCGCACTATAACCATTAGCCACGGTATATCTCACGGAGAGGCACTTGCTCTGAGGGAACGGTAGCTCGTCAATAGAGGAATCCTTGCACAACCCAAAACAAGTTGGAGTAGATTCTTCATCTTGTATTACCAAGTATCCAGAATTTGGACCTTCAGGAGGTAATGAAGTGTTTGTGGAGAATTTTTGTAATGAGATAAGTATTTTGTTGTATACATTTTTCTTTCAGGTATTATTTGGCTATTTAGTACAATGATACGAACATAATGGATTATGGATGGCAAATATAAGTACTTGTAGTGTAAGATATAGTATAACCGTGTTAATGGATATGGTATTTGACTAATATAGGTGTATATTATTGATTTTTGATATTTTGTTTTGTTAAAGTATGAGGATGGATTGGTCAATGAACTATTGGTTATTCGTCTTTGTCATACTAATGAATGTTATGGGGTAAAGGGTATCAATTATTGGGAGAGATTTGGAGATATTTCAGTAGAGCATCAATGTAGGGGGGGGTAATGCTTCTTTTTCAAATGTTTGACATCATAACATCATGCCCGGGGTAATGACTAAAGAGTCCAATGATATAAAAACACCACTAAACACCATCCAAAACCAATCACCACCTATTCACCTAAGTAACCCAACACAATTTAAACTTCTGTTGTTGTCAAGGAAAACGATGGACAACATAAAAACCAACTCTAGGATTTCAATATTGTGTATCATAAAAACCATAAAATATAGAAAAAAAAAAATCTATTGTCCCAAACTTGTGTACCACAATATGTGACATTGAATATTATTGGTCCACCTCATCAATGAAGCAAGAAAGAGAAATTATTTTCAATTTTTCTTTTTACAACATAAAATAAAAAGTGGTTATTTTAATGAGGTGGACCAATTAAATCTAGTGTCACACATTTGTGATACACAAGTATGGTACAACAGATTCTAACTCTAATATATATATATAGGATGAGGTTCAAATGAGAACCTTATTTATATGAGAACCGTGAGAACTACATTAAAAACTCCTTAATTCAATTGCTTTTTTTTTTCTAGGTGTTATAGTGTTACTTTACNTTCCCTTCTGCTTCGATGGCATAATATCGGTTAGAGGACAATGGCTGATTGATTACAGGAATCAAGTAGACATCGTTAACAAGTGTTGTCGCACTATAACCATTAGCCACGGTATATCTCACGGAGAGGCACTTGCTCTGAGGGAACGGTAGCTCGTCAATAGAGGAATCCTTGCACAACCCAAAACAAGTTGGAGTAGATTCTTCATCTTGTATTACCAAGTATCCAGAATTTGGACCTTCAGGAGGTAATGAAGTGTTTGTGGAGAATTTTTGTAATGAGATAAGTATTTTGTTGTATACATTTTTCTTTCAGGTATTATTTGGCTATTTAGTACAATGATACGAACATAATGGATTATGGATGGCAAATATAAGTACTTGTAGTGTAAGATATAGTATAACCGTGTTAATGGATATGGTATTTGACTAATATAGGTGTATATTATTGATTTTTGATATTTTGTTTTGTTAAAGTATGAGGATGGATTGGTCAATGAACTATTGGTTATTCGTCTTTGTCATACTAATGAATGTTATGGGGTAAAGGGTATCAATTATTGGGAGAGATTTGGAGATATTTCAGTAGAGCATCAATGTAGGGGGGGGTAATGCTTCTTTTTCAAATGTTTGACATCATAACATCATGCCCGGGGTAATGACTAAAGAGTCCAATGATATAAAAACACCACTAAACACCATCCAAAACCAATCACCACCTATTCACCTAAGTAACCCAACACAATTTAAACTTCTGTTGTTGTCAAGGAAAACGATGGACAACATAAAAACCAACTCTAGGATTTCAATATTGTGTATCATAAAAACCATAAAATATAGAAAAAAAAAAATCTATTGTCCCAAACTTGTGTACCACAATATGTGACATTGAATATTATTGGTCCACCTCATCAATGAAGCAAGAAAGAGAAATTATTTTCAATTTTTCTTTTTACAACATAAAATAAAAAGTGGTTATTTTAATGAGGTGGACCAATTAAATCTAGTGTCACACATTTGTGATACACAAGTATGGTACAACAGATTCTAACTCTAATATATATATATAGGATGAGGTTCAAATGAGAACCTTATTTATATGAGAACCGTGAGAACTACATTAAAAACTCCTTAATTCAATTGCTTTTTTTTTTCTAGGTGTTATAGTGTTACTTTACATCTATTTTAATAATAACAAGGTATAAACATTTATTTCAAGTGTTTTAAGCTATCATATAAAATTGACCTATAAGTAGTAACTATGACCACCTAAATAGTATGCAATATTCAAAATCCTAAATTATTATTATCATTATCATTATCATTATTATCATTATCAATATCATTATCACTATTAGTGGTAGTGGTGGGGGTGGTGGGAGTGGTGGTGGTGGTGGTCGTAGATCATAGTTGTAGGAGTAGCAGTAGTAGTAGCAGTAGTAGTTATTATTGTTATTATTTCGATAAATTATATATTGTCAACTATTAGGTGACCAGAAGCTCGCCAAATACAAAGAACTTGTACATCAAATTTTGGGGCTAGTAAAAAGAATTTGATAATATCAAAGTCATTGCCGATCCAGAAACTCACCATTGAGTAAAGTTACATGCATACTGGTCATTATGATTACATAACAATTCTCTTGATCGGGGTTATTGAATGCTAACACACAAGAAATAAGAAAAGGAGAGAGACAATTGCATAATAAAATGTCTCCCCGGGAGAATGATCTTCAAAATAGAACAAATTATGAAAGATTTGAATTAGATACATATGCGATGTGTATTATAAGTTAAGGAAGAAACTATTTTCTTGGAAATTAAGTAGAGATGAAAAGTTTATTGAATGTAACTCTTATAAAAAATGAAATATCTTGTTATTAAAGTTATAGTACTAAGAATCCCCTGCCCTTGTCCCTTTTCTCTCCCTAGAAAACCTAAAAACCCTAAAAAAAAAATTTGTAGCCACAAGGGCTTCACATGGATGATGGTAAGCCCTAAATCTCTCTATTTTGCTTTAGTTTTTATAATCCTCCTTTCTCTCTCTTTATGAGAGTTTTCTTTCCAATTTTTGGGTTAGTTTTTTCCTATTGTGGGAGTTCTAAGTATGTCTTTTGTCCTCTTCCCTCTTGGAAGGTTAGAATTTGATGTTAGGTTTTTATTTGAGAGATTTGGTTCATGCTTATATAAGTCATATAATTTGCAACTGGTGTTGGAATCAAGGATGCAATCTATATGTTCAAGTAAAGAAATATCTTCTCCAAACTATGTCAGAAAGATTGACTCCCTCATAAAAGGCTGCTTATTTTAGCAAACAACCAGGGACTATGTGTACGCTTCACTTTCAAATTTGGTTCTTCATCCTCATAATTGCTTTAATGAAGAATTTTACTTGATTTGCTTAGTTTGTATTTTAATTTTTTATATAGATTATTGTAGAGGTCGTATGGCTTTCAATTAATGAATTGTTATCTTAACTTAAAAAAAATTGAAATTTGATGGGGAAAAAAATCTCTTATGAATGATAAATTTTGTACATAAGATTATGTACTAAATTGGTTAAGAATTAAAAGCCTCTATATATGATATATTTTACCAACTTAGGGGGAGAAGGATCCATGTAAGATGGCGAAATTTCAAGCAAAGATTGATGATCCATAGAATGGTAAATTGAAAAGCTTTATGCCAACTTTTGTCTATATATTATCAAGTTATGTTGTACATCACTAATTTGATTTGTATTTAGTTATGATTCATGATGCACAGCGTTCAGGATGGATACATTTTATATTATGTGAAAACATTGAGATAAATCTTACCATTTAAAAGTTAATAACTACACCTGAAGTGTAGGTTATGTTGTACGATTGGTTTCAAACTAGAGAAGTGATATGTGCAAGATAGTGCAGTTGACACTTTTAAAAGTTTAAGTATATATTAATAACTTAGTGCACATCCCATAATTGGTATTGATATCTAAATAATAATAGTTGGTCTATGCTATAAAAAATTAAATGCTATAATGGTTTCAATGAGAAATGTATTCCGATATCATTTTTATATAGCATGGAATTAAATTTTTTTTAAATATTACAATATCAGTATATGATGGAATCGATAATTTATATTCATATGCAAAAAGAGTGGACTTGAAAATAAGGGATCTGAAATGAATGTCCACTTTGAAGTCGATGTACTGATAATGATCAAAAGCTTATCATGGGCCTTGTGGACTCGGGGCTTTGGGGGGTCCACGTGTCGTTTTTACAGAAATCGAATGTCTTTTGTTAGTTTGCATAGTGTGAGTATGTTGGGCTTAGGGACTGAATCTAGAAGCTCAAAACTCAATTAGAGAAGTCGCCACCGTGCTCTTTTCGGGAGCTCACAGAACCCCATTAGGTCTAGCCTGAAGGCAAATTGACATCAAAGATAAGAAGGTCTCATATCTCTGGATTCCGGGACAAGGGTAAAGACAAAGTATGTCACAATGTCCCCCCGTATATAGCGGCCTCTACATGGTCTCACATGTAATTTCATGATTATAATATTGAATTATCGCAATCATATTTCCGATTTATCCTAAAACACATAGAAATTTGCTAGGCGAGTTTCATTAATGCACATATAATTTTCTAATAACATGCATGGGGTGATCACTTTAGGATTAATCAAGATTAATAGGTTCTTAAGCCGGTTGTCTAACAATTTATCTTTACTTTAGTTAGAACATGTTTTTCCGGTCTTTTAGTTAAGTTTGGATTTTATGTGATTAAAAACAATAAACAATTGGCATCTAAAATCACATCAAGCAACCTAATTAATGTTTCTACCTAAAGTTGATTATAATTTAAAGTCAAACCATAATTAATCAATAATTTATGAATTTGATTAAGCATGGTCAAATTTCTAAAAAAAAAATAGTTAAACAACATAAACTAACTCAACTAGTTGAAGAACTCAAAATGTAGATGTTGTTGATGCCGGCTTCATTTGAAGTACCTTGCGTGCCGCGGTCAAAACAACATCTTCTTGGTGCTTGAACAAGAACTTATATAATAATAATTATTATTATTGCAATAATTGTGTTTGGTGTTATAATTCTTTCATAATGGTGGATGTTCATATTCCCCATGTGTTAATTCTCATCATAATTCTCACCACAAGTGTCCTATTTAAATTCTCTTGTAACTTATGATTTTACTCCTCCATGTAACTCCCTTCATTATAGTCACTTATGACCTTTCAATGTTCTTAGAGAATCACAAGGCAGTCATGTGTATAAATATAGGGCTCCTAGTGTGAATTAGACACACTTGAATAATACAAATTCTATATTCTCTTAAGTATCTAAACTCTCACTTTCTATATTTTATAACACGTTATCAGCACGATAGTTCTATTCTAGTTGTATCAGTTTCTAACAAGTCATATTCATAGACTACAAAAGGTATGCAGTCCCTAATTTAATAATGCTTATGAAAAGGTTCTTTCGATATTGATGTTGCAATACAAAATAATTTTTCATGTTAATAATGAATTATGACATATACATACAAACTTATTTCTATTATATAAAAAAAAAAAAAAACAAATGTTATCAATCATGAACTGTCATACCATCTTTCAACATGTCTCGATATATATTTATTTTTATAAGTACCACTATTCACTAACGTTATATTACTCTAGTTATTTTAATAAAATATATAAGATGTTTCAATGAAGAAAAAAGAAATATAACGATATCATACATTTTATTATGTATTTTCTTTTTGTATATGTATTCTTTGATTTTATATTCTCTTAAAAAAAAAAAAACTTGTAATACATCAAGTCACTATTAATACACGTTACCACAATGGATACTTGAGATAATTTTCAAAGTCATGATTTATTCCATGCAATAATATTATTACATATTATTTTAATATACACGTTACAAATCACACGTCTCTTCAATAATATAACGTTATACTTTAAAGTACATGGAATATTCACTATATAAAGACATGATAAAATAACGATACTTTGATTAACATTCAAACATTATATCAATATTCTCTATATTTGTCATTTTAATATTCACATTAGCGTTCATAAGTATCTATTCACTAACATGGTATATTTATTTTTATATAAGTTTCATTTATATATTACTCGTCATGTATTATAGTTAGACTATATATTATTCTCTTTATTTTTCTTTCTACACTTGCCTAATTTCATGCTTATATTATAGTTATTTTAATTTTCATTATTACCAATATGCATTACAATAAAGTATCTGTATTAATTGAATAATTTTTACTTATTTTACTATTTTGTAATATTGTCTTTATAGTGAAAATGTCAAACCTTGCCAAATTGGAATTTGCAGCTCTTGATATCACCGAAAAAAAATTATTTGTCATGGGTGGTAGATGCTGAAATACATCTAGCTGCTAAAGGGCTAGGTGAAACGATTAAGGAGGGTAATACAGCAACACCTCAAGATCAGGCTAAGGCCATGAAATTCCTTCGTCATTACCTCCACGAAGGGCTAAAAAATGAGTATTTAACTGTTAAAGACCCACATGTTCTTTGGAATGGTCTAAAAGAAAGATATGACCATCAAAAAACTGTTATACTCCCTAAAGCTCGTTATGATTGGTTGAATTTGAGGTTACAAGATCTTAAATCCGTTAGTTAATATAACTCAGATATGTTCAGAATAACTTCTCAATTAAAATTATGTGGTGAGAAAATTACTGATGCATAAATGTTGGAAAAAACATACTCCACTTTTCATGCAAATAATATTGTGCTGCAGACACAATATCGAGAACAAGGTTTTACAAAATATTCTGAATTAATTTCTTGTCTTCTTGTTGCTGAGCAAAATAATGAGCTATTAATGAAAAATCATGAATCACGTCCTACTGGCTCTACTCCATTCCCTAAAGTGAATGTGACTTCTCATGATAATAAGAAAAAACTCAAAAACAAAGACCATTCCAGCAGTAGTGGTCAAGGTCGTAGTCGTGGCCAATGGCGTGGCCGTGGCCGTGGACGTGGTTTTGGTGGATATAGTAGGGTTCGTGGAGGTTATTTCAAGAGTCCATATTCTCACCAGAAGTGGGAACGTAAGGATGATAAAATTGAGAAAGAGAAAAATGAGACCACTATTTGTTATCGCTGTGGAGTAAAAGGCCATTGGTCTCGTGTGTGTCGAATGCCAAAACATCTTGTTGACCTTTATCAACAATCATTAAAAAAAGGAAAAAAGGTTAAGACCAATCTTGTCTTTGAAGATGACGAAGGGGATTTTGACTTTGAATTTGGTGACACAACTTATTTAGATGTTGCGGATTTTCTCATAACCCCTAAAGGGAATAATTAAACTTTACAATTTGTGTGTGTTTGGTTTAGTATAAAACTCTCGCATTTATTTATGTTAGTTGTGTGTTTGGTTTAGAATAAATTAATTTTTTTCCCCTTATGGTTGTAATAAGACTTTTATATGTTTTTAATTTATTCAGACATTATGACTTGTTTTTGTTTTATTTTATAGTAATATGGTTATTGGCTATTTATCACCTTTAACTAATATGTTTAATTTGTGACACTTTATTTTATTTTGAACAATATGAATATCCTTCAAGTTCAACTTACAACACGTGGAGAAGAATTATGTCTTATTGATAGTGCAACTACTCATACTAACTTAAGAATAAAAAATATTTTTCTCACTTATTGATGAAAAAGGCTAATGTGAACACTATATCGGGTAGTACAAATATTATAGAAGGCTCCGAAAGAGAAAATATATTGTTGCATTGGGGAACAAAAATTGAAATTGTTGATGCTTTATACTCCCCATTGTCTTAAAGAAATTTATTAAGTATTAAAGATATTCGTAGTAATGACTATCATATAGAGACATTTTGTGAAGGAAATGATGAATTCCTTCACATCACAAGTATAATCCAAGGCACAAAACATATTTTGAAAAATTATCTACATTCTCCACTAGTTTGTACTACACTAAAATCAATGCAATTGAAGCACATTATAGTAAACTAGAGGTTTACTAATAATTTTGTTGTTTGGCATGACTGGTTAGGCCATCCCGGTTCAACAATGATGCGAAAAATCATTGAAAATTCTTGTGAACATTCATTGAAGAGCCAGGAGATTCTTCATAAGGGTTTTCAATGTGTAGCTTGCTCATAAAGCAAGTTGACAATTCGGCCATCACCAACTAAGATAAATTTTGAATCGATTAATTATCTGGAACGTATACATGGGGATATTTGTGGGCCCATACATCCCCCATGTGGACCATTTAGATATTTTATGGTGCTGATTGATTCATCAACTAGATGGTCACATATATCTTTGTTATCAACTCGTAACCTTGCTTTAGCAAGATTACTTGCTCAATTAATTAAATTACGAGCACATTTTCCAGATAACGCTATTAAGACTATTCGTCTTGATAATGCTGGTGAATTCACGTCCCAAGTCTTCAATGACTATTGTATGTCCATTAGGAAAAATGTTGAACATTCTGTAGCACATGTTCATACACAAAATTGTATGGCCGAGTCGTTAATCAAAAGTTTGTAGTTAATTACTAGACCATTGTTAATGAAATCAAAACTCCCAGTTTCTGCTTGGGGGCATGTTGTATTACATGCAGCATCATTAATTCGTAACAGGCCAACAAGTTATCATAAAGTCTCCCCATCACAATTGGTTTTCGGTCAGGAACCAAATATTTCCCATCTAAGAATTTTTGGATGTGCTGTATATGTTCCAATTGCTCCACCACAACTTACTAAGATGGTTCCTCAAATAAGGTTAGGAATTTATGTTGGATACGAATCTCCATCAATAATTAAATATTTAGAGCCATTAACAGGAGATTTGTTCACGACTCGTTTTGCAGATTGTCATTTTAATGTGTCAGTTTTCCCAATATTAGGGGGAGAAAATAAACAGCTGGTAAAAGAAATAAGTTGGAATGAAAAGTTATTATCTCATCTTGATCCTCGTATTAAACAGTGTGAATTAGAAGTTCAAAAGATAATTCATTTACAAAGCTTAGCAAATCAATTGCCATATGCATTTTCTGACCTAAACAGAGTGACCAAGTCACATATACCAGCTGTAAATGCTCCTACAAAGATTGATGTCCCAGAAGGACAACATCATGTTGCTAATGAATCTAAAGCACACCAGAAGCGTGGAAGACCTATAGGTTCCAAAGATAAAAATCCTCGGAAAAGAAAAGGAGCAATGGGTCGAAATGGCCAAATTGAGGATACAATAAGTTTTGAAGAATCTCCAGAAGAGAATATAGACATGATACAAAAAGAATTTCAGGTACCTGATAATGAAGAGATTTCGATTAATTATATCATGTCTTGAATTAAATGGAACTGAAATGAAATCGACGTCGATGATGTTTTTGCATATAATATAGCACTTGACGCCATGGATAATATAGAGGATCAAGAACCAAGGTCCATGGAGCAATGTAGACAAAGAAATGATTGGCCAAAATGGAACGAAGCAATTAATGCAGAATTGAAATTTCTTACAAAGAGAGAAGTATTTGGACCAATAGTCCGCGCACCTACAGGTGTGAAACCAGTGGGATATAAATGGGTTTTTGTGCGCAAGAGAAATGAAAATGGTGAAATTGCAAGATATAAAGCACGTTTAGTTGCACAGGGATTCTCACAAAGTCCTGGTATTGATTATAAGGAGACATACTCTCCCGTGGTGGATGTAACTACTTTTAGATTCCTAATTAGTTTGCCAATAAGAGAAGGACTTGAGTTACGTCTGATGGACGTAGTCACAGCTTATTTGTATGGCCCACTGGATAATGATATCTATATGAAACTTCCAGAAGGTTTTAAACTGCCTGAAGTAGTACAACCTAGTTCTCGAGAATACTACACTATTAAATTGAATAGATCTCTTTATGGATTAAAACAATTTGGGCGTATGTGGTATAATCGTCTTAGTGAATACTTATGGAAAGAAGGATATAAGAATGATCCTATTAGCCCATGCTTTTATATTAACAAATTTGGATCTGGAATCGTTATAATCGTAGTGTATGTTGATGATTTTAAAATCATTGGAAAACCTGAAGAGATTTCAGTGACTGTGGATTGTTTAAATAAAGAGTTTGAAATGAAGGATCTTGGAAAAACAAAATTTTTTTTGGGGTTACAAATTGAGCATTTAAAATTTCGTATACTGGTGCATCAATCAACATACATAGAAAAGGTCCTTAAAAGATTTTATATGGACAAAGCACATCTATTGAGCAACCCTATGGTTGTAAGATCACTTGATGTATAGAAAGATCCCTTCCGCCCTCGGGAAAATGAGGAGGAGATTCTTGGTCATGAAGTACCATACTTAAGCGCAATAGGAGCATTAATGTACCTTGCAAGTCATACACGACCTGTCATATCATTCTCAGTGAATTTATTAGCAAGGAATAGTGCATGTCCGAGTAGAAGGCATTGGAATGGGATCAAACATGTACTTCGTTACCTTCAAAGGTACAAAAGATATGGTTTTATTTTTCTCTAATCTTTCCAAAGAAGATTTGATTAGTTATGCAGATGCAGGCTATTTATCAAATCCACATAATGCTCATTCACAAACTGAATATGTGTTTACATATGGTGGTACTACTATTTCGTGGCGATCTATGAAACAAACTATAGCAGCTACTTCTTCAAATCATGCTGAGATTTTAGCAATCCATGAGGCAAGTCGTTGAATGTGTATGGCTAAGGTCGGTAGTTCAACACATAAAAGTGGATTGTGGTTTATCTTATGGGAGAGAAGCACCAACAGTCTTGTATGAAGATAATGCAGCTTGTATTGCACAACTCAATGAAGGGTACATCTAAGGCGATAAAACAAAGCACATTTCACCAAAATTCTTTTTTACTCATGACCTTCAAAAGACTGGAAACATAAAAGTGGTGCAAATTCGTTCAAGTGAGAATTTAGCAGATTTATTTACTAAAGCGCTTCCAACGAAAACATTTAGAATATTAGTTCAAGATATTGGATCGCGTCATCTAAGAGATTTCCAGTGATATGGTAATGAGGGGGAGTAAAATGCGCACCATGTTTTTTTCCCACTGGGTTTTCCTGGTAAGGTTTTTAATGAGGCAACATTTCAAACGCATTAATTTAGTTAATGGACATCCAAGGGGGAGTGTTATAATTCTTTCATAACGGGGGATATCCATATTCCCCATGTGTTAATTCTCATCATAATTCTCACCATAAGTGTCCTATGTAAATTCTTTTGTAACTTATGATTTTACTCCTCCATGTAACTCCCTTCATTATAGTCACTTATAACCTTTCAATGTTCTTAGGGAATCACAAGGTAGTCATGTGTATAAATATAGGGCTCCTAGTGTTGATTAGACACACTTGAATAATATAAATTTTATATTCTCTTAAGTATCTATACTCTCACTTTCTATATTTTATAACATTTGGGAAATTAAAGTTTAATTGTGTTTTAAGGGAGGTTTAGAAAGTGTTTTTGTAGAGAGAGAAAGAAAGAGGTTGGCATGAATTACGAGAAGATGCAAGAAATTTGAGGTATTGGAAATTACCGGATAAGGTTACATAGGGCCTGTTTACTTCAGCTGAAAACAACCGAAGTGAACTGATTGGAGCAAAACTGTATTGAATTGAACTGAACTGAACTGAAAGTTTATGTTATGGATTAATGATTTTTAATTATGGATTATTGATTTTAACTATTGATTTTTAACTATTGATTATCTATTTTTAACTATTGATTATCTATTTTTAACTATTGATTATCTATTTTTAACTATTGATTATTGATATTTAACTATTGATTTTTAATTATGATTATTGATTTTTTTTTACTATGACTTTTATGAATTGACTAAGACTATTAATTTTTAACTACGGATTATTAATGTTTTTTAACTATGGAGTAATGGCATAGTAATAATTTTGATATTAATCTATCAACTAATAATTTTTAAACAAAAAAAAAAAACGTTATTTATTGGTAGTTTAATTATATTTTATGAAATAATAACCAGTAATACATCTTCACATAATTTGTGAATTGTAATCCACTTATGTGGTATAATAATATTTTTTTAAACAACAACAACAACAATAATATGAACAAATAATCTTAGGAACAAATTAATTAGCAAAGATAATAATTAGCAAAATAAAAGAAGAGGTTAACTAAACTGAATTGATTTTAAATTGAAGTAAACAGGCCCATATATATAGGTAAAAAATCAGAAGAAAAAAAAAGAGCACAGGGGCATGGAACCTGCGCACATGCACAGGTGGGTCCTAGGCATAGGCGCAAATGCGTGTGTCTATGTGCACCTAAAAGGGGGAATTTCGTAAGTTTTCATCTTTTTCCATATTTCAAAACCTGGCCCTTTTGTGCACCTATGCTTATGAAGGACGTATTTTTATAATTTACATAATTCCGAAATTCACTTCCATATTCCGAATTATATGTTTCCATAAGCCTACAATTGCCTGATTTCGTGCGAAACCTTCTAGAACATTCTAGAACGTTCGTCGTACATGGTCGTATTTATGTGCTTAATTTTTTTTCTAATAAAATAAAACTAAAATAAAATCATGAAAACTAAGTCAATCCCATTTTGGTCATTGGAACTTATTAGGTGTATTCCGGTAATGGATTTGGTTTTCAAAAAAAAGCTAGGGGGTGTTTCCCCCAAGACCCCCACCAGGGCGTTTAACTCCTAGACCCCGACTCGCTCACTGGCCAACGAGACCCCCGTTTCAATTATAGATTGTGGAGTGGGGTCCGAATAGGTGAACGAATAACTCTCGACACACAAATTTGGATATTCTTTTCAAGCAATCAACTTCAAACGTTGGACCCATTGTAATGCGGTACACTTTAATCATCGGCCTTTAGGTGGGACCAAATGTAGGTATCTACAAACCTGAAGTCCAATAAATGTGAATAATGATGATCATTAAGGACCAGAAGTCTAACAATGGATTTTTTAAATCCACATTGTACAATGTCTTGCATTTTTGTAGTCTTACATTTATGTGCATGCGTATGTTGTAAGTAAACACATTATTTATTGCATGTCTACATAGTAGTTAGATGCATTAATCATTATATATGTATTTTTATGTTCCAAATCTTATTAGCATAAATTTTACATCTCATCATATTGCATGCACTAGTTCTATACCATATTTATGATGTGAAAATTTTCTATATTATAGTATGTTAACTTTATAGATGTATAGAGACTTACATGAAGAAATTTATACTCCAATGAGATTAAATTTGTGATAAAATTATACATATGATATTATGAATAATGGATAAAAGTTCCAAAAAACTTATATATCACATATTCAAAATCTAGCCCTTCAAATAATTATACATTTTGAATATCACAATGCATTTTGACGTTATCAAACTCTTGAAAAGTATTGATGATTAACTAAATTATCAACACTCAACCTGAAATTTGTGCTTGTGAGAGATATTCAGCTTTGTATTAATTAGAGAACTTTTTTGCATTAAATTACAATAAGAATAATCTTCTTATGGTCTAGAAGAACTATAAACAAATTAAAGAATGTAATTACTTATATGTTATCACTAATTTACATAAGATTGGACAATGTTATTGATATAATATCACGAAGTGCCATAAATCACGATTAATTAATTATGATCAATTATGAACTATCTATAGCTATTTTATGTCAATTCCCGTAGAAGGAATAAAGTTTAATGGTTATGGCAACATGAAACAAATATACTATACAAAGTAAGGGTACACGCAATATATGTATCATTTTCAAAAGTATTGAGAAATGAATATGTCTCATATTGAAGAATTGAAAATTCAAGTTCAATTATGTAGGATCAACTATATCAAGGAATGTTATTCTACTCTAAATGATGAAGCTACCCAAAGGAATTGGATTCAATATTTTGGAAGATCCCAAGTTATGCAGTTATCAGGGGGAGAAAATACGCATTGCACTCTTGAAATGGATAGCCATGTACACATCAAAAATAAAGCTACAACTCCAACTAGTGTCGCTACGGAAGTAGGGATCGAATTTACAAGGAGACACTGAATTTCTACTATCTCTAAATAACTATTTTGTTAAGGGGCCTTTAAAATTAGTGATCAACTAATAAACTAATTATAGCTAAAACACAGGAATTAAATACAAATTAATCAATTAAACTAAGCCTAGGATTTTTGTTCACCATAAACCAACAACGAACTGATTAGCAACCGATGAACAAATATACGACGCTCTGAACTAAGGCACACTAATTCTCTCGAATCTGACTCCTTCAAAACTCCTCTAACGGCTCTCACTCGCTTAGACTCATTTTGCCTATTATACCTGTGATCTAATTGTGATAATCTTACCTTTCGGCATCAATTTCGACAATAATCAGATTAACAACCAAACCTGGCCAGTATTCAATTGCAAGTAATATAAATTGATAATAAAAATTCAGAAACGATATATACTATCAATTGACTACCAATCAAACTCATTGAAATGGCTCATGGATCCCCTAGTCTTAGAAATGAGACAACTCACACGTATTATAAACTGCAGGAATCAAATCGATACTAAAAACTAAAACTAAAAACATGATTGAACTAAATAACATGAATTCTAGGGCATAAGAATAATAAATAATAACAATTAATTAATACTAAAAACATAAACTAAGAACATAAATTAAATAAACAATAAGAAAGAAAATTGAATTAAAACATGGAATTGTATTGATGAATGATTAGAGGTTTTTTTACAAAGAACTAAAACTAGAGATTTGGGAATTGGAATAATGATAAAAGCTACGTACAATAGTCTAGGAACAAAGTTTATATATAGCAAAGCCCAAAACAATTCAGAAAAAGGCCAAAACGAGCGAAAGAGCATTCCGCCCTGGTGACCCGAGTGAAACACCAAGTACCAAGGCGAACAGACATCGATGCGGGCGAGATGCTTGGGAGTTTCGTTCTTCGTCGTCTTTGTTCGTTTGCTCCTAATTTCTACTCTAATACTTCCTAAACTCTTCCAAAGCTTCCCAAATAGTCCCTAACTTCCTACTAACTTTCCAAATCTTCCAAAATAGCACGGGATATGACAATTAATTATCAAGACGTGCACAATATCGCAAAGAACACAAAAAGCACTAGTAAAGGCCAAAGTTAGTAGAAACGGCTCAAAAGAGCCAAGTTAGAGCTAGAAACCAATCGGGAACGAGGGTAAAATATATATAAAATATTCTCTTATCAACTCTTTTTTCCCTTAACCATGGTTTTGTCCTACACTAGGTTATCTTGGTACACTATAAGAAAGCAGACTATTTGCGATGGAATAAACTTCAAAAATCCGTCGCAAATTTAAGTTGGAATTTAAGTCATCGGCAAATTAAAAATGATAGCCGACAAATTTCAAAAGATATCCAACGAAATGGGTTGCCTGAATTTCCAATGAAAACTTCCGACAGCTATCATTCCGCTGCAAATTTATGACGGAATTCCGGTCACAAATCCTAATAAAAATTAAAAATAAAAAGAAGGTGGTGAGGCTGCAACAGCCACCCCACCACCTCAATTAACCACCGATGAACCACCCCAGACCACCACTAAACCACCCCACTACCTCTAAACCACCCCACCACCACTGAACCACCCAGAACTACCAACCTAACCAGACCCGCCCCTGAACCACCCTAAACACACCTAAGACCCACCCCTAAACAACCCAAACCCACCTTGAGCAACCATCCCACACACCACCAATTCAAAACTGTCGAAAAAACCCAAATCTGACCAAAACCCAAAAATCAAAACCAAAAAAAATCAAAGATACCCAAAAAATTTGAAACCAATAATCGAAAAACAAAAACCCCAAAAATTAATCAAAAAATCAAAACCAAAAAATAAAAAATACCCATAGAAATTAATTAAATGAATTAAAAACCATAATCCCAAAAAAATAATCAAAATGAATTCAAAAAATTAAAGTTTCGTGATTTTTGAGATGAATTCAGTGAGAAAGAAGAAGAAGATACAACAGATAAGTGAGGCGAGAAGGAGAAGTAAAAAAGAGAGAGAGAGGGAAATATTTGTAAAGAGAAGAGAGAGAGAGAAAAAAAATGAGGCGATTTTGTGTGTGTGTGTGTGTTGCGGGGGGGGGGGGG
>PYUH01000550.1:340070-390887 GCA_016808085.1 Suaeda aralocaspica
GTGGTGGGGGGGGGGGGGGGAGTTGTTCATATATGTAGGGTTTTGGGAATTAATTTTTGGTCGTAAATGTTAATTTGCAATGGAAATATATGCAAATTTGCGACAAAATAAAGTTCTATCGTAAATTTGCAATGTGAATTCTGTTGCAAATTAAATTTATCAAATTTTGAAATTCTGTCAAATTAGTTTATAATATGTGGGAAATCTATGATGGAATTAAAATCCGTCGCAATTAAACTTACAACAGAGTTAAAATATGTCGCAAACTTATGACAGAATTAAAAACTATCGCAAATTTTTGATTTTTTGGTAGAATTTGTTCCGTCGGAAACAGTCTGTTACAAATAATTTTTTGTCTTGTAGTGGTAAGGTTTTTACAAGGCCACTTCCTAAAGCATATTACAAAAGTGATGTACTCTTTTGGCTTCACTATGTTTTTGTTCCCACAGGGTTTTCCGTATGTAGTTAAGGTTTTAAAGATGCACATTATTCGATAATGGTCATCCAAGGGAGAGTGTTATATATTATAGGTATTTTGTGTAAGCGTTATATCATTAGGACTATTATGGAATATTCTACTAGGATTATTATTTACTACGCAAACCCTAATCTCTTCGTGTGTATATATATACCCTATTGCTTATGGAATTACATACAATTATTTTCTTGTAAAACTCTTTCAATCTATAATACCTTTATTTTAACAAAATATAGGAATTGTAGAATTTGTGAGAATTTCAAATGCATACAAAATGGGAGAATTAAAAAAACCCAACCTTCCTTGGTGATTGAAAATTCTTATGTTTCATAATTCTCATATGTCAACTAAACAAGTAATGGCTAATTCCTAGAATTTGTACAAGGGTATTAAAAGATCACTAAATATTAATTTTTATTAAACAAAAACTATCCATACTATGCATACGTTGATTTGACCCATGTGGAGTAAAAAAACAAAAATATTATTAATAAATATGTTATGAGATTTTGAAAGGTAACAAATACAATCATATATTGATTAATATGTACATAAATACATGAGAAATTTTAAAATATAGAGGCGATCAATTAGTATAGTAGCTTTTCCGAAGGTATCGATTTTTTTTTTTTTTTCTATAAACTTATTGAAAACTATAGGATCTAGTCACCACCAAAATACTGCACGTTGATATGAATCATATTATTTGATATCACTCCCATTTGCTTCTTATTTGATGAACATGCCTAAAATCATATGTTAGCACTACATTCCCATCATTCCTCTTCAAAACAAAGCTTTCGACTAGCAAATAGCATCCGAAACGCGTCCAATCTCCCACACCTACATACTCCTCATCTCTAATCACCCTAACTTGTTTCCCTTTCTCATCAACCCACCCAACCTTGCTTTCTTCCCATATCATTCTTTCTACAACCAACGAGCTTAACCCCACTTGTTTTTGGGATCCTAATTGATCTGTACTCTTAAAGTACACCATCCCTCCATCATTATGCATTTGTTGTTGTTGCACAACATGTTGTCCTTCGATTCTAACAATTACTGTTGGAACTACCACATCGATCGACACTTTATTTTTATTGTTGTAAGTGTAACTATGACCATGCTCTACAGTAAAAATTCGTTCCCATCTTTGCTCTAGTGTCATTTCGTAAAAGACAGTTTATGATTTGATCCTTCTCCCTCCCTTCTTTGATGAATATAAAAGGGCAATACCACTTTCCAATGATCACTGAATTTGAAAGTTCTTGTGATGGCGGGAAATCAAAATCCTGAAAATTTTGTCGAAGAGATGAGTTGACCCCTTGAGCCTCTCCCATGGTGAAATCTTTAATAGATTTGGCTACCATATGCCATCCATTTCTTCGCAGAAAATATGGTGGATGCCCATCAGAAGGTACTGATTCTGCTAAGAGCTGGTTCTCTCCAAAGAATGTTTTGCCTACTGAAAATTCAAATTGTTGATAAGTGTCGTTTGGATCAAAGGGTGGTCGTGACTTTACATCACGGATCATTGGGATACAAAAACAACATATGGTTTTGTCCTGCTCTTTCGAGCTTGCATACGATTCCCTGCACCAATATTTGACAATTATTTAAAAGTTGAAAAAGTAATATTAACTCTGTATCATATTAATTGCAACAATTTCACATTTTCCCCCTCTATTTTATGTCAAATCGTTGCAACTAATATGGTACAGAAGAAGTATATAGTATAATAGAATTTATCATTTTTTTTCAACATAAGAAACCCATTTCACTTGTGAACTCTCATTGATATTTTCTCCACTATTAGAGAAAAGGATCTCAGTTAGGGGTGAGCATCGAAACTGAGTACCTAATGGATTGAGACCCGATCTCGGTTAAACTCAGTCTGTCATCGGGTCTCAAATTAATTACCTTGTTAGTACCGGGACCAAGATCAATTTTGGACCCACTTCCCGATGTGTATTTAATTTAGAACTAAAGCCGGTTCTAAGCGGTACTTTTACTTATTTTTTTTTATTCAATTCTTTTGTTTTTAGACACTAGACATATAAGTGATATAACCCATATTTGGAATATTGTATTTGATGTTAATATTTTTTTTTCAAAAGAAATAGTAAGATATTAATGCATTAAATTACTAGTATGTTAAAAATACATTATTCTAAAATAATTATGTAAAAAAAAATACAATCGGGTAATCGGTAACGAATCTGGTTTCAAGTGGGACCAAGACCAAGTAATCAGATAACGTACCCTATACAACTGTTACCGACACCGGGTCAAAGTCTGGGTACCAAGCCAGTATTGAGAAAAGTCTTGGGTCCGGGTATAAATTATGTTAAAAATACATTATCAAAAAGACATTATCCAATAAAGTTTATGTAAAAATAACCTTTATTGGATAATGTATTAAATTATGTTAATACATTATTCAAAAAAAATTTACAATCGGGTACTCGATACCAAATTTGGTTCCAAGCGGGACCATAACAGGTAATCAGGTACCCTATACAACCAGTACCGGCACCGATTCCAAGTTTGGGTACCAAGTCAGTACCGGAAACAGTTTTGGGTCATGGTATATTGTCTAGGTATTCTATTGTGCCTATCCCTAATCCTAATCTCTCTAATATTATATGTAAATTAAGCTTAATTAATTATACCTCACTTTACCAAAAGAGGGTAAATACTCAAAAAGATCTGCTAAAAAATGATCTCTATAAAGTATTAAAAAAAACGTGAGTAGTACTCTAGCTTCATTTTTTAAGTCAAAGGTATAGGCTCTCTTTCGCCTACAGATGTTAGAGTTTAATATTTGTTGTTAGAGGATTAATTTTTTGTTCGGAGGATTTGACTGCTGAATTGAATAATTATTTGCATAAATATGTTTGGTAACACTTAGCTGATTTTTCAGAGTCTTGTACTTTTTTTAATGGAAAAATGGAAAAGAATAATCCCATCTTTCGGTGGTCCGCTCAAAATATTCCCACCTTTGAGTTATTTTAAAATAATCCCACCTTTATACTCAATCTCCTTAAAATAGACCCATCTCAAAGTTAACATGTTAGAACAGGTAAATATGTTGGATTAACTGGTTTGACCGTGCTAATTGAATTTGACTTGCTTAATTAAGTAACATTTATCTCTAATACAATTTAACAAAAACAAAAAAAAAAAGAAAAAAACACAACACTAAATCTCATATCACCACTGTACACAAACCAATAAACCACCACCACCCTCACATTCACATTACCCGCAAACCGAAACCAACTACACACATAGTCAAACCAGTGAAACCACAACACCAAACCACTTGCACACACCACGCCAAAATCACCTGCACGCAGCACCACATCGAAGCCGCCGAACTATATGAGCACTGTCACAAACTGTCGTACCAGTGTATCACCACCACCTAATTAAACCGTCAACCCACTACGACCTGCTATTAGAGGACCAACTCAATCAAAAGCTTAAGCTTATAGTTGAGGCCCAGGAATTGGTTTTATACTCTATCACGCCCTCTCACACGAGAACCCGTTGGGCTTGAAGTGTGGATGCAGCATGGGCCCCTCATACCCTACGCTTAATAATTCCACTTATAAGGGAGGGGTGGATGAGATTCGAACCCGTGATCTTTGTGTCACGCTGGCTATGATACCACATTAGAGGACCAACTCAACCAAAAGCATAAGCTTATAGTTGAGGCCCATGAATTGGTTTTATACTCTATCACCCGCCACACTTCTTTAATCCTGCCACCGCAACCATTCCGACTCCAACACTCTGTTTTTGCAGAGTAAACAATTGAGTGGTGAGCTACCTTCGTCAACCTCAAGTTCCAGGTTTGGATTAACAACTACGTTTAGAGGGTGTCGGTTTGTTAGTACGGCGGTTTTGGTGAGTGTCCGATTGTTAGTGTGGTGGTGAGAGTGATTAGTGCGGCGACTTTGGTGGAAGTTGGGCACTTGGGTGGCCTTTGTTGCGGTGATGATAGGAGCAAAGACAACAGAGGAGAGAGAAAAAAGATGGAAGGAAGTTTATTAAAACAAAAGGAAAAAAAATAAAATTTAACATGTACAATAGGTTATAGCTAAATAGGCTCGTTTTGAGAAGATTGGGTATAAAGGTTGGATTATCTTGAAATAACTTAAAGGTGGGATTATTTTGAGCGGACTACCAAAAGGTGGGATTATTCTTTTCTATTTTTTTTTCTTTTTTAATTATGTAAAATGACATTTATAGGCATTTGCTTTTATGTAATATGGGTTATGTTTGTTTACTTATGAGGATAAACTAGTCATTTGAAAATTTTGTACCCAAAACTCTAATGAAAAAGGTCCTTATACCAACTTTTTCAAATAAGAGTTTTGTATCAAAATCTCTCTTGAAATCTTTCCCTCACCAAACAACTATGTTAGAGTTTTTTACTAGTCAAGATTCTAAACTACCGTCAAACCTTCTTCCCTGCCCAAAACTCTCCCCACAAAAATTTTAAGTCTACCAACTTTTAAATATTTAGTTTTCTATGCCATTATTAGTTTTTTTAATTAAGGATTATGATAGTTTCGACGGAATACCATTTTTGTGAAAAAATATTCAGCCTCTCCCAGACAAATGGTCCAAGATCCACCAGTTATTGCATATATTTTTCAGATAAAATAACGATGCATGGATCACTAAAATCCCTACTTATTATAAGTAAAGCACACAAATACCACCAACAATGAAGTCATGCAAATAAACAACATAATATAAACTAAACATCATTTTAATTACCCTTTGTGCCTCCCGTCTGCTTTGATCGCATAATATCGGTTAGACGACAATGGCTGATTGATGACCGGAATCAAGTAGACATCGTCAACACTTGTTGACGAACTTTCACCGTTACTAGTAGTATATCTTACGGAAAGGCGCTTGTTTTGAGGGAATGGAAGGTCGTTAATAGAGGGATCCTTAGCCGTGCATAACCCAAAACAACAAGTTGGAGTAGATTCTTCATCTTGCATTACTAGGTATCCAGAATTTGGACCTTCTGGAGGTAATGAAAGTGTTTGTGGAGAATTTTGGTAATCAGATAGACGTTTGGTTGTATACATTTTTTTTTTCTAGGTATTTTCTTGACAATTTGTAAAATGATATGAACATAATAAATGGCAAATATAAGTACTTCTAAATTGAGATGCATGCAGTACAACCGTGTTAATGGACATGTTATTTGACTAATATAGGTGTATATTATTGACTTCCTGTTGATGGCTGCCAAATTTAATTTGTTTTGGTAAAAGCATTAGGAATTGAGGATGACTTGGTCAATGGACTATTTGTTATTCTTCCATGTCATGCACTCATGTTCATGAAGGCTACTTTTGAAACGCATCCCCAATGCAGGAGCTAGTTTTACTTGCTTGTTTAATTAATTTTACATCCGAGATCCATTAAGGTCTTGTTCTCGTCAACTTATATTTGCTTATCTAAACTTACTTTTGCTAAATTAAACTTTTTTATGTTCAAATGAGCGGACTTATTTTTGCCGAAAAAAGATTGAAATTGATTTTTGCTGAACTGAACTTATTTGTGATGATATGAACTTATTTTTGTTGAACTTATTTTTGCTAAAAATAAGTAAAATAAGATGAGGAGAATATGGCCTAAATCTCAAGGATAGTTGGATAAAACAGTGTTCAGAAGAGGGTCCAGTAAAAAGGTCATAGTAATGGCTTTAAATGTGTGAGGATCATTTAATTATTTTATTTATTATTTTTCAAGTCACACTTGTTCACCCTACAAATTTATATAAAGTTAGTTCCTCAAATATTTAAGTCAATGTTATATGCTGTTCAAGTCAATAATATATATTTTCAGGCAATGTAATATGAACTCAAATTTTAAGTATTTTCAAGGCAATGTAAGTTCAAATGTTAAGTATTTTCAAGTTTTTGCAATATTATTTATGTTTGTACTATATGTTATTCAAGTTATTGTTATCCTTTTTAAAGTCATTTAGGTTAATGTTAAGTATTTTCAAGTTATTATTATTAATTTATTAGTTACGTACATGTTATTCAAGACACCTTTATAGGTTATTCAAGTTATTAACCCTGTTGTTATCATTGTTATTTTTTATAAAGCCATCTTTATACGTCATCCTTTTTAAAGTCATTATTGTATGTTATTCGAGTCAACATTTTATGTTATAAAACTCACTTCATTGTTATGCCTTTTTAACTCATTGAAATCATTAAGCTCATATTTACTGAAATTGTTATATGTTATTAAAGTCATTGCAATGCGTTATTCAAGTTATTGTTATATGTTATTCAAGTCATCATTATGGCTTTTTTTTAATTACTGAGCTCAAATTTGCTGAAATAAAGTGTTATTGTTATAATCATAATTATTATTAATTAATAATAATTATTAACATTATTGTTATTTTAATATTATTTATTACTTTGTAATCAATACTAATTATTTATTTAATATTTATTAATAACTTTTGGAAAGTATTCATTTTCCTCTTTCACTAAATCTACCATTTTAATAATAATAGTTAATTTTTATTAATTATTGAAATTAAGAATTGTTGATAACATGATTTATTCGTATTATTAATTATTAAATAGTTATAATTAAATTGTGTTTCCTAACAATTAATTATTTAATATAAATTGTATTATTTATGCGTAACCCCACAAGTAAATCTTCCCACCCACGTGATCTATTTTTTTTTCACTTTATTTACAATTACATCCTCTGGACACTATTTTTCAAGCTTTGATGTGCCCGTATTAGAGCTGGACTAGAGGAGGTTTTTACAGGGGTAAGATAGTAATTTTGGTACTTTACACGTGTAAATTGATACTTCGTGCTTTGGATAAAATGAGTTTGAATTTTGGAATTCAAAAGTTAAAGTAATATCTCTCTCTCCTCCAAACATCTATAACTTCTTTTTTCTATTTCTTTCTCCTCAATGTTACTATCATTATTGTTATTTTTTTAAAACGGAAAATTAAATTCATTAATTAACGCAAATCCATTTTCGCTAGAGCGGTTACAACCGGGGGGAAATTATCGACTAGCACAATCTCAGAACTAGTGTTCATATCCCATCTAGCTAGCTATAAGGTGAGCAACTGTATTGCCGCTACATTTCACATGATTGCATTTAAAAACATTACATAAGTCCCCGAAAGCAATAACATCTTCGTAGAATATAAAGATTGGCGCCCCACTTCTCTTACGTTCCACCACGTTCTTCACCACCCCAGCCGCATCACTTTCCAGCACCACACTGCTATATCCCAGCCTTCTAGCAAGTTCCATCCCAAAGCTAGCAGCCGCTGCTTCTGCCATTGGAGCCTTCCATGTGGCTTCGAACTTGCAGGTTCCTACTGCAAGTGGAGCTCCGGCCATTAGAGTCTCTGATCACCACAGCTAGCCCCCCTCCCTCAGTATTCTTGACATGAGCATCAACATTGACCTTCACCATCTCCGAAGGCGCGCACACCCAATGGTCAAGGGACTGATAAGAGACTTGCACTAGTGGAAAATTTCCTAGTCGTATCGGGCAAAAAGTGATATTTCGGACGGATATTAGGCGTTACGTTTGTGGGGGTTACAAATAACAAAATTATTTGTAACGGGCCTGTGTCCGTTACACATAACTCATTAATTGTAACGGGCCCTAATTAGTGCCCGGTACAAATAACCTTATTAAAGGTGTAAAAAAGTCATATTTGTAACGGGCTTTGACTATTGTCCGTTACAAATAATTTTTATTTGTAACAAAAGCACTAGCTGGCCCGTTACAATAACTTTAATTTGTAACTAATATACTACCTGGCCCGTTACAAATAAAATTTATTCGTAACTAATGTACTAGTTTGCCCGTTACAGATAACGTTTTTTTGTAACTAATATACTATTTTACCCGTTCCAAATAACATTTTATATGTAATGATTTTCCTATTTAGCCCGTTACAAATAATCTATTTTATAAATTAAAAGAAAAATCATCCACTACTACACCACTTACGTACCTATGTAAGATTGTAGGTTGTACCTGCAAAGTTTTACCATCCATGCACCACTAACACCACAACAAATTATAATTCACAACCCATCACACTAGCCAATAATTCAAATTGCAAAACAAGACCTAGAATTTCCATTTCAACAAAACCATAAATGCAAACCAAGTATATATAAACTAAAATTCATAACTAAAATTAATTAATACTACATATCGTATTACATTAAACAAAATTCGTATTACATATCCTAAAAAGGAGATTTTGGTAACCTAGAATGGAAAAGAAATAAAAAAAAAAAGACAAAAAAGCAACCTAGAGTAACATGAAAGGCCATAATTAATTAAAACCTGAAAGAAGACACCTATCAAAAGAAGGATTTAAATTAAAAATTCTCGCTTGGTGCCGAATTTTCGGTCTTGGTCATTGCCTGCAACTCAACAACATATAACAAAGATTAATTCACAACAAAATACAATAACAAGGCTATTCGTAATTGTATTTTAGTTAGTGATAAACGTAATATACCATTGAACTCTATGAATACACCATTTCATTAACATTATTCGACCATTTTTACAAAGGCTATTCACAACAAATTACAATAACAAGGCTATTCATAAGTCATAACTACATTTTAGTTGGCGATAAAACTTAACATACCATTGAACTCTATGAAATACAACATTTCATTAATATTATTTGAACATTTTTGTAAAGGCTACTATATTGGAGGTAAAAGTTATAGAGAAAACACATTTTATTAAATTAGAAACCAAAAAGATAACAATTAGAGTTTTCTAAATTTGATTTCATTAAAGCCCTACACTAAGGCATGATCAAGGAAACTTTCATTAGACAACCATATCTAGCCTGGGCACTTGTGTTAAAACTAAAACATTTGCTTTAAAACAACTAAGAAGTCATATTATACAAATTGTAAATGGGAAATGAAAATTAAGAGAAGAAAAAAAAAAACAAACTTTGGCTACGTACAACATGTACCTTTCAAAATCCCTTGCTTCAATCTGATAAGTCATCCTACCAGCAGTGCAACTGCAATAACCCTATCAAAACACTAGCTATATAGTACACAGACCAACTGCCACTCACCTTCAGTTGATGTTGTTTTCTCCGTCTTTGCACCTAAATCATTAGCCATCCTTTACAATATAACACTACAAATATACAATTCAACACAAAAGTTGTTATAAAAAATATATAAACAAAAAATTCATTACTTATCAAAATGAAGAAACAAAGTGAATTGAAACATGATCAGATATGAATCAACCCACATAATTCTTGATTCGTAGAACTTATATCCCACTAGATAGCTATTTGAACTCTAGTTGAAGTTTATACATTGCTATTTACCTTCAAAACAAGAAAAGCAACCACCTACATACCCTATCTACAAAAAAAGAAAAGGTTAATATAAGTGCATCGAGTAATACAAATTCTAGACTTTTAATCTATTCTAAAAAGCGATATTTGAGTATACCTTTCTTATATTAAGTCACCACACCCACTAAAAATTAATGATATACAAAGATATAGCTTCAAGGAAATAATTTTATTACTTTACCTTTTTAAATAATCTCCACCATTAAACACCCATCAACTATATAAATTAGAGGTGCATATCATTCAAATATAATTATGAATATCAGTCAAGATAGCAAGATCAATGTATTTAGAAATAGACTTTAGCGCATGCCTATTCACCCCAACAACTTAAGTTAAGATAGCAAAATTACGACATCTGAAGATGTGTGCTTTTGACATACATGACAAAAATGGTCAATGAAAATTTTTGTTATACTTTCCAAAACTGATACTTGATACTCTCCGTTACTTGTAAAGATGTAGTAAATCCTTCAATTCCAACACGTTACTAAGCTACACTCTAAACAAACCCGGCCAGTATCAATATGGTAAAAGGGTTAGAGAAGTGGTATGGTTAAACTATAGTACATAGAGCTCTACTTGTTAAATCATATTCATAAAAAGTTTAAATTGAAAATGAAATTAAAAGAAAAGGCTATTACTTTTAGTTTGCAAACCAAGAAAAGGCTATTACTGAAAATGAAGACCCTGTTGCTGTACTCGCCATAATCAGAAACCATTCTCATCAACCCACTCGCCACTGCCACTGCACAAGGTTCTGCATGCTCAAAAACCACCAAATTGCGGCACCTCCATATCGCCCAACACAGAGTCGCCACGGCACAAACCTCCTTCTTCCCTAGCCTCTCCTCAAGCCACGGTAAAAAGTCACCTATGGGTGTCGGAGCGTTCTGTATCACCTCTTGGAAGGTGTACTCCTTCCAAATCTCCCGTGCATGTTTGCATTCTCGCAGCGCATGATTGATCGTCTCTACGTCTTCCTCGCAAACCGGACATAGATTATCCTCTGTCATGTGTCTATAATGCAGGACGTCTTTAACTGGAAGGCTACCCTTGCACAACCGCCATAAGAAATGGTGAAGCTTTGGTGGACCCTCAATCTTCCATGCTAACTTCCATTGCCGACTCGCACTATTCTCATTGTTGTAATTCCAACTGTGAGCCACCCCCATCTTGCCTAACCAGTAACAAGACTTCACCATGAAGTCTCCTTCTTTATCAGGCCACCAATATAGGCGGTCTTCAGGCCATACCGATGAAACCGGCAAGTCCAATACCCATTCCCATTCCTCCTCCCTTACCGTATCCTTTACTTTGTTTATATTCCACCCCCTACCATCAAAATCAAGCAACTCATGCACCGTCATATTCATATCACTATTTTCTTTTGGTGTAAGAGCTTTGTGAGGCATATCACCCCATATCCACGCGTCCTCCCACACCCTCAACCTACTGCCACACCCAATCCTCCACTTTAAACCTTCCATGAGAAGTGACTTCGCTTCCCATATGCTTCTCCATGAAAAACTGGGATCGTAGCCCCTATGCGCATCCATAAAAGTGGTGTTCTTGAAGTAGCGAGCTTTCAACACCTTATGTAAAAGTGAGTCATTACCATGCAGGAGCTTCCACCCTTGTTTGGCCAAAAGAGCCATATTAAAGCATTTTAGATCTCTAAACCCCATGCCACCTAAAGACTTTGGGAGACACATGGAATCCCAGCTATGCCAATAGACCTTCCTCTCTCCTCCACGCACACCCCACCAAAATTGAGCTATCACAGATTGAATTGCATCGATTACTCCGTTGGGTATTTTAAAAATACTCATCATGAAGGTGGGAATAGCTTGAGCTACTACTTTAATTAACACCTCTTTACCCGACTTGGATAGCAGCTTCTCCTTCCACCCTTGAACCTTCTTCCATACTCTCTCTTTAAGGTTGATAAAAATGGCTTTTTAAGACTTACCTATTATTGTTGGGAGGCCAAGGTATTTCTCATGACGTGCCACATCTCTTATCCCTAGAAGCTCTATAATCTCATTCCTTCTCGTAGACTCTACACACTTAC
This sequence comes from Suaeda aralocaspica, assembly GCA_016808085.1. NCBI lineage: Eukaryota > Viridiplantae > Streptophyta > Magnoliopsida > Caryophyllales > Amaranthaceae > Suaeda > Suaeda aralocaspica. The sequence goes on from PYUH01000550.1 coordinate 352,078, forward strand.
TAAAAAACTACTTCAGTCTTGCTTAGATTGACCCTTTGACCCGATGCCCTCTCATAATTCTTGATAATTTCAGCAACTTTAGAGCATTCCTGCAAGCTTGCTTTCGCAAAAAGTATGCTATCGTCTGCAAAAAATAAACATACCCTAGCACCATGAATGTGGCCCTCCGCCGCTGCCCTAGAGAGTAGAGTTGAAAAAGCATCTGTACAAAGGAGAAACAAATAAGGAGACAAAGGGTCCCCTTGTCGTAAACCACGAGAAGGGGTTACCGAACCCATAATATTGCCCTTTATCTTGAAAGCAGAAGAAGTGCTCGCAAGACAATCCATCACCCTCCTAATCCACTGCCCTCCGAATCCAAGCCTCCCCATAACTTTCTCCAAAAAAATCCATTCCACTCGGTGATAAGCTTTGCTCATATCATTATTGTTATCATGATTAATGAATATAGTACTATGTACTTCAATAGTTATGCAAAACGACTAAACGAGTATCACTCGTGACTAATACTAATACTAATACTAATACTAATATAATAGCGTTCGTCACTTAAATAGTTAGGTATTCTGACTTGAAACAATAATAGCACAGACTTGAAACAACAATAAAAAACTTGAAGCCATATTTTGACTAAACATTAAAGTATAGAATTAGTGAATGCAAATATTAGTATAACAGACTAGATATTTAAACAACCCTAACTTGAAAAAATATAATACACTAGTACAAAAAACAAGATTTGCTGCGGTTTTTTGCCCGTTATTTGCTGCGGTTTTGAACCGCAGCACTTATAGCAGCAGCAAATAAGAAAAACTTATTTGCTGCGGTTAAACCGCAGCAAAAAATAAGGTTATTTGCTGCGGTTGTTTGGAGAACCGCAGCAAATAACACCTTAAAAAATGGTGGGAAACATGATTATTTGCTGCGGTTCTCCACACAACCGCAGCAAATAACCCTTTTTCCCTCCTTTTTCTGAGGTATTATTTGCTGCGGTTCTCCAAACAACCGCAGCAAATAACCCTGTTTCCCACCATTTTTTGAGGTGTTATTTGCTGCGGTTGTTTGGAGAACCGCAGCAAATAGTTTTTTTTTTTTTTTGAATAATTTTCTAAAATGAAATTACGCTCCTAATTCCTTATATCATCCACGCTCCCTGCAAATAATATTCCGCAGCTAGTACCCAATTTATTGAAACCGAATTCAGTTCAATTAATATAAATTAATGAATTTTTTTTGTATACATACAACCTAGAAAGCCAGCCTTAGCCAAACTCAATCAATCCAGCCAAGGCAGCTCAAAACAAACCAACCTATACATCAAACAAATTACAAACCAAAAATCCAACAACCTAAAACCAAGAACAAACAACCCTGCAAACTTGTAAACTGCCAGCAAACTCAGCTGCAACCCTGCAGAGCCCCCAAAATTGCAACAAACAACCACAAACAACCACAGCAATCCAACACCAAACACTGCTGAGAATAACAGCCAACACAGCAACCACAAACACAACCAGCAGAGATTCAGCAAAACCCAAATGTCAGCCACAATATACAGCAGCCTGACCTGCATCTGCAGCCCAGCAAAAACTCCCCAAACTACTACACTACAGTGTCACTGTACCATTATAGAAATTACCAATAGCTAAAAGTTCAATTAATAACTAAGTGAATGTACTAATATATTCCTAGCTTCTTCATAAACAATGTGTGTACAAGAATGTCGCAACCTTGTCTCGAACCTCGCTTATTTGTGCTTTGCTGAAAGGCCCTTCTCGAACCCATGTAGCTTTTGTGAATACCTAATAAATTGACATAATTTAAAACCAGTTGAATTGACATAAATTGACATAATTTAAGACGTAATAGCAATCACACAAACCATAAGTGCATGTTAAACGAACAACAGGAACTTTGAACACATAAATCAACTACTAAGAACCACAAGACGCAACCAACTCCCTTAATAACTCCAACATACACACACAGCAACTCATATATGGCTCATAACACAACAACAGCTATGCATGTAGTCATGAAGGTAAGCTCATGTTTGTGTACTCTATTTTACAAAAAAAGAAGTTGATTGTGATGAAATGTGGGGGTTTTAAAAGGGGTTTCAGAAGAATACATTAAAAAGGTCAAAATTTCTTCGTGTAGAATTGCTTTCGATTGATAAATCCTCCGCAGTCATCTTACTTTGCAAAAACCAAGTAAGTCTATAGCATTTTGTAGCATATTAATGTTGCTGATGAGATACTACAGTTCAAGTAGTTTATTATAACATACTGATAAAAGCCCCCATCTAAAGATTCAACTGAAACTTGCAGACAATCCACGAGCACAGGTATACGACGAACAATGCTCTCAAAATATGTTTTCCATATAACACAAAAAGAAAAAACCGTGATTGACTTATATGAAAACCAGGTTCTGGGAGCATTGGTCATCGTTCTGCACATAACACATATAGAAGAAATAATGGATATCTGGTATAGGAAAAGAATACATTAAAGGCCTGAAATATATTCATGGATCCCTTTAATGTTTTTTCCACAAACATAAAATTTCCATTATTTTTTGTCTTCCACAAATGTGCAGCCCAGTATTTGGGAGCATTGGTCATCGCATATCTATGCTCGTGAGCCATTTGAAAATTTCAGTTGAATCTTTAGATGGAGGCTTTTATCAATATGTTATAATATACTACTTGAACTCTATTATCTCATCAGCAACCTTAATATGCTACAAAATGCTATACACTTGCTTGGTCTTTGCAAATTAAGATGACTGCGGAGGATTTGTCAATCGAAAGCAATTGTACACGAAGAAAAATTAATGACAGGCTACTCCTGACCTACTCATCTAAATTAAATAGGAGAAGATTTGCGTTCGAAAGAAAGGACAATGTTGATATTGTTTATCCACTCCCACTCCAACAAAACACAAATGAACTTCAAAATATAGTTTGGACTTAAAACGCAGAAATCAACCGTTATCATCAAAGATACCTAAGTTTTGGCTAAAACAGGCCAAATCAACCGACAAAACCAACAACACAAACCCATACCAGCATTCAAAAGTAATAAAACATACCCAAAGCAGCATTTTGCCTTCCGGAAATTAGTGCAGTACTTACCTCCTCAATATCATCTGACTCATTACACCTTGAGATGATGTCATGCATGTAACGCATTACGTAGTACCCACAATCAGTACCGTTTTGCTGTTGCGCGCACTTTGAAGTACATAGGACATTGAAAAAAAAATCAATATAAAATTTGCATGACAAAGTAAGCAACCACCACAAATGTATAGGATTTCGATGTCCCTACCTCAACTGATATCAACTTCGGAATCATTGTGCTTGTGCGTATCCTCTTCATGACACTATACGGACGAAAATAAATAAGCGAAGGTAACTAGCCGTTATTGATTACATTTCTAGTATAAAAGATTTTTGGTTGACGTTATAATTTACCTATTCACCCACGTCATAATCAACAATCTACGTGGCGACTGAGGACGGCAAGAATCAAATTGATACACCTTGTATGTCAAAGGTGATATCAACAAAAGCACCCAATGTGAACTGCGGCAAACAAGAGAAATTAAAGCATATCATTTTCAAATTGCAACCAAAAATTGGGGAAGTTGCCTTAACAATGGTTAAGTGAAACAAGAGAAGGAACAACAAGGGTGGGGGGAGAAACAATGGCAAAGTGAAACAGACTTACTCCTCAAGTGACGGAGCGATAATGAACTTCCTTTTCGCTCGAATTGCTTCTTTGATGGCGGTTTCAAGGTACGCTTTCACATCACCCTTGTTCTTTAGACATCGATCCTGATATATCTCTTGAGGACACAACCACCCCACCTTGTTCATGGTATTGGTTCCGGCCAAATCTAAGTATACACAACTAATTAAGGTGGAAAAAAAGGGGAAACATTAGTGTACAAGTTGCTGCATCTCATAAACAATCATTCAAACAAAATCAATACAATTAAAGAGGCAGCTTATGGAAATAGAACATGCATGAGTTATGTAAAAATCGACTTCATTTAGGTTTGTAAGTGAAAAGCATGGAATTTAAAATTAAAAAAGTAACGGAGATAGCAGTAACCTCATGAACGCTTGCAACACTGACAAAGACAACATCTCCCCAACGAGGAAATCATAAACATCAGCTTTCGTTACACATGTCTCAGCATCCTCAAAGTAGTGGAATTGATCCTTGCTCAACCACACCTTTAAAGGATTCTCTTCCGGCTCATCTTTGGTGCATTCATGTAGCCACTGACACGCGGGTGACACATTTTTGTACACCTCATCTTCATCTTCCTTGTTTGAACCTTTCGAGGAAATCTTGTTGTTCGGGCCATCCTTTTGTTCTTTTGCGGAATCTCTGTTGTCGTGTTGTTGTTCTTGTTCTCTTTCAGCACCCCCCTTTATTCACATTAACATATATATGACAACGACAATAAAAAGGATTAAAACGATAATTGGAAAATGAGTATTAATCAATTTTAATTAAGGGTTTTACTCACCTCTTCTGCAAACCGCACCCATTTCCTTGGCCACATCACGAAACTCCCTCGTGCTTCTCCCAAAGTATTCAATCCCCACTCTGGCCGCGGAAGGGGAAGTATTACATCTTCCCATCCGTCAACAATAGAATCAACTGAGACGTTACAGTTGCCTACACCGACAGCTTGGAGATGCGAGACTTGGGCCTGGACAGTTGGTTGAAGATGGCCAAATGCAACCACCAGTAAACCACCATTTCCACCTCGTGGATCCCGGAGAAGCAATGTGCATGGTGTTTCCTCCTGCAAAATGTGTTACAGTTGAAGGACATATGATAAAAAAATAAAATTAATAGTACTAAAAAATAAAGTGTAAACTATTAAAAAATGAAGTTAAAAGTATGAAAAAAGTTAGCAAACATTACCTCCACATCTGGAATGGGAGGCTCACTTGAAGCTCGGGAAGTCTGTTTTCGCCGGCTTGACTTGTCATGAACTTCATCTTCATTAGGTGAATCTATATCATGAATTCCCACCTTCTCACATAGAGCTTTGAACTTTTGTTTGACCAACTCCTCCACCATTTTTTCCATTTCTGGACTGATCTTCGTTTTTGAAGAACTACTTCCTGACTTGTCTTGTGGAAATGCCCTTCGCTTACCTAAACGTACACCTCCCAAACCTTTCACACGTCCTGCGTGGTCCGGGGGAAGTCCTGCTGCAGGGGTAGGATTCTGACCTTGAGATTCACCCTCGTTGTTCGTTCCAAGCTGTGTTATAGATACAAAATTGAATCTTCATATTATGTTCAATCAAGTACTATTGATGTTCTATTTTAATTGAATCTTCGTTTTATGTTCTACTTTAATTCAATGTTCATATTACACAAAGTAAATAGGAATGGGTAGGATTTCTCAAAATTAGTTGGCATGAAATACATAGTAGCTACTAATCAAACGAAAAATAGCATAAATGAAACGAATAATAGCAAAAACGAACACATAAAAAACAACAAACGAAAACAGCAAAAATCAAACAAAAATGGCAAAAAATGAAACGAATTTTCTTACCACAGCATCTGCCACTTTCTTCAACTCAGGGTCTACAATCACTCGCCTCCCACTTGCATCTCTAGCATGTAAAGAACAGTACCAATCTACTACGCGATTTGAGCCGGTTACCGTAACAGATGAAGAAGAGGTGGCTTCCTTGTCACCAACACACGACACCACCTTTTCATAAAAACCTTCTTCTTTCCAATCATCTTTTGACCGCTCATAAGGTTTCTGCCCCATGCGGTGATAGGCCTTCTTCTGCAAGGCACTTTGTGAAGCAATAGCGCGTTTTTCCTGTCCAAACCAAAAGGCAAATGATGGTTAGTAAAACATAGGATTAATGTAACAACAGGTACGATGGTTAGTGATATACTTACTACTTGCTCCGGAGTTGTTTTCTTTGCAACAAAGGCCTCCCATTCTTTGCTCGATATGTGAGGGTAAATTTCGTATGGCATCTTATTAGCTTCCTTCATTGATCGCTTCCTTTTTTTGGTGATCCACCCACTCACAAGTTTAGACTTAAAATCTCTAAATCTTTCCGCAACGGCCGAGAGAAAAAGTTGCCTCTTAGCCTCATCAACTTCGATATGGAACAAATTCTACATAAAACACATAAGGTTTAGCATATACTACATTAAAGTTAAGCCAATATGCAAGTTAAACCATAAATATTAAGTCCTTCTACACATAACAACGACATACCACAGTATCTTGCCACATAGCTGCTTTCAAGCCATCCTCCACGTCTTCCCACTTCAGCAAAATAGATAGCTTTCTCATACAAATGCCGATATGTCTCCCATACATTTTTCGCCACTCACCGCATGGTTGGCCAGCATTATTGTACTCGAGATACATAGGTGTAGTCGACTTGACACCCCTAGAAGGACCTCTTCCTCTCCTGTTGCACAAGGACTTCGTCACACCCATGTCAGCAGAAGATGCGTGCTGACCAGCAGCGTGATCCGGTGTGGAATGAGGTTGCTCAACAACAGCCTGATCAGGTGCGAACTCAGGCTGCTGAGATGCAGTCTGCTGTGGCTGACTAGCCACAATTGTAGGGGCTGCAGTTTCGGCTTCATTAATTGGTGGTGCTTCGTCAGCCATTTTCTCGAACTGCTCTACCTTCTGAAGGAATTTGTCGTACTCTATATCTTCCGGCTCTCCTTGATCTTGCTCTAAGCGATGGTCAAAACTTGGGTCGGACGAAGAACTTGACTCATCACCGGTACGTATTGAATCGTCACTGCACATGGACTTCAATGTAACCTACAAACACAAATCAATGTAAATACAAATAATGGACATGAAAGAAATCTGTAGCCGATATCATAACAATATACCAACATTCGTTGAACAAAGTAAAAATAAAATCACTTAAAAATCACTGAAAACGACTACAAAATCATTGACGCAAAATCCCTGGAGATGATAATGAAATGTATATATCATACTAAAATGTCTTACATTTACATGTGTATATCATATTTAAATGTGCATATCATAATTAAATGTGTTACAATTTTCAGTACATTCAATTTTCAGCAACAGTTATCCCTTCAGCGTGGTCTTCACGCAGGTAACTGGACTCGTTAGCAACCGATTCGGCAACACTTGTTTTAGGACACATAAAAGGTGAAGAATCCTCAAAAGCGTCATACTCTTCCTCATCGTCAACATCTCCGATGCCCAGGATACTACGTTTCCCCGGCAACACTATAGACCATTTTGAGTCAGCAGGGTCGGTTACGTAGAAAACTTGCTTTGCTTGCCCCGCAAGTATGAAAGGCTCAGGACCCTCACGCATTCGAGTCATGTCAACAAGAGTGAAACCGCACGGGTCATCATTTTTTACGGAACGCCGATTATTATCTACCCATTTGCATTTGAAAAGGCAAACATTGAAGGTACAATACTCTAACTCCCACATTTCTGCAATTTGGCCGTAGTACATTACCGTAGCATCTATCGGAGTTTGATCCTTTGCACTAGCATAAAAGGTTGATGATGCCAACAAGGATACACCACTATTCTGCACACATGGGGACTTTTGATCCTGATAAGTGGTCCAGAATGAGTACCCATTTATATCATAACCCTCGTAATTTGTAATGGTTTCCCGAGGACCATAAGCTAACCACTTCACTATTTCAGTCACACCCTGCAGATTGTCCACAACAACTCGGTTGTGAAACCACTCAATAAATGTCTTATTATGCAAATTAGACAATGCCCTTTCAGATATCCCGGGATTTTGAGTCTTTAAGATCTGCCAATGTTCAGTAAGAAAAGGATGAACTTCTGCCATATGATGTAACACATACAAATGAGCTTGGTTGAGGACTGTCAGATTCGCCAAACTCGTTCTTGACCCAATAGTACCCTTCCCATCAAGCCTCCATTCATGACGTGTTTTAGGCAAACCAATAGGATGTGCACCTGCAACGTATTCTGCTATGAAATTTCCGACCTCATCACTGATGACCCCTTGAACAATACTAGATTCTGGTCTTGCAGGATTCGCCACCTTGTTACCTAAGACCCCCATATGTCTTTCATAAGGATAGCACCATCTCAAGAACACGGGACCTAGAAGCTTAATCTCACGAACGAGATGTACAATTAGGTGGACCATTATATCGAAGAATGCAGGCGGGAAATACATCTCAAACTTACAAAGAGTTTCAACTACACGTGCTTGGAGGGTATCCAACGTAGTTGGATCTAGTGCTTTGCTACATATTGTATTGAAGAAGGAACATAGTTCGGTGATGGTGTACCTAACATGTTTAGGTAAAATCCCACGGATTGCAATTGGTAAAAACACTTGCATCATAACATGACAGTCGTGTGATTTCATACTAGATAACATCAACTCACCATCTAAAGTCACAAATCTTCTCATGTTAGAAGAATACCCTGACGGCACCTTTAAGTTGTATAAAGATGTGCAGAAGTGTATCTTCTCCTGTTTCGACATTGTGTAGCAAGCTGGAGGAAGGTAGTAGGTTTTTTTCTCTTCATTTGAACTTTGTTGCACCTTTTCCTTCCCCTTTCCTTTCTGTGATGGTACATCTTCCTCCTGATTCTTCCTTTTTTTACTCTCTTTCAGCTGAGGCCAGAGCTCGGGTCGAACTCCAAGTTGTTTCAAGAACTCCCGATTTCCTTTAGTGTCTTTAGTCTTGTTCGGAATGTTGAAAAGGGTGGCAAGTATGGCATCGCAAACATTTTTCTCGATGTGCATCACATCGAGACAATGTCTGACTTGTAAATCTCTCCAATATGGAAGCTGCCAAAATATAGACTCCTTTTTCCACAACCCGGAATAGTTGACATTCGGTTTCCCAAAAATGGTTTGAACCCCCTTAACCTGTGAATACACCTCATAACCAGTTAATGGACGACGAGCAACACGATCCTCAACCATCCCATTGAATGGCTTCTTTTTCTTCCGAAAAGGGTGGTTAGGTGGAAGGAATCTTCGATGACACCAGTCAACATACTTACCCACCCATGTAGAATCACCATCGTCCATGCAAATAGGGCAAGCCTTCATCCCTTTGTTCTTGTACCCAGATAAGTTACCATAAGCTGGAAAGTCGTTGACAGTGCACAAAAGCATTGCACGCAACGTGAAAGTCTCCTTTGCATGGGAATCATACACCAAAACACCCTCATCCCATAATTTTCTTAAGTCATCAACTAAGGGCTCCAAATACACATCAATGTCATTACCGGGTTGCTTTGGACCAGAAATAAGAAGTGATAGCATAAGGTACTTTCTTTTCATGCACAACCAAGGTGGAAGATTATAGATCGTTAAAATTACCGGCCATGAACTATGCTTCGAACTAAGAGTACCGAAAGGGTTCATTCCATCAGTGCACAACCCAAGCCTGAGATTGCGATTGTCATCTCCAAATGTCTTATACTTCCTGTTGATAGTCTTCCATTCCGGACCATCAGCTGGATGTTGTAGCAAACCCTTCACCCTTCTACCCTCCGCATGCCACCTTAGATTCTTAGCATCCTTCGTAATTGAAAACAACCGCTTGAATCTTGGTATTATTGGGAGATACCACAAAACCTTGGACGGCGGACCAGCTTTACCCCGTGCCCCTTGTCGGTCATAACGTGGCAAATTGCACTTTGGACACTTATCCAACAACTCATAATCTTTTCGGTACAATATGCAATCATTTGGACAAGCATGTATTCTCTCATACTCTAAGCCGAATGGACACATCAGCTTCTTAGCATAGTAAGTTGACTTAGGAAGCTCATTTCCATCCGGAAACATGCCACTCAGCTTTTCTAGTAACATTGTGAAACTTCTATCAGTCCAATTGTTTTCTGACTTGACACTAAACAATTCCATCACAGCAACAAGAATGGTCAATTTAGTACAACCGGGGTACAAAGGCTTTCGAGAGGCCTCTGAAATGGATTCAAAGCCTCGTCCATTGTCAAGGCCTTCCACCATCTCTTCGACTCTATGATCCGCTTCATCGCGTTCGTAATCATCATTCCTATAGACATCATCATTGGTTGCATGAGTATAGTCCTTGTTATGTTGATGACTACTATCATCATGTTGATGATTACCACGCGACGAAGGACCGTCATGGACTCCTGTCTCACCTTGATAACTCCACACATAATAATCAGGTCGAAAACCATGAAGAAGTAGGTGCAGCCTGACCTCAGCAATACTTTCAAACTTACGATCATTGGCACACTTGAAACATGGACAGTAAAACCCCCCGGTTTTTTGAGTTTGTGAATATGCTTCTGCACGCTCACAAAACTCAAACACCCCTTCTACAAATTTCGCCTTATCATGGCAATTGTACATCCATGACCGATCCTTTGACATCTTGTGCAACTAATAACACACAATTGAAGATATTCAGTACAACAACATAGTAAATTTAATATCTGGTTGTGTATAATTCTTTCAAAAATGTGGTTCTTGCTTTAATAAACATTTAATTACCCACAATCAGTTCAGCAATTGCTTACTATAATTGAAGAAGCAAATTACGTAGTAGTGAGAGATCATAAGGATTTTTTCAAAATCCATGTACAGTTGTTAGATTGGGAGGTTGGTTTTGTTTTCCAATAGCATTCGAGTTGTGAGTAGCGACTAAGAGCATGTTGGTTCGAAAACTTGGAATGGGATGGAATCCTATACCCTTGGAAAATGATTCCAACTTTTTCATCTTTTTCGTCATTAAGAGCGACACCCATTCCATAGTACTAGAAAGGGTTGAACTTACTATGGACTGTTGAGGTGTTACTATGGATTAGTATTTGAAATGGAGCTCCAGCGTAGCTGGATTTTGAGTTGATGTTATATAGTATGGACTAGCAATTCAACTAAATTAAACATTCTGATAATCTTCTATTATTTCTTTATGACTAGCGCAGCTGAATTATGCATATCAAATACTTAGTAGTTCATACAGAAGATCAACCCCTGAATTATGCATATCCTTTTTTTTTAACTCTTCTGTTTGAAAACTAAGACATTGAGAGTTTAATTATGCAGATCAAATATAATTATGCATATAATTCTAAATCAAATATAACAACCATAAACACAAATTCAACCTCTTACTAAGACATTAGAATTATGCAGATCAACCAGAAACAACAGTCCCTCAAAACAGAAACCCCCAAATCAAATATAACAACCATAAACACAAATTCAATTCTAAAGCAACATAATTCTAAAGCAACATAACAACCACATTGAGTGACCAACTTGAGGTTCTATCTTCTCATCATACTCATTTTTTTATTTATGTTATTAACTTTGGACCATCAATACTTAATTGTATCATTTCATCCTATCTCATATAACTTTTATTTTATTTTATTATATTGTAAGCATGCAAGCTCTATCTCCATCTCTCTATTCACTATGCACCTTATATATATATATATATATGTATGTATTTTTAACAGTACGTGCTTCATACATGTATAGGTGCTTAGCAATGGGAAATACAAGGCAGTGCTTCAAAATACAACTGTTAATAAAGAAAAAACAAGGATGTCATGGCCCATCTTCATTGAGCCTCCACCACAACATGTTGTTGGCCCTCTTCCAGAGCTCATCACTGATCAGAATCCACCCAATTACAAGACTAAGAAGTTTGTTGATTACAAATATTGTAAGCTCAACAAAATTCCTCAATGACCATACTGTCTCTCTCTCTCTCGACTTACTTTTACTTTTTAGTTACTCATCTTCAATAATAATAATAATAATAAGGTCTTCGCCTGTTTATTTATTGTTTATGATTATGTTGGTATCCCCTACATACCTAGCAATTCATTTTCATTTCCAATAAAAACACCTTTTCCCATTCCTTTGTACCAATTGCTATATTTGATATATGTATCTCAGTTTATTGATTGCCCCCTGTTCACTCAAACTTATCTGTTTCCCGCGATTTATTTATTACACAAAGTATGAAAATAAATATACTAATAGTAGTTTTAAAATTTCACTCCTTAACCATTTACTGATTTTCATAACAATTTTTTTCAACAAAAAAAACAACCAAGCAACTAATATGTAAAATGTTATTTGACAAACAACAGTTTCATACGGAGTATAATACTATACGGAGTTTCATACGGAGTATAATATTATTGTGTCTCAATTCTCTAATACCTATCAATACACACTCACAAATACTAATATGGGATTAGTTACTCATCTTCAATACTGACATTATTGCCTTCGCTTCTTTATTTATTGTAGCTGGTTATGTAGGTATCCCCAATGCCCTCATCAAATTACCAATGAATTAAATCGAAATTGCCTCAAAAAAAATCAAAAACACAAAGACAAAAACAGAATTCTGCCTCAAAATCGAAATTAACAGAATTCTGCCTCAAACTCAAACAGAATTCTGCCTGAAAAAAAACAAAAACACGCTGACAAAAAACAAAATCGAAGGAAAAACAGGAGCAAAAGAATTTGAGAGACTGACTGAGAAGTAAGAATTTGAACAAAAGAATTGAAGGAAAAACAGGAACAAAAACAGAAAGACGACAATTTAATTACCTCACAAAAACGAAGATCTTCGCGAATGTGTTGAACGAATTTGAGAGACTGACTGAGAAGGGAGTAAGATGTTGAGGAGTGAGTTTCTTGTTGAGGAGTGAATTCAGACGGAAGAAAGACGGAAGAGGGAGTTAGGTGTGTGAGTGTGAGTTCAGAGAAGAGTGTGAGAGAAGATGGGATTCGAAGAATGAGGGAAGAGTGTGAGTGTGAGTTCAGAGAAGTGTTAGGTTAGGGTTTGGTTTCAACGACAAAAAGGCAGAAAAAAATTAAAAAAAAAAAAAAACAGTTCCAACGGGAAAAAAAAGGGAAAAAGAAAAAAATGTAAAGAACTATTTGCTGCGGTTAACAATCGCAGCAAATTCTAATAAACAACAGCAAAAAAAATTATTTGCTGCGGTTACACAAGAACCGCAGCAAATAAAACTCCTTAACAAAAATATCAATTTATTTGCTGCGGTTTTTATAAAACACCAAAAAACCGCAGCAAATAACACGCAGCAAAATGAATATAGTACTATGTACTTCAATAGTTATGCAAAACGACTAAACGAGTATCACTCGTGACTAATACTAATACTAATACTAATACTAATACTAATACTAATACTAATATAATAGCGTTCGTCACTTAAATAGTTAGGTATTCTGACTTGAAACAATAATAGCACAGACTTGAAACAACAATAAAAAACTTGAAGCCATATTTTGACTAAACATTAAAGTATAGAATTAGTGAATGCAAATATTAGTATAACAGACTAGATATTTAAACAACCCTAACTTGAAAAAATATAATAGTTCAATTACCCCTATACATTCTTCTGACTTGAAATAATATAAAACATGACTTGACCTCTAATGAATGTGACTTGAAACAATAGCATTGTGGACATATAATAAAATTTTCGACTTGATAAATACAAAGTTTAATACTTCAATACCCCCACAAATTCTTCTGACTTTAAATAGTATGAAACATGACTTGAAACCTGAATGTATGTGACTTGAGACAAATGCATTATTGACATATAATTATTTTCCTCCAACTCAAAATTTTTATTCTTCAATTATCCCCACAAATTATTCTGATTTGAAATAATATAAAACATGACTTGAATCATAATGATTACGACTTGAGACAAAAACACTATTGACTTATAACCATTTTTAACCGTGACTTAAAACAATAACATTATTGTTGACATTTAACTATTTTTGAGATGTTAAATATATAATACAGGATAAATATTGGACAAATAAATTTTCCATTTAATTTTAAGAATTTACAACTTAGGCCCTGTTCTTTTGGACTGAAACGGAACATAACTGAACTAAATTGAATTGAACTGAACTGAAAGGAGCTGAACTGAATTGAAGTGAGCTGAACTGAACTGAACTGAAGTAGACTGAAATGAACTAGTAATTATAATGGAGATGAGCTGAACTGAACTGAAGTGGACTGAACTGAATTGAATAGAGCTGAACTGAACTGAGCTGAATTGAACCGAACTGAAGTGCCAAAAAATTAAGTCTAAAAGAACAGGGCCTTATCAGGGAGAACCATTAATATGAGCTTCGATCTTAATTAATTTTCCCCTCAAAATTTTGGAAAAAAAAAAAAGAAAAGAAAAGAGCACCTAAACTTTTTAGCAATAATTCATTTGTCTCCAATATTTTTACTTTCATTCCCATGTTGCGTAGAAAGAAGTCACATGTGCCAAACCTCTTAAAGTTTGTCATATTTATAGAGAAAAAAAAAACATCCTTTGGACCCAGAGGGCCTCTACACTCATACTTCCTCCTATTTGTCCAGGTATCCTTTGCATGATATAGTTCTCTAAATCTCCATATATGACCTTTCATATAGCTAAAATTTCTCCGCAAAAAATCTTCAATCAATTCTCTCAAGACTCTAGAGTTATTTTACTTTAGTTGTAAAGACTTTTGTGATGCAAGGAATAGTAAATACTTTCTCTGTTCCTTTTTTGTTCAATATGTTTGAAATTTTGACACTATTCGTAATATAGGAAAATCTTTTAAATTACTTTCAACATATATAAAACATAATAGGGTCTTGTGGGATCTTGTTTGATTCGTCTCAATGAGTACGTTATTAATATCCAATTATTATAAGTTTTACAAATCTACAATAAAAGATATTTAAGGTCAAATAAGTACGTTGATATATGTGCTAGTCAAAATGTATCAAACAAAAGGGAACGGATGGAGTATTTATTAGGAAACTTCTTAATTGTATCCTCGAACCTTTTTTGATTTCACATTGGTAAGTCTGAACTTTTTTGTTTATCATTGGTAGTCTTGAATTATTGTCCTACTTTGTTCCAAACATAACCTATGAATCTGAAAATTGTAAATTTTGTTAAACTTAATTCCTCAATGGGTAAACAAAGGCAACTCTTTTCTTTCTTTCTTTTGATTTTTTTTCCCATTTTTGACCACAATAAATCCCAAAACCTTACCTAACATATCTTATTGTCACGCATATTGTGGTGTATAAATTGAGAATTTTTTAAGTCCTGCAAACTGAGGCTTTGTTATGTATTTTGTTAATCAATTTTAACCTTCAAAATTTGTCTTTTATGGTCTGAAATGACCCCTTAATAACCTAAACGACAATAAAAAGTTATCAAAATTATTTTTCTTTTCTTCAAAAGGTTAAGGTTGATAATAAGACAATTATTTGGAAATACCCATAATAATTTAAAAGGTTCAAGACTACTTTTGAGAAATTGAAAAGATTCAAGGTAACCTGGTACACCTGTAACACCCTTTCCTGTCCAGTATATCCTTGATTTTGGAAACTCACTGTCACCCTAAAAGTCAAATCTTTTCTTTGGAGAAGTCTCGCTAACCAAACATTTCCTCTCCATGAAGTTTGCCTCAAACTCCCCACATTGTCCCTTCTGTCATATTCCATGAACAATATCCTACCTCTTTATAGACTGTCCTAGAGCAGTAGAATTCTGGAAGAAGACCTCTGCCTCCGTGGGAATCATGTCCCTCCCCCGATTGAGTGGCTTAAGTTAACTTTACAAGAAGATCATAAGTTCAAAAGTTTTCCTTTGAAAATTTTATTTGCTTACCGCCTTTGGGAACTCTGGAAGAGACGAAATTAGTGGGTGTTTACACAAGAGAATATTCCTGTTATGCCCTTTTTTAACCAAAGTTACTTCGCAGCCTCTGAATTATTTTACTCTAATCAAACTCAAAATCCAGAGACACCTACTTTATCTGTGAAGTGGGAACCTCCTCCACCAGGGTTTATGCTAGTGAATATTGATGCTTCCTTAAAGAGTACTCACATTTTGGCAGGGAGGAGCTCTGTGTAGAGATGAAACATGATCCCTCATTAAAGATTTCTATAAAAATTCAGATGTATAGACCCCTTTTTAGCAGAACTAAAGGCTTTTCAAAGAGCTCTAGATTGGATCAGCAATAATGGGTGGGAGGGGGTTATTATGTTTTTAGATTGTAAACTCCTAGTTGACCTGATTACTGGTATCTCCACATTCCATTGTGTATGATCTAACATAATTGAGCAATGTAGGCATTTGCATGGTCTTGCACAAATAAAGATGATATGGAGGAGTAGAAGCCAAAACAGGGCTATCTTTTGAAGGAGAGGAAGGAGAACTGGTCCGTTTTGATCAAGTAAGCTTCTGAAGAGCTGAAAGTAATCCTGAAAGATGATGTGATGATAACTAATGTTTGCATCATAATCGTACTATTTTGAGTTGTGTTCCTAATATACACACTCCTAATGTAAATGCCATATGGGCCTAGTTGTTAGATATAAATCAATATAAACTTTAATCTCCATACTAAATTACTCGGTAGAGAATGAATGCGGAAGCGTACCTGAATCCATATATAATTTTCGATAGAGTTCCTTATTGGTTTGAGTCTTCTAGTACTTACACTCAATAGGATTTTCTCTCTACTAATGGGGTGTAATTGAGAGGCTATTGTATGTGTCGTACTAGGGACCATAACCCTAGATTTCTATTTATAATAGACTCCTTTTCCTAATCTGCCCATCATGTATTAGGAAAGGCCCAATGGTCTCTACACAATAATATATACCCATACTCTATAAAAGTCATAAATAAGCCCAACTATAATTACTTATCTGGATCACTCTATTAGGGCCAAACTTTATGATAGCGTATTAATACAATTATAATCGAATAATGCAACATATCAATTATATTAGGTCCATTATTCTAACAATCTCCCACTTGGATCAATAAAATTGTATATGTGTATTACTAATAATTGTATTTTACTTTATTATTGTACGAGCTCAAATGCTATCAATTTAAATTGTCTTTAATCAATTCGGTCCATTAATTATATCAACAAAGGATCAAAGCGATCTATGCTACTTTCGTAATATCGTAACTAGACCTTCAATGGTCACATTGCCAACATAACTAATGACATGAATCTAGTATAGGTGTGTAGCATGGAAATTACATTCAAATGTGACCCAATAATACCTATTTCCAACTGGTCCACTTTATACTTTAGTGAGATCTATAATATAACCAAAATAACAGAGTAAACCAAACTTAATTAATACTTTATTTCTGCAGAAAATACCCTTATAACCAAGATATCCAAATATATCTTTATGTCCAAATGCAAAACTCCCACTGAAGCTGAATTTCCTTAGGTGGCATGAGGCCCAAATGAGCACTTAGCTCATGAAATGCCTTAGGTTATAAACCTTAGTAAGCGGATCCGCAATTATGGAGTTTGTGCTAATGTGCTTTAAAGACAATTGTTTACTCTGAATTCTTTTCTTCATAGCTCTAAATCGGTCGAGTGACTTTCACTTCCTTTCCATTCGCTTGATTGATTGAAAAGAACCACTGGCTTACCTAGCTTGGCTCGCAGGACTCCTGGGTCTGGAACCTGGGGGGTTGCTCCGAGAAATCCTTTCTTTCTCGTACACTCAGGGGGGTGCGGACACACCTGCGCGGATTACAGGTGACGGTTACAAGAATGGCGGGGAAGTGAATAGTACCCGACGACATTCAGGGATGGATGTAGACCCATCGAGCAGGGAGAATCTGACCTGGAGTCTTCGTTTGGGAAGTCTCCAACTGGCGGAATGCTCTCGAAACCAATGAACTTNCCTGTATTCCCTCAGCACTGTGATTATCTCTTCTCTCAGGCAAGCAAGGGTCGAGTGTGCTGCCCTGCCGCACGGTGTGCTCTTTATCTTCATCGATTTCTCTTCACTACCCTACCCTCCGCCGGCCGAGGACGAGCATAAAACTGAGGATTTTCAGTGACATACATTTCCATGTCTGTGGGCTCCTCGCCGACGGGCTCTTACTTTCTCTTTTCCCCGACCTTGGGGGCTTCTACTACTCCTGAATTAATAGTTGTAGAGCTTGGTAATGAATTCATAGTTCTTTCATCCCGTCGTCTATACTATACTTGGAGCTTCGCCCCGCCATGGAACCAGCCTCGGGTCTGTACCTTGCTTGCGCGGTATCCTGAAAACAAAAGGCGACCTCCATCCAGAACGGACATAAGGCGTACTCAAAGCGGGGACCCCATCGTGAAAGGCGGATCGAACGGACCAGAAGCCCCACCAAGAATAGGGAGACTCGCATATGCCATCTAAAGCAAGACGCCGAGGGGGATACAACTTTCGTAAGCCGAGGCCCACTCCACTCCCTTAAAAAGAAAGTTTCTATTCTTTTTTTCCTGTCTGAAAGTCCAGTATCGACAGAAAAATACAAACTGCTATATTTTGTCACACATCATTCAGAATGGTCTTTCAAAACCATTCACTATGCACACATTCGTGACAAAATCCCTTAGCCATAATGCATGGTTAAATGCCTTACAATAATGAAGCTATGAATTCTACTTCTGTGAAGTAGCTTTAAGAGATTGTCTAGCCCTTTTGCAATGAAATGCACCTTCAACTATGACAATCATATATCTTTATGTGGATTTCAAGCTATCCTGATATCTAACAGAGTTGGAGTATGATACCAAATGATCCCAACTTAATCCAAACTTCTATAGGTGAGCATATAATCATTTGTTCTCGACAATTAATGCATACTTATTTAGATTTTTTAGCTTTAAGTATGTAATCTTTGGATAACATATACATTTGCTAATACCCCAACAATGTATGCAATACCTGAATGTGTGCAAACTTAAGCATAAATTAGATTCCTTATAAGGGATTCTTTGCATTTCTGTATTTTCAAAATCATTCTTTGGGCATTGAATGAGACTATATATGTCTACCTTAACAATATAGGTATCACTTGATTTAAAATCATGTATAATATTCCTTTTTAAAAAAGAAAATATTAGTGGCAAGCACCTTGTCATCAATATATAACACCAGAAAAACATACCTTACTCCCACTAAACTTATGGTGCACACAATTACCAACTGGATTTGTCTCAAAGCATGAGATATGACAATTTGATGAAAATAAAAGTATCATTGATGAAAATTTGCTTAAACTCATAAATGGATTTCTTTATTTTATAAAACATTTTCCTTTTAATTTTGAAACAATGTTTTTTGCTTGTTGCATGTAAATATTATACTCAATTTATCCATTAAGAAATATTGTTTTAACATCCATTATTTAATGTAGCTCAAGATTAAAAAATATGTCACTAGCATCATCATTATTTAAAAGAGTCTTTAGATGAAACTGGAATATAAGTCTCCTTATAAACTATGTCTTCCTTTTAAGTAAAATCGTTTAACAAGAGGAGCTTGATGCACCTTGTCACATTTCCTATTGAAACCCATCATGGTCATAAATTTTCATTTATTATCAATAGGTTTCATACCTTCAGACAATATATTATGGTCCCAAATGGCATTGCCCTTTCTGAACTTAATTTCAATGTTTATGGCATCAATCCACTCTTGAGAGTTTGAGCTATCAAATGTTTGATGAATATTGATGGAATCATCATCCATAATTCCATTTTCTGGATCTTTTCCTTGAAGAAAACCAATTGTCCTTATCAGCAATTGCACCTTTTCTTTCTCTAGTGGATCTCTTTAATACCACTTGTTCTTGAGGTTTGTTGAGTTTGCTCATCGATATATAATATCCTCATCTTCCCCTCCAAACTCAACATCCTCAAAGAATAAGACATTTCCTATCAAAAGATATCTAT
Source organism: Suaeda aralocaspica (assembly GCA_016808085.1). Classification (NCBI taxonomy): domain Eukaryota; kingdom Viridiplantae; phylum Streptophyta; class Magnoliopsida; order Caryophyllales; family Amaranthaceae; genus Suaeda; species Suaeda aralocaspica. The sequence continues at coordinate 371,944 of PYUH01000550.1, forward strand.
CAGTGGGGTCATAAAAATTTTTACCCCTTGTACCTTTCAAGGTATCTAATAAAGTAACAACTAATATTTCTAAAGTATAGTTTCTGTTTGTTTGGGTTATAAAGCCTTATCTCAACTAAACAACCCCATGTATGAAGATACCTTATACTGAGATTTTTCTCAACCCATAAATCATAAGAGTTTTAGAAGTTATCTTAGTTAGTACTTTATTGAGCATATAGGTTGCGGTCTTTAATGTTAGTTTTTCCCTAGAGTGAATATGGTAAATTAGTATGACTTATTGTGCTTTTCATCATATTCTTTAAAGTTCTATTTTTTTCTATCAACAACACCATTTATTTGAGGATTTTCTGGCATAGTGTATTGATGGACAAAGCTCTTGGAAAAGAGGCGAAGGTCTTGGACAATATTCACCTAATCAGTCATTTCTGCCATAGTATTAACCATTCACCATGATCAGATCCGACTTTCTTAATTCTTTTGCTAAGCTGGTTTTCAACTTTAGCTTTTATAAGATTTGTACATGTCCAATACTTGAGATATCTCATTAATCAGATATAGCAGTCATAACGAGAATGATAGTCTATGAACATAACAACTATTATTGTCCTTTTCCAGAAGCCGTAGGGAATGTGAACCATTAATATCCTTATGTTTGTTCTAAGACATGGAGCTCGCTTGACTCCTAATCTCCTTTTTTTTCTGTTTTCTTTACTCAATTTTTTTGATTAACTAAGTTAACCAAATGCATATATCAATCTAGAAAAATCAAAGGAATGATTATAAAGAACTCTATCTAACACAAAACCTTGATTCTTTGTTTAGAAAAATAACCTAAACGTTTGTGCCAAAGTGAAGAGAAATTTTCATTTGTTAATATTCTTTTAGTACCACAAAAAATTTGTCATGTAAGAAATTCAGTAGGTGAACTAACAACATTAAGCAAATTTAGGCTACTATATCCTGATAAAGAAGCAAAACTAACCAACTTTGAATTTGTAAAAAGACAAAATTTATTGTTTCCGAAAAAATTAATAATAACCAGATTTGTCCAAATTGGAAATGAAAACCGAATTCCACCTCAGAAGTAACAAAAACTTTTCAAATCCTAATGGTCTTTAATAATAACTTGAAATGTCTATATCTTCAACCTTAACTGTATTGCCATCACCATATTGATGTATCTTTCAGCATTACTTGACTTTTGACAGTTCAAACTACCTTACTTAGACACACTAATGTGAGTAGTAGCATCAAGTTCTAGTTACCAAGTGTGTTTAGGTACTAAATTAAAATTAACTTCCAAACAAACAAAAGAAAGAAACATACCCTTATTTGCATGTCATTTGTGACATTTAGCACATTATTGCTTCTTCCAACATGTGCCATCCCATCACAATAGAAGCATCAAAAATTAAATCCTTATTTCAAACCTTAGTTTATTCCTCATGATGCTTCTTTTGTAGCTTTAAGATCGCATCCTTACCCTTATTTTTTTTACTTTATGTACCTTGTTTCTTTATTCTTTAAGGAAATAAAACTACTCAAAGGGTAATTATTTCCACCCTTTTGATTTTAAAAATAATAAAAAAACAAGTTCAACAAGGAACAATTTAACATCCTTTAATTCCGATAAAGTGCCCTTAGCTTGAATGATTTCGGAATTGCATGTTTGATAATCATAAGACTCATGCACTTTTGTATGTTCCCATTTCTCCATTATCCCCTTTCGTAAGAGGAGTTGGAATTCGTAAGAGTTATAGGACGTTCAACCCTTATAGCAAGTCTAGATCCATGCAGCCAAAAAAAAAAATTTATAATGTTCTCTTTCCAGCCTTAAGGAAATGTGATGTTTATATATACTAAACCAGTGTAACCATTCATTTAAGAGAACAAACACAAATAAAATTAGCTCACATATTATTATTAAATTTCACTAAATCACTAAATAATCAGCATTCATTTTGGCAGTAAATCCCATCATCACAAGAGACCTAGCACAACACCAAACTTTAGTCTTTGGACAAAAAATTGATTTGTAAGTGGTCCTCTTGGTGTAGTAATCAAATATTAACAATAAATTCCTGTTAAATATTAAGCCTTTCTTTGGACCGACTTGATATTCACATGGAAAACCTTATAATTGTTACATATTTATTACCACAAGCATGTTTAATTTCTGGCCAAATAATAATCTTCCTTTGGGCTGACTATTATTCGCATGAAATTTAATACACGCAACCATCTCAATATTTTAAGTTAATCAATCTACGTAAAAGAAGTTACTTTGGTAACATAATACTTCAATTAATTAAATTAAAATATGACACAAACTCTATAAATCAACTTGCCAAGAATGTAAACAGTATTTAGTATTTAATCATATGAGAACAATATTTAATTTCCGGCCAAACAATAATCTTCCTTTGGGCCGACTATTATTCGCTTGGAAATTAAACATACACCATCATCTCAATATTTTTAAATAAAATCAATCTATATACAAGATCGAGATTACTTTTATAACATAATACAATTAATTAATTAAAAATATTAGATAACCTTTATTAATATAATTGCCAATTATTTAATTGGAATTTAGTCTTTAATCATAATTAAAGATGTCAAATAAACAAATATGAATATAATTCCGCTGTGTAGCAAATTTGCAATCATATGAAAGATTGGAGTTCGTCATGATTTGATTGACAACATACTAAAACTATAATTGAATAAGTATAAAACATATACCAAGGTAAACGTATCTTTCGCATATTAAGCCCACAATATACTATCATAACTTTGCAATTTGAGGGAAAATAAAAACCTCAAAATAATTAAAACTCTAATGTCACAATATAAGTGCACCAAAGTTTGCAAATCAATCACCACGTGCAAAAAATCAAGGTATAAAAAAAAATAAGAAATAAATTTCATATCACCTTGCAACCCGTATCATCAAATGGCGGAACAATTTAAAATACTCGATTCAATGAAAAAACTCATCAAATAATTCTAAAATTAAACCAAATAATCTAACATGGAGTTGGCTCTTGATACCACTTGTTAGATATAAATCAATATAAACTTTAATCTCCACACTAAATTACTCAGTAGAGAATGAATGCGGAAGCGTACCTGAATCCATATATAATTTTCGATAAGGTTCCTTATTGGTTTGAGTCTTCTAATACTTACACTCAATAGGATTTTCTCTTCTGATGGGGTGTAATTGAGAGGCTATTGTATGTGTCGTACTAGGGACCATAATCCTAGATGTCTATTTATAATAGACTCCTTTTCCTAATCTGCCCATCATGTATTAGGAAAGGCCCAATGATCTCTACACAATAATATATACCCATACTCTATAAAAGACATAAATAAGCCCAACTATAATTACTTATCTGGATCACTCTATTAGGGCTAAACTTTATGATAGCGTATTAATACAATTATAATCGAATAATACAACATATCAATTATATTAGGTCCATTATTCTAAAACTAGTGACCTATTGTCCTCTTGAATTTGTATGAATCTGCTTAATTAATGATCATGCTGAATATATATATTAAAAAAAAAAGGCCACAATGCATTAAGAATTATTTGTCATATCTTATATGCTATAGTCCTAATAATTACGTATTTTAATAATTATGACATTTATTTGAAATATTAATATTCATTTCAAGCCATTCATATAATATATCTCACATGAATCTCAATTACTTAAAGTATTACAACCATTCTAAATTGTTTTTTGCACTTTCTCCATTTGAAGATTCCTTTTTTCTTTTTTAATGCACAGTGCTTTATTTCATTTTAGGATACTGTTATGGTCGAATTTCTCTGACTAGACTCGACCCCAGACGAGTCAGTAACCACCAGTCCGATATTCTTGGAGCCCGTTGAACGATTCAAAACCATTCTTCAGTGGTTTCAAAAGGTTGAACAAGTCTACTAGGAAGATGCATTGAACCTGGACAAAGGTCAGTCTTCGGGGAGAAAAAGAGGGAAACCACTCTCCTATTTTTTAGGAGACGGTTATTAACCTAGAGGACCGTTGGAAGTGTTCTCTAGGCTATAAATTCAGCTGGAAAATCAGTCCAAAGACACAAGAGGCAGCTCACTGAAAATTACTATTAAGTCAAAGCATTCGCATTGTACTCTAAGTAAAATCTATCCTACGTTCATCATAGTGAAACGGTGGAATTACCCCCATCCGCAGTTTTTCCCACTTTGGGTTTTCTGCATCATCAAAATATTGTGTCTTGTCTACTTTAATTTCTTTCGTTTTTATACTTTGCATTATTATTCTTTATTCATCGAATTGCATAATCTATCTAGCCGTCGTAGTCCCAACCTAAGATCGTTCTAAGCGATTTTTGGCATAAACAATTTGGCGCCCACCGTGGGGCCGACGACTAGATCTCACTAGACGAATCTTTTACATTTGAAGTTTCCAAACCATCCCTAGCATTCATCATGGAAACGACTCCTCCAACCTATGATGAAATGAGAGACGCTATGCTGAAAGCATACGAAGATCTGAAGAAACAACGCGAAGAAAATGAAAGACTGGCCTCTGAAAGTCAGAAGTCCATCGACGACCTTCGCAAGGAAATCGAATCTGTCAAAAGCAGAGCCCTACAGCAGCATCGCAACACTGAGGACGTGCCTCGCATGATGAGTCTTACCTCAGACGAAGAAGAGGATGACGATACGCGCGAGGATCACGATCAGGAGCAGAACAACAACGACCAAGGCGATGGCCAGGATGACGAGACAACCAGGAAGATAGCTCGCATCGAGGCCCAGAACGCAAGGCTGCTGAAGATACTCAAAAGGATGCCAGGAGCACCCCTACCCGTCGTGACTGAAGANCCTGTCGTGACTGAGGAAGAGGATGGATATGCCGCGTCTCCTTTCGTGGAAAGCATTGCTATGGCTGACATCCCAAGGAGACTAAACATCCCCCTCCAACGAAACTGTATGACGGTAGCACGTGCCCCATAGAGCATATCAACCACTACAAGCAGCATATGTGGTAGTACNGTGGCAGTACTCGATCCCGCGTCACCTCCTGGAGCCTGTCCTCTGCAAATCCTTTGGCGCAACCCTGACGGGTCCCGCCTTAGAATGGTTATGTGATGTTAAACGTGGAACTATCACTAATTTCAAATCTTTGTGTGACAGGTTCTACGGCAAGTTCGACGCCTTCAGAAACGTCGAGAAGCAAACCAGTGACCTGTACCGCATAGTGCAGACGAAGAACGAACCAATCCGCGACTATTTTGCGAGATTCAACAAAGAGATGATCGGCATAAAAAACTACGATGTCAGAACTGCGATTGAAGCCTTCAAAAGAGGACTGCACACGGACTCGGAACTGTATCGCGACATGACTAAGTACCCGTGCCTGACGTTCGAAGAAGTCAAGACTAGAGCCTTAGCACAAATGAGACTCGAGGACGATATGGCGACCCGCAGAGCATTCAACCTGACTGAAGCCGAAACTAGTCAAAGAAGCAACAATCGACGACTCCAGAGAAATAACCGACGAGACAGACGTCGAAAACCTTACGACAGACCCGACCAGGTAAACAATGTTAATAATGATAACAGAACTGACGCTCGTCCTGGCTTTGACAGGTCAAAGAAGAACGATGCCGACACATACCCCGACATCAAGGACTACGGATTTTGTGTCGACATCGGGGGCGTGGTGAATGCCATCCAATCCCTAGGGAACGTAGCCAGATGGCCAAGAAGGAGTGACAAACCATCCGAAAATAAAGACAAGTCTCGATGGTGTGACTATCACGCTGACCACGGACACACCACTGAAGAATGCAATGCCCTGAGAAAAGAAGTAGCCTATTTACTCAAAAAGGGTTTTCTCAAAGAACTGAAGGGCAAAGGAAGCTCAGATGCCCGAGACGCGTCTGGACGAAATCCTCCTAAAGCACCCCCTCCAAATAAGGTAATCAATGTGATTTCTGGCGGATCTGATATTTGTGGACTAACCTATTCTGCAGCTAAGAAGGTAGCAAGAATGAGAACGCCCGAAAACGTCGTACCAAGCGACACGGCACCGAGCCGCGACAAAGAGCTCGAGTCCATGACGATAGCCTTCGACGAATGCGACCTAGGAGATTACAGAGAAGAACATCATGATGGGTTGGTCATATCCCTCACGATAGGAAATTGTCTGCTAAGACGAGTCTTGATCGACGGAGGAAGTTCGGCAAATGTCCTGTTCAAAAGCACCATCGAAGACATGGGGATCGACGCCAACGATGTAACTCGCAGATCGACTGTGCTCGTTGGATTTAGCGGAGAAGCTCTCAACACTGTAGGAGAAATCGTGCTACCTACATATGCTCATGGAATGAACCTGGCGACTCGTTTCAATGTGGTGGACTGCCCATCAGCCTACAATGCCATTATCGGCCGACCTTGGATTCACAGGATGAAGGCAGTCCCGTCAACGTACCACCAGACAATCAAATTTCCTACAAAGTGGGGAGTGCAAGAGATCAAAGGAGAAAGACAACAAGCTCGTAAATGTTACAGCACGACGATGAAGCCATCCAGGATGACGACGTAGCAATTACAGCACGGACCAGTGACGAAAGATCCTGACGAGCAGCAAGTTGACGAAGTAGCGCTGGATCCCAACAAACCAGAGCAGACGGTCAGGATTGGCGCGTCACTGGACCCAGGTATAAGAGCTGAACTAGTCAATTTTCTTAAAACTAACATCGATTGCTTTGCTTGGACACATGAAGATATGACAGGTATAAGCCCAGACGTCATAACACACAAGCTGAATGCCGACCCAAACTTCAAACCAGTCAAACAGAAAAGGCGCAAATTCGCCCCAGAAAGAAACCAAGTCATCAACGACGAGGTTCAAAAACTTATTGAGACTGGGAAAATCAGGGAAGTAAAATATCCCGACTGGCTAGCAAACGTCGTGGTAGTAGCTAAGAAAAACGGCAAGTGGAGAGTGTGCATAGACTTCACGGATCTCAACAAGGCCTGCCCGAAGGATCCATTTCCACTTCCGCACATAGACGCCATGGTAGACGCGACAGCGGGGCATGAATTGTTAACATTTATGGATGCCTACTCGGGATACAATCAAATCTTGATGCACCCACAAGACGAAGAGAAAACAGCATTCATGACGGACAAAGGAGTTTACTGCTACAAAGTCATGCCATTTGGACTCAAAAACGCCGGAGCAACGTACCAACGACTAGTCAACAAAATGTTCAAAGATTTATTAGGAGAGACAATGGAAGTTTATATCGATGACATGCTCGTCAAGTCTAAGACAGCTAAGGATCACGTAACCCACCTAAGTCAGTCGTTCGACGTACTTCGACGGTATGGAATGAAACTGAATCCCACTAAGTGCTCGTTCGGAGTAAGCGCAGGGAAATTCCTAGGATACGTCGTCACTCAGCGAGGCATAGAAGCAAGTCCAGACCAAATCAAAGCTCTGGTCAACATTCAGTCTCCAAGGAACGTCAAAGAAGTCCAGAAACTCACAGGACGCGTCGCGGCCCTAAATAGGTTCATATCTAAGTCATCAGACAAATGCCACTTATTTTACAACGTCCTAAAGAAAAACAAAGGGTTCGACTGGACAGAGAAGCATGAGGAAGCTTTGCAGCAGTTGAAGCAATATTTAGCCTCACCCCCACTGCTGTCTAAACCCGACAATGACGAGACTCTACAATTGTACCTAGCAGTCAGTGAAGTAGCAGTTAGCGCCGTCTTAACTAGAGAGACGAAGGAACAGCAACTGCCAATCTACTACGTCAGTAAGTCTCTGCTTGACGCGGAGACCAGGTACCCTTTAATTGAAAAACTAATTCTTGCATTAATTACTGCCGTTAAAAAATTACGCCACTACTTTGAGACACATCAAGTAGTGGTAAAGACTAACTTCCCCATCAAGTCAGTTTTACGCAGACCAGACCTATCAGGAAGAATGGGAAAATGGAGTATAGTCCTAAGCAGCTACGACATCAAGTACCAGCCAAGAACGGCGATCAAATCCCAAGCACTCGCAGATTTTGTGGCGGACTTCAGTCCTGAACTAAGCCCAAAAGCAGAACAGGAACTCAAACGAATCAATGAAGTGGCAGAAGAGGCAGTCTGGACAATGTTCTGCGACGGATCATCAAATCAACGTGGAGCAGGTTTGGGACTCGTCCTGAAGTCGCCACAAGGGGACATGATAGTACAATCCATAAGCTGCGATTTTAAAGCCACCAACAACGAAGCAGAATACGAAGCCCTCATAGCGGGAATGACGGTCGCCAAAGACCTTAGGGCGACTGGACTCAACGTGTACAGCGATTCACTCCTAATAGTAAGCCAATTGAACGGGGAATTCGCGGCCAAAGATTCCAAAATGGCAGCCTACCTAACCCTAGCCAAAGAAAAAGCCAAGACTTTCGACCCATTCTCAATCAAACAAATCCCAAGAGACAAAAATAGCCAAGCAGACGCACTTGCGAACCTAGGCTCAGCACTCGGAAAATCTCCTTTCAAAACCATTCCCATAGTACACTTAACTAAGCCATCAGTTGACATGTCCCACGTGCCAGAAATTTTGGAAATCTCTGACGAAGCAAACTGGACAACTCCAATAGTCAACTACCTGAAGCATGACATCCTGCCCGACGATCCTCAGGAAGCAAGGAAACTAAGGTTCAAAGCTTCTAAATATACAATATTACATGACGTGCTATTTAAATGTTCTTCCACAGGGTTACTACAAAGATGCCTCGTTGGGGACGAACAAAAGGCTATGCTGCAAGAACACCACGATGGCGAATGTGGTAATCACTCTGGAGGACGAAGCCTGTCTAACAAGCTGCTCCGTCTGGGATACTTTTGGCCAGACCTGAGGAAAGACGCAGAAGAATACGTCGCCAAATGCGACAGTTGCCAAAGATACGCAGGAGTGACACATAGACCACCTGAAGAGTTACATCCAACGCTTTGTCCATGGCCCTTCATGAAATGGGGGATGGACATAGTGGGGAAACTTCCCCCGGCACCAGGGCAAAAAGTGTTTTTATTAGCACTGACGGACTACTTCTCCAAATGGATCGAAGCAGGTTCATTTAGCCAGGTACGAGACAAAGAAGTCATTTCATTCCTTTGGAATAACATCATATGCAGATTCGGAATCCCATCAGAGATAGTCTGCGACAACGGATCTCAGTTCATCAGCGACAAGACTAGACAATTCTGCGACAAATGGAACATCAAGCTACGTATGTCAACGCCAAGATATCCACAAGCCAACGGGCAAGCAGAGTCGAGTAACAAAGTTATTATTGCCTCACTCAAGAAAAGACTCAACTCAGCCAAAGGAAGATGGGCTGAAGAGTTGCCTGCGGTTCTATGGGCAAACAGGACAACGCCTAGAACATCAACGGGACAAACCCCGTTTTCCCTAGTCTACGGATGCGAGGCTGTCCTGCCATCAGAAGTACGAGTCCCGACTGCCAGATACGGTCTCTTGACGGAAGAACAGAATCAAGACGAGATGGCCTCCAACATCGACACACTTGAAGAACTCAGAGAAGACGCATGTCTAAGAATGGCGACACATCAGCAGATCGTCGCAAAAAGCTTCAACAAAAAAGTTAAGGCAAAAGTGTTCAAGATTGGGGACTGGGTATTAAGAAAAGTATTCCAAAATACCAAGGACCCGACAGATGGTAAACTGGGGCCAACCTGGGAGGGACCGTATCAAATCGTCGAGATAGCAGGAAAAGGGGCGTACAGACTAGTCTCACGACATGGTAAGACCGTTCCAAGAAGTTGGAACGCGACACACCTTAAGCTTTACCACTTCTAAGCCAAAAGTGCAAAGGTAACAAATTTTCTCTAAGTTTTCACTTCGTTCTATATTTCAACGAACAAGTACTGACTTAAGCATCGGAGGGCCGTTGGCAAAAACGCCAACGGCCAGTCCTAACGATGCGTTTATGCAGGACCTGCAGGATATAAACTCCAGAGACTCGTCACGATGACACAGTCTAAGCAGTCCAACGCAAGTAAATATCAGACGAAGCACGCCAGAAGGTACCTAATCAAGGCAGAGCTTCGTCAGATATTAAGGGGCAAATATGCACATCCAACTTAGTCCCCCGATACGCTAGACCAACGAGGCACCACGACGCCTAGTCTAAGAGCAACAATAATAAAGGCCTTAAACAATATTGCTCCATCATTTAATTCTTCTGGTAGTCACTTTTAAGCTGACCACCACAGCGAAATCCGACTGTAGTCGGCCACATGGTGTGGCTACTCTAATATATATATATATATAAGTAACACCAATTCATCATATGAATCAAAATATAATTAAAAGAAAAAAAATAAACTCATTTGTTCATATAAGTAACCTTAACTTTTAGTTTTAGACTGTTATAAAAGTAACCTTCTTTACTTGTATGTGTAACCCCATTATTTCATTAGAGTAAACACCGAACCCATTCTAGTACCCAATATTCCCAATAAAATAATGGGCAACTTAGCAAACAATAAAATTATATTAATAAGTGGCAACATATAAAAGTTTAACATAAACCAAAGTTCTTCACTTATAAAAGTTTTAATCCTAATATTTTGGTTTTTCGAAGTTGTAAACATGAAATATTGCATTTCTTGAGTTGTACATCGTCTTTTAAATATCTCAATTGTACCTTTTAGCTAACTGATCAATTTGTGCCTCTGTAGTAAATATTATTAAGCTACAAATCCTGTTACATTTCAAAATTTCATAAAATAAATATAAATCTAAGTGGTTTTGAATAATAAAAAAAAACTAAATTAAAGAATATATTAAAACTAAACTTACGAAAAATTATATTGGAAAGTTAACCAAAAGAGGGCACACAACTTAGAAAATTAGATGTAACTTAGAATTTAGAAAATTGATTGGTATGGTAAACTTTGAATGCATGGGTACAATTGAGGAAGGAAAAAAAAACCCTATAATTTTTAAGATGTGGTGTTAGTTCGTTGTAATTCTTATTATATAATAGGTCTATCTTCTTGTTTTAATGCAAGTAAATTTTATTTTTCATAACCATGTAATAATATAGATATATTATTCGCAATTTTATGCATGTATGGATCTATTAATACTTTTAATTCATCATACTACAAATGCTTAATCAAGATCGATAATTGCAAATCACATTAAAGTAAGACAATATTTAGTTTTGAATTGAATATAATTGAAGCGGTCCTCGAATTATAGTCTGTATTTATGCATGAATCCTAGTCTAAATCATATGTGCTATCTATAAGGACTAGTATAGAAAGACAGATTTTATAAAGCTTAATGAAAAATCTCTATAAAAATGTGTACAGGTCAATATACACGGGCGGGCAACAGTTACCAACACTTGCACATAACCTCGTTATTGGGGATCCTTCACATATGACAAGTGTTTTCAGCTCTAGGTTTACACTTACAAAAGCACTCACCATATATCAATAAATATTTAGTATTTCGTACTTTATATCATATCTTTCGGGGCATGGGCTAGTGCAAATCATTTTGAAAAAAAATCTAACCGAACCATTCTTACCTACAGCTAGCACTCTTAATTCAGGTTAACAGTTCAGTTCTGATAATAGTCAATTAATTTAGTCCATTTTCAGTTTAGTTGATTTTAGCTTATTTTACTTTCATTTTAATTCAATTTAATTTATGTTGATTTTATCTTCAACTCAGTTCAGTTTTAGTTATATGAATCTTATTAGTCCAATTCACCTTCAGTCGTAGAATATACAAGCTATATATATACTCAAACAGTTGAACAATAAAAACAATTCAATTAGTAATTAATTACTAATTATAATTAGTAATTAGTGATTAGTAATTAGTTGCCGGTTAGGGGTTCCTTTGTTCTCTATTTTGACGTTGTGCTCCGCTTGCTCGAGGATTTTTTAGGGTAATGTCTTTGGAGATCATGCAATGTCTTGTGGAGGAATTGTTGGTATCAAATATAGTCATATTGTTGTTTGAGATACACTTGTTGATGTTTGTTACTGGTCTGGTATTTCAGCTTAGATTAAGGTTGACATTAGACTATATGGAGGGTATGATGGACCTCTTCGCCCTGCCGACAGGTTACTATAATCTTGGGATCGTGGCCGAGACGTATGCGTTGACTTGACTGGGCCTTCTTCTTTGACGCTACCTGTGTCATATGCTTTTATTCCATGCCAGGTTGTGGTTGATACGACTCAATGCAAGTGTGTTAAGTATGAGGCTCGTTGCACTACGATTGGGTATGGTTTCATCCTGTTTATCTTCACTGAAAGAATTAGGGACGGATGTTGTTGAGTTGTTTAAGCGGGTGCATAATTTCTCAAGGATCCAAGATATTAGAGCACGTGTGTGTAGCTGTTCATATATTCACACTGATTGGGTTCGCGATAACTAAAGGAGTGGGGGTCCATTTTGTATTTCGGCTCCCGGGTAATTTCTTGTTAATCATATGACTTTGTATGTTTTATCTATAATAATAGTACTAGTAGTAGTAATAATAGTAGTAGTAGTAGTAATAATAATAATAGTAATAATACTAATAATTTATAACTTATTGGTGGTACAAAGTATAATAGTTGATTTACAGATTTGAGAAAACTAAAAATTATTTTCAATTTATAAAATTGAAATACTTATAAACAAAAACGATGTCAAATGAATCATTCGTTGTTAACTTCCAAATTAAAGGTGTCATCCTAGGCAAATTTTAGCATTAACGGTAATATAAAAAGCGAGAGTCTGGATTATATTTCAAAATGAAATTGATCTACTATAAATTACAATACAATACTTCGTACTTAAAATTTACCAATCCTTTATAACAAATTAAAAAAAATCGCTGTCATGTAAATTTTAATCTGGTAAGAATTTATGTATTAGATAAAAAAAATCGCTGTCATGTAAATTTTAATCTAGTAAGAATTTATGTATTAGATAAATTCTTTAATATACATTTATTTAACACCCCCTCTTTTCAAAAAATTGTTTAAAGGTCAAATTTACCTAAGAACAATTGCACAAAAAAGGAAATTTGATTACGAAATAGGTTTTAAACATTGTTACGTACGACTTTAGACAACAAAGAACTGCCCAAAAAAAAACAAAAAAAAAAAAGCAAGACTTGCTCTAATAGAGCGAATAGGTAAATAATACATGCACCTTATTGTCAAATATAATCTGTACTACAACATCAGTACATCACTTACACCTCAAATTTTCATGCACGATATAAACCTCAAAACAAATGAATCTTATAAATTAACTTGAACTTCATAGTCTACAACAAACACATAATACATTGATAAGGACATATGCTTCCATGTTGCCACCAAATCTGGAGACCTTCGCCATGTTTTCGCAACCTCAAATTAACCACATTCGGCCACCTCACTTTTCCTCGCACTCTGCACAGGGTAGGGCCACACATTCAGCACCAACGATCATGTATGCATCTTCATATGTTGCCACTGCACAATTGGTTGTGTAGGGTGGTATACATTTACCATATTTGATGACGTCTCCACCGTTGTAAATTGTCATTGCATCACATAAAGAGTAGGTTGTGCCACTTTTACCATTCTCAATCATTCTTCCATTATCATAAGTGGCCATTAGCTTGCAAAGTTCACATGCTGTGTCATATTTTACATCATCAATTGTTTCCGGGCTAACATACGTTCCCGTGACTTTGCAAGATGTGTAGGGTGGGCAAAGTATTCCATAGTTGATCTTGTCTCCACCACCATATGATCCTTTTGCCTTGCGAGGTGTGCATGGTATAAAAGTCTTACCATCCTTCATTTTCTACGACTATAAACAATTCCAAATTACGTATGAATAGACTTACAATATATATTAAGGGGTCAAAAAAAAAAAAAAAAAAACTAAATTTCCAAACAACTTATGAACTATGTACTACGTAAAAAATGTTAGACATTATCTCATAAGGGTATAATATTTTTGTAGAATAAATTTGCACAATAATTGTATATTTCACTAACCCTCCAATTCAACATCAAAGTCACAAACATTTTCTATTTTTGTAAGGGAAAAGGGCGATGTGGAACTCATATGATGTATATATACCAATCCAAAACCCTTTATAACACAACTATTTAAACTATTCACATTACTAATAGATAAATGAGTTTTTGACTTACTTTTAGGGTCTTGTTTCCCTTACAGCTTGTTTGGTAAGACAGATTGGAAAGGAAAGGAGAATCTGGGCTTTCCAATGTTTGGTTAAAAAAAAATAGATGGGATCTGATTGGAAATGAAAAGAAAGGAAAGGAAAGATTATTAACATTTTTTGCACTTTCCCTCCCTCCTGAAATTGGGGGGATTTGGGAGGAAAGGCAAAATTAAAAACTTTTAAATAAGTAAATCTTTCAATTTATCTTTTTTTTTTTCCTTAACAATAGTAACCAAACATGGGATTCCATCAAATTCCATTCAATTCCTACCTTTAAAATTAAACCAAACATGTGAAAGTAGATTTGATTCATTTTCTCTTCCTTTCCTTTCTTTTTCTTTCACTTCCTTTCATTTCCTTTCTTTTCCTTGAAATGAACCAAACAAAGCTTTAGTTTGAGTATATTTTGCTTAGTCTCCATTTAGCTTCTTTTAAAATTTTAGAATTTCATGATTGGTATTGTAATGATAAGAGATTTTGAAGTGTTTTGACCACTTTTTTCAACTTAATTGGATAATCTCACTTGCTCCATACTTAATTTGTATGCTAAGTACCCTGATCCATGGAAGCCTTGGTGAGGTCAAGGGGTTTTGGAGTATTGGAGACCAATGTGAATGAAAACCATGGAAGCTTGATTATCGCACACTATACAATGCATAAGGATCTCCTTCAAAGTCAACTATCAATTGCAAACTGTGACAAATTGGAATATGATTCCGGTTGCATTTAAAATCTTATACATTAAACTTTAAAATGGTTGGTCATATACCTATTTAACCGCACACTAAATTGGAATTAAGATGGAATAAACAGGCCCTTTGTGGTAGCTATATTTGATGATTTCCTTTTGTAGGTTTTGCATGTAAACTAATTTTAAGTTTATTCCATGTCTAATTCTCTCACCCACCTTAGAATATCGATTTTTCGTTTCTTTTTTTCCCTTTTTTTTGGGATTAAATCGTCAAAATAAAGGTGGTAAGTGCATTTAATGTATATGAATTTATTTGATTGTGGTTGATTCAACCCATAAATTAATGGATTGAATTAGATTGAACATGAACTGAAAATGATTCAAAATGAAATTAACTTGTACAAAACCTAAAAAAAGGACGAATCAAATTGAATTGAACTAAGTATTAAGCAACTTGTTTGATCCTTTGATCTAACCCAACCTAAACTGAGCTGATATGACCCAAAACTCAATCTTATGTAAAAATAAAATTTTATTTTACCGTGTATTAATTTGTAACTTAATAATATCTTTTTGAAATTAATTAACGTGACACATTATATTGTATATTGGAATCAATGTAAACTTAAACGTGGAAGTTTCCAAATATATTAGTTAAATAAATATTTGTATGTGTTAACTATACCAAAATCAATCGGAAACACAATTAATATGAGGTACCAAGACATAGTATTGAACCTAAAATATATCTTAAAAGTTCATCATAAAGATATTTATCACATAGTTTTCAACTTTTCATTCAAAGAGACAAAATTAAAGTTCCCACGAGAATGTGAAACAACCCAATAACAACCGAAAAAGACCATGACATCTTTTTAAGTTACTTTTACTTGACTCGTTTTAGATTGAACTGAAGTTGATCTGAATATAATGGTTTGATCCTGAACTAAAATGTTCCCGAACTAATAGTGAACTGTTTTGACTTACTTCCGAAATGAAATGTACCGGATTGGATTAAACTAAAGGGACTAAATGACTAAATTTAAAAAAAATTAAAATGTTCCAAACCTGATCGGATCAACACTAACCTGGACTGCAAACCCAAATTTACAACCGTACTCGTGTGCAACAAATCCTAGTCCACTAATATCTCGGACTCAATATTTACCCTACACAATAATCGATCAGGACATTGATAGTCAATGACTATCAAATTTATTATACGTAGTATCAATAGCCGCCAATTGATGAACAATTGTTATGAAAGTCTACACTTTTATTTTTATTTTTCTGCTTTTTTTTTTTTTTTTTTTGAGATATCCGCCTCTAGTATCATCATGTAATTTTGAACATTCATTCAAATAGACCAGCTCTGCCCAGAATACGAAATAACTCGATAATAAGATGAAAAAGACTGTAGCTTCTCATTAAGCTGTTTTTTCTTAACCCATTTTCGATTGAACTAAAGTGGTTCTTATTAAAATGACCCGAGTTTGGACCGAATTGTTCAAGAATTAAAAACAAGTTGTTTTAGCCCGACCTGATACGAACTGGATTGGATTGGATTGAACCAAGGAGACAAAACAACCAAATCTAAATTGAATTGAAATGCTCGTTACCAAAATGGGTTAACTCAAACATGTATTGCCAACCCAAATTGACACCGCTAATCAGGACATCAATAATCAATGCCTATCAATCTTTATAGTATTAATAGAAGCCAATTAATGGACAGTTGTTGTGAAAGTCGATTCTTTTATTTTTCTTTTCATTTTTTCATTCTATTTTCCGAAATGATTGCCTCACATGAAGGTACCAAAATTAGCTTGGAATTGTTTGAAAAAATATACAATGTATCTCTTATACTTTAAAAGTACTTTGCATGAGAAGCCTTCAAAACCTTATGTGAATCCAAGAAATTATTTCTTTATTTTTTTAAAAAAGGAGGAAGTTACCTTCACTACTACAAAGTATTTAATAATCTATTCATACTTATAACTACTTTTTCAAATATTTTTTGAAGTTTTTTTAATTTGGTTAAATACCAAGTTTAAATGTCAATCTTTGTTTGTCTTTATATGAAAGTTTAATGCAATTTTTTAATTTATTGATTTAAAGGTCTTTTTATTGACTTTAGAGTGATTATAAATTTTTATTTGCACAATAATTTATATATCCTCTAATATTTACTTCAATTATTCTTCATTTAATTTTATTTTCTTGATGAACTATCTTTCATCTTAACTTAAACAACCATGACTCTTCCCATCCCCTCTAATTAGTCTCTCTATTCTTATTCCCTTGTTAAATTAGGAAAAAATTGCTGAAAATAATCCAACTTTAGCCGTTGACCTAATAAAAGAGCTAACTTTGGATTATTTTTTTTTGGACCCAACTGTAAACATCATTTTCTCTTTTTGGACTAATTGACCGGTGACTTGTTTACCTGGTTACCCTTTTGCATTTATTCCTATTTTCACTTTTTTATTTTTGCTTTTGTTTTAATGATTTTCGTTCTTTAATTCATTCAATATCATTCAATTATCTTTCACTACTTCATTTCATCTCTGTTGAATGATTTAGAGTATATGTATGATAAATCCAAGTTTAATCTTTGATTATTTACATGGAAAAGGTGAGTTAAATAATCAAAGAAAAGTATAGCATGCAAGAGTTGTATTTCACAAAAGAAGAGCAAAAGTCCCCGCTGATGCGGGCGCATAAGACTTTTGTGCGCCCGCATCAGACCTCCAGAAGCCCTCAAAAGACAGAATTTTAATAAAATGCGGGCGCATAGAATATTTATGCGGGCTCATAGAGGCTTCAGAAATGGTTTTTTGGCTTGATCCGTTGCTTGAACGGTGGTTATTTTGCTTGCATCTCTTCATGCTTATAACATATATGTTATATATGTGTTGGATGGTGAAAAGGAAGTTAGGAACTTCAGAATTTTCTCATAATCAAAGATTGAAGAGTTAGTTTTCTTCAAAAAGTTCATCATCATTTTTTCACCATTATCAAACTATTTTTAGTTACTGGATGATCTTTAGTCATTTCTTGGTGATTTAGGATGCCATCACAATAAGAAGAGTTTTCTCGTTGTATCTCAAAACCTTATTTCATGAAAACCCGCTCTTGTGACTAGGGGTGAAAATATCGTTTTTGAAGTGAGTCACGCCTCGAAGGTTCGTCAATTTGTCTGTGCAATTTGTGTTTTCAGAGCAATTTCCGCTAACACATCAATAACGACTAGACTTCTATTCTGCAAAAATGCGACAACCATTTAGAGCCATTGCAGCAAATTTCAATAAGGTTAGACAAGTTTGAGGGGGGTTGTTTGCGACGTTGGCAAAGGAAGATGTCCTTTGTTCTCACGCCGCACTTGGATTAGTGGCTCCATGTTTTGTCAGCCCTGCCTATAACCAATGGGAAGAGGACAACCCCGAAACCTTGCGAGTAGACAAAGGACAACGAAGCAAGTGGGGAGAATGACGATTATATTTGTCGGTGGCCACATTGATTGAATGGTAGTTCGATGATCGTTTTGATATGTATCATATTTGGAATACTCCGCAAAAAATTTATGAATGATCTAGAGTCTACGTATATGCAAGAGGGGGTAGCATTCTAGTGAAAAATTCTCTGTAAGTAACTTAATAGTTATCGCATGGTAGACTCAAAGAGTATTATGGATCAATTTCATGAATTGCAAAGACTTGTTGGCAATTTTAAACAACATGATATCAATGTTGGTGAAACTTACATAGTGTCTTCAATAATTGATAAGTTACCACCATCATGGAAAGATGTAAGAAACTCTTTGAAACATAAGAAAGAGGATATAAACTTAGAACAATTGGGTTCTCATCTTCGTATTGAAGAGCGAATTCGGTTGCAAGATGGACAAAAGGATGCAAATTCTAGTTCTACCACCGTTAACATGGTGGAGGATGAT
>PYUH01000555.1:0-2500 GCA_016808085.1 Suaeda aralocaspica
ATAGTAATAACAGTAACAAGAGCAACAATAGCAACAACAACAACAGCAACAGCAACAACAGCAACATCAAAGCCAACAACAACAACAACAACACCATTAACAACATGAACAACAACAACAACAACAATAGTAATAACAGTAATAAGAGCAATAACAACAACAGTAAAAACAACAGCAACAACAACTGCAACACCAACACCAACAACAAAAATAACAACAATAGCAACAACAAAAACAACAACAACAACAACAACAACAACANCAACAATAGCAACAACAAAAACAACAACAACAACAACAACAACAACACCACCACCGCCACCACCACCACCACCACCAACAACAACAACCACAGCAACAGCAACACCAACAGCAACAGCAACAGCACAGCAGCAACAACAACAACAACAACAACAACAACAGCAATAACAACAACACCACCACGAACAACAACAACAACAACAACTACAACACCAACAACAACAACAATCACAACGGCAATAACAACAAAAAAAACAACAACTACAACAACAACAACATTAGCAACAACACCTACAACAGCAACAACAACAACACCAAAACCAACAACAGCAACACCAACAGCATCAACAACAACAACAACAACACCATTAACAACACCATAAACCATAGTAACAACAACAACACCACCACCACCAACAAAAATTGCAGCACCAACACTAGCAACACAAACACAAACAACAACAATAACAACACCACCAACACCAACAAAAACAACAACAACACCACCAACACCAACAACAACAGCAACACCACCACCACCACCACCAAGAACAACAACAATAGCAAAAACAGCAACAACAAGAACAACAACAACAACAACAACAACAACAATAGCAATAACAGTAACAAGAGCAACAACAGCAACAACAACAACTACAATAACAACAACAACAACAAAAGCAACAACAACAACAACAACAACACTAACAACACTAACAACAACAACAACAATAGCAACAGCAACACCTACAGCAACAGCAACAACAATTACAACAACGTCAACAGCAACAACAACAACAACAACTACAACAACACCAACAACACCAACAACAACAACAGCAACATCGACAACAACTACTACAACAACAACAACAACAACAACAATAGCAATAGCACCACCAACAGCAGCAACAACATTAGCAACAGCAACCGTCACAGCAACAACAACAACAGCCACAATAACAACAACAACAGCACCACCAATTATACCACCACCACCACCAACAACATGAACAGCAACAGCAGCAACATCAACTGCAATAGCCACAACAACAACAACAACAACAACAATAGCAATAACAGTAATCAGAGCAACAACAACAACAACACCAACAACAACGGCAACTGCAACAAAAATAACAACAATAGCAACAACAAAAACAACAACAACAACAACAACACCACCTCTACCACAACCACCACCACCACCAACAACAACACTAGCACCAACACCAACAGCAACAGCACAACAGCAACAACAGCAACCACAACAACAACAAGAACAACAAGAACTATAGCAATACAGTAAGAGCAGCAACAACAACAACAACAACAACAGCAGCAACAACAACAACTACAACAACAGCAACAACGACAACAACAACAATAACACCAACAAAAGCAACAACAACAACAACAACAACAACCACAATGAGAACAACAACAACAACTACTACAACAACAACAACAACAACAACAACAACAACAACAACAACAACAACAACTACAACTACAACAACAAGAACAACAACTATAACTACAACAACACCAAAAACACCAACAGCAACAACAGCAACAACAACAACAACAGCAACAACAACAGTAACAGCAGCAACAACAACAACAACAACAAAAGCAACAACAACAACAACAGCAACAACAACAGTAACAGCAGCAACAACAACAACAACAACAACAGCAACAGGAACTTCCACTGCAACAACAACAACTGCCACAACAACAGGAACAACAGCAACACCAATTACACGACAACCACCACCAACAACAGCAAAAACAGCAACATCAACTGCAATAGCAACAACAACAACCACAACAACCACAACAACAAGAACAACAACAACTTCAACAACAACAACAACAACATGAACAACAACAACAACAACAATAGCAATAACAGTAATAAGAGAAATAACAACAACAACAGTAAAAACAACAGCAACAGCAACTGCAACACCAACAACAACAACAAAAATAACAACAACAGCAACAACAAAAACAACAACAACAACAACGCCAACACCACCACCACCACCAAGACCAACAACAACAACAACAACAAACACAGCAACACTAACACCAACAGCAACAGCACAACACCAACAACAACAACAACAACAACAATAATAGCAATAACAGTAACAAGAGCAACAACAGCAACAACAACTACAACAATAACAACAACAACAAAAGCAACAACAGCAACAACAACAGCAGGAAC
>PYUH01000555.1:57842-62842 GCA_016808085.1 Suaeda aralocaspica
CAACAACAACAACAACAATAAGAGCAATAATAGTGATAAGAGCAGCAACAACAACAATAACAGCAACTCCAACACCAACAACAATAGCAAAATCAACAACAACAACAACAACAACAACAGCAACAGCAACAGCAACAACAACAGCAACAGCAACATCAACAACAAGAACAAAAACAAAAGTAACAACAACAACATCAACAGCAATAGCAGCAACACCAACAACAACACCAACACCAACAACAACACCTACAGCAACAACAGCAACACCAAAACCAACAACAGCAACAGCAACAGCATCAAAACTAACAACAACAACACCATTAACAACAAGAACAACAATAACACCACCACCAACAACAACAATAGAAGCAGCAACACTAGCAACACCAACACCAACAACAATAACTACAGCAACAACAACAACAACAACAACAACTGCAATAGCAAAAACAATAACAACAACAAAAACAACAACAACAACAAAACAACAACAGCAGCAGCAGTAACAGCAGCAACATCAACTGCAATAGCAACAACAACAACAATAGAAACCACAACAACCACAACAACAACAAGAACAACAACAACACTACCACCAGCACCACCACCACCACCAACAACAACAACCACAACAATAACAACAACAGTAACAGTAACAGCAACAACAACAACAACAACATTAACAACAACAACAACAACCACAACAATAACAACTTCAACAACAGCACAACACCAACAAAAAAAGTAACAACAACACCGACAACACCAACACCAACACCAACGACAACAACACTAACACAAAAAACAACAACAACAACAACAACAACAACAACCCTAACAACAACAACAACAGCAGCAGCAACAACACCAACAACAACAATAACAACAAAAAAACAACAACAACAACAGAAAAAAGAACACCAACTACACCAAGAACAGAAACAACAACAACAACAACAACAACAACAACAACAATAACAACAACAACAACTACTACTACTACAACAGTAACAACAACAGCAACAACAACAACAACAACACTAAATGCAACAACAACAACAACAACAACAACAACAACAGCACCACCAACAACAACAACACTAACAACAACAGTAACAATAACAACAACAACACTAAAAGCAACATCATCAACAACAACAACAGCAATAGCAACACCAACAACAGAAACACTAGCACAAACAGCAACGACAGGTATAGCATCGAAAATAACAACAACAACACCAACAACAACTACAACACTAACAACAACAGCAACAACACCACTAACAACGACAACACCAACAACAACAACAACCACAACACTAACATCAACAACAACAACATCAACAACTACAACAACAACAAGAACAAGAACAACAACCACAACAACAACAACAGCAGCAGCAGCAACAACACCAACTACACCAGCAGCATCAATAACAACAAAAATAACAACAACAAAAACAAAAACTGTAGCAGCAACAACAACGACAACAACAACAATAACAGAATTAACAACAACAACAACAACAACAGCAGCAGCAACAAAAATAACAACAACAACAACAATAACAGAATTAACAACAACAACAACAACAACAACAGCAAAAATAACAACAACAACAACAACGAAAACAAAAACAAAAACAAAAACAACAACAACAACAACAACAACAACAATTAATACGATAACAACAAAAAAGTAATGGCAACATCAACAGCAACAACAGCAAAACCAACAACAGCAACAACAACAACAAAAACAACAACAACAACAATAGCAACACAAACAATAAAAATAACAGCAACAACAATAGAAACAACAACAACAACAACAACAACAACAACCACAACAACAATAACAACACCAACACCAACACAAAGAGCAGCAACAACAACAACAACAACAACAACGACAACAAAAATAACAAAAACAACTACAACAACATCAGCAATACCAACACCCACAGCAATAACAACAACAATAACAACAACAACAATAACGGCAACAACAACAACAACAATGACAACAACAGTAAAGACAACAACAATAGCAACACCAACAACAACAACAACAACAAAAACAACAGCAACAACTACAACTACAACAAAAACAACAGCCACAACTACAACAACAACAACAAAAACAAAAACACCAACAACAACAACCACAATAATTTTCAACAAGGAAAACCACATTCATTCATGTGTAATACACTATCAACTCCAAATTACATCTCCTTAACCTGAAATATAGATTATCCACTATCATTCATGTGTAATCCACAATCCTAAATATAATTCGTTCACCATTGACAAAACCACAAGTTGTATAATAACACTAGAAACTCACATGAGAAGAAGGAAAGTAACATAGGCGTTAATCTCATAGTTATTACGAGTCCCATATGCAGGAGGTTCATCACAATATAATATGTACACATATTTAGATTGCTTAGTGAAAATAGTATTACCTTGCACAAAGGCCACCAAAAAGGCAAAGTCGTCACTAGACACCTCTGTTTGCAATCTAGTGAAGTAAGACAAAGGCCACATATGTTGTTGCTTTTAACAACCCTTAATGAACAAAGTAGTAGCTCAAAACATATATATGGAGGTAACCATTGAAAAACATATACTGGCAAACGACTTCATAATCCATTGACTTCAAAAGCAGCACATCTTAAAACTAGTGGACTTAACTATATAACATTGCCAATGACTTCAAAGTCCATTGACATATAGTAGGGTCAAAGAATGAAAAGCAAGAGATAACAAGATAAACGAAGAGGAAGATAATGACTGTCAAGATACAACAATCTCAACTTCAATAAATTTTACTCTACTACCTCTCCTCTTACTTATACTACTCAAGTTCTAAGACTTAAGGTAAGCTGCACAACGGACGGCCATACAAATATGAAACTTAAGGTAGAATGCATACACCTAGAACACAAATAAATTTACTAAACCACCTAACTAAAATGCTTTAAAAGCATGCAATTAGATTATCATAATTTCAGCATCAATAAATTTAGAAGTATAGGTATACCATCACTGGGCAGTAAGCACGCATCAATAATAACATAAGCATCACATTTGAGAAAAGAAAAAATAAATGTCCAAATTGATCCTATGAGAAATTGATTATTCAACTAAGCTTCAAATTAGCACTAAAGCCATAAACATAGAATCAGTTAATTAGTCCATAGACTTCTAAGAAAAGAAGGAAAGACTGAAAAGGCATAAAAAGGTATGCAAGTAATGTCAAGTTTCAGATAACAAAGGGAGAAGCAGTTAAACAAAACTCATCTGTTAAAAAAAAGAAGGAAAAGAAAAGGCATTTTTAAAAATAAAAAAAAGAAGTTGGACATTTAAGCAGCTCCCTAAAGGAATATCAATAGCACAACAACTAATACTAGTGCTAGTTTTAGGACCCGAGATTTAAATTACATTTAACCAAGCAATAATGCATGATGACCATCAACGCAAAAACCAAGTAAAGAAAAGACTTTGCTACATAGCCTATTCAACTTCTGATTATCACAGTAATTCTCTTCCCTCAAACATTTTTGGCAATCATACAACTTCAACCTTCTCACGAAAATAATTATGGTATTCACAAACATACACCGTCCTAGAAATGACAAGTGAAAAGAAAATTATATAAAGACAGTGCCACACCACCCACCTGATGTGAACTTTATAACACACCCAAGGAAACTAGCAAGCATTGGGAANTAAGCATTGTGAATCTCCCATGTGATGCAATATTTCAGACCAACAAGTGCTAACTAAATAGCTTGTCCAGCTCACAGCCTTATTAACAATTAAGGATGAATTTTTCTGATTTCCAATGGATCAAGAAAATCCATATTTGAGTAATTATGTAACTTTTTGAACACTTTTGCTATAAATTGGAAAGAATAATGAACAATATTAATGTATAATAATTTCTTAACTTTATTCCACTTACAGGGTATCTGGTTAGTGTTGAAGGTTGTCACATGTCAAGCAATCACACAAAATATCAGACCATCATACCTAAGAAAATGGACTCCACTACATCCCATGCTTCCCATTACAGCTAACCTTATCACCTCCTGGCCAAGGCTATTCACCCACACCACCAAAGTCCAAAAACCCCATTGTCAAAGCCAAAACATCACAACCTATAGGTTATAGCTAGAATACCAATCTGCTCTTCGACTCACATGATTGCACAGATATCATTATACATTACAAGAGGAGCTCGAAGAAATCAGCTTCAGAAGCTAATTTCAAAGTGTTGGATCGTTTGCCAATAAGGAAAAAAGAGGGTTAGTCTAGCTTGTGGGTGTACCCTCGGCAGTTTGACATGAGACACCATAAGACAACTAATTATATTACTCTTTTATATTTAAATAAATTCAAATTCATAAAAAAAAAAAATCAACAAATCAACAAAAACACAAATTCAAAGAACACGAATTAGGAAAATTCACAAATTCATCCAATTAAACCCACAAATCAACAAAAACACAAAATGGGTATAATAAGAACATGTCCAAATTCATTAAAAAAAATAAAAATCAAAACACACGACTTTTTTTAATGACTTTTCAAATGAAATTATGAACCAAAAAAAATGTAAATTTCAATTTTGTTTCACCAACAACAAATTAAAAAAAATTGAAAATTAAATGAATTAAATAACTTTCCTTAATATTGTGAGATGAACTGGGGCGAGGGTTTTGGGCAAATTGAAGGAGTGGAGGGCGACGGTTGAGTGAGGTGAGGGTGATGGTGGTCTTCGGTGCTGCTAAGGAAAGGTGGCTGAAGCTGGGGTGAAGGTGGGCCGGCGGGCGAAGCCGCGAACAGGTTGTGACTCGTGAGAGGCTGCTGGTGTGAGAATTGAGTGAGGTGAGGGTGATGGTGGTCTTCGGTAGAGATATGGTGGTCTTTGGTGGGATGCTGCCGCCGTGAGGGTGATGATGTCTTCCGTGGAGGGATATACGTAG
>PYUH01000555.1:67842-71505 GCA_016808085.1 Suaeda aralocaspica
CACACACCACACACAACAACACCACAACTAAAACAAGACCCAACAAGCCAACACACAATAACAACAACACACAAACAACACAACAACAACACTACAACAACAACAAGCGATAATAAACTTCAACAACAGGCCAACACCAACACCACATAAACACAAACAAACAACACCACACAACACCAAACAACACATACAACACCCACACCACAACAAACCAATCCAACCACACAACAACAACAACAACACAACAACACAACACAACATAAACAAACAAAAGAAACAACAACACAACAACAATACAAAACAACAACAAAAAAACACAAAATAACAACAAAAACAACAACACAACAACAACATCAACAACTACCGACAACAAACAACAACAACAACACAAAATGACCACACAACACAAAGAATAATAGCACATCAAAAACAAAAGCAATACAACAACAACAACACTACTAAAACACACCCACCACCACCACTACTCCACCCCCCACCACCACCAACAACAAAACACAACACAACAACAACACACTACCACCACACCACCAACAACAACCAACAACACACAACCACCACAACAACAACACATTCATGCAACAGCAAAGCAACACAACAGCATAACAACAACCACCACAACAACAACAACAACACATAATAAAATTCACAACCAGCACAAACACCAACAAACAAAACAACAACAACAACACCGACACACCACCCCCAACCGACAACAAAAGCAACAACACAACCAACAACAAAACACCAACATACCACCAACACCAACACAACAACACAACAACACAACAGCAAACAACACAACACAACAACAACAAAAACAACAACAACAACATAATAACTTCAACAACAGCACAACACCAACACCACAACATAAACAAACCAACAACACCGGACGACACCAACACCAAAACACAACAACCCACCAACAACGACAACACCAACAACACAACAAACAACAACAACACAACAACAACAACCCAACAACAACAAAAACAATAGAAACAACAACAACAACAACAATAACAATAACAACAACAAAAATAACAACAATAACAACAAAACACACAACAACACACGACATCAACAAATAAGACAACAACAAAAACAACACAACACAATAGACAACAACAAAAACATACTAGCAACATCAAAAAACAAGCAACAACAACAACAACACTACTAGACAACACTACCAGCACCACCACCACCACTCCCACCACCACCACCAACAACAACACACAACTCTACCACAGCAACAACAACAACACTACCACCACACCACCACCACCAACCCAACAAAACCACATCAACCACCACAACAACAACAACTGCAAGCAACAGCAACAGCAACAACAATAGCAACAACAAAACAACAACCAACCACACACAACAACAAAACAACAAACACACCACACACACCCCAACAAAACAACAACAACAACAACAACAACAACAACAACCCAACCTACAAACACCACAACAACAACCACGACAACACAATAACAACAACAACACACAACAACACACACACACAACACAACTAACAATCAACCAACACAGAACACAACTAGCACAACAACACAATACAACACACAACAACACCAACAACAATAACAATAACAAACACACAACAACAACACATAACAACAACAACAACAACCAACAACAACAACAAATCGCACAAATACGACAACAACACAAAACAAATACAACATCATACACACACAACAACTACAACAATAGCACATCCACAAAAACAACAACAACACTACACACACCACCACCACCACCACAACACACCACAACAACAACAACCACACAGCAACACATAACGCAACAACAACAAACACCACACAACAACACATAACAACAACAAATATACTCACTAACAACCAACACCACATAAAACACAACACAACCCGAAACACCAACTCCACACCAACAGACAACACCGACAACACCACCACCACCCCAACCCAACAACAACACACAACAAGCAACACCAACCACCACCAACAATCAAAACAAAACAACACAACATCACCACAACAACAACAACCTCCACACCAAAACACAAACAACAACATCCAATACTTCTCAACAACATCATAATAAACTCACAACACACAACACACACACCCGTACAACAGCCAAACAATACACACACCACACCCCACCACCAGACACACACTCAACACCAACACACGACAACCACCACCACCACCACGACAACACATACAACACCCACAGACACAACAAACCAAACCAAGCACAACATAACCAATCCCAACATTAACACAACCACACAAAAGCAAACCCAAACAACAAGATCAACACAACATACGACGACAACAACAACACCAACACACCAAACTACAAACAAACAAAACAATCAACATCAAACAAACAGACAACACACAACGACTAACAACCTACACACAACAATTACCACACTCCACCACCACACCAACCACACAACAACACACCACAAGCAACACCAACACAACACACATCACAACAATCACAAGAAAAATCAAACCAAGCATAACAACAACCCACACCAAAAACACTAACAATAACAACAACAATAAAAACAAAAACAAAAACAACACAACCAATACGACTAACAACAATAGGCAACCACTACATCAACAACACACTACCACAATAAAAACAACAACCTACCCACCACCCCCCCAACAACAACAACAACAACCACCACCACATACCAACCACAGCATGCAAACAACAACAGCAACAGCAACAACTACTACCACAATACATATCAACAACCACTACCACCCCCCACCAGCCAAACCCCCCAACCAACCACAACAGCAAACACCACACCCACACGCACAACAAGCAACAGCAGGCAACATCACCAGCACTAGCAACCCCCACAACCACAACCACACCATAACCCCACACCCACATACTCACTTTCCCCCACCTTCCCCCCCCCCACATACCCCTCCCCTCACCACCTCCACCCACGAACCACACCCCACACTCCCACACCCAACAACAACACCCCACCACCAACTACAACACACGCCCACATACCCCCCCCCTCCACCCTCTTACCCTCCCCCCCACCTCCACCACAACCCACACCACCGCCCACCACCATACCACCCACCTCTCCCCCCCCCTCCCCCCCAAACCCACAAAACCCCAACAACAACCCCCCACCACTACCATCACACTCCCACACCCCCCCAACACCACACCACCCATCCCCTCACAATCCCCACCACCACGCACCCCACGCCCCCCCCCCTCCCCCCCCCTCACCCCCCCCCCAACCCCCCACCACACCCCCCCCACCCCCCCCACCATCAATACCTTCACCCCCCCAACCCCCCACCACCACCATCAAACAAGGCAAAAGAAAAAAGCCAACAACCCCCACCCACCCGCCTCCCCCACCACCCCCACACCAACTACTACCACTCCCCCCACCCACCCCCCACACTCCCTCCACCCCCCCCCCCCCCCCCCCCAAACACCCCCCCCCCACCCCCCACGCGCAACCCCACCCTCCCCCACAACACAACACAATAACAATAACAACGAAAAAATAATCAACATACAACAACAACAACAACAACATAAACTTCAACTACAACAACACAACAC